>CAWUFW010000882.1:3001531-3446381 GCA_963921515.1 Calotriton arnoldi
TTATATATATATATATATATAAATAAATACAATTAGATCCAGAAAATATCAAACTGAGGGCCATATTATCAAGAACGAAATAACATTATCGCCGCTTTAGCGGCAGGAAACTGCAGCTAAAGCGGCAATAAGGGGCTTGATTGATTTGCCCTATTGAATTCCAATAGAAGCCCAGGTTCTGGTGTGAAGGACATCAAACCTGGGCTTCTTTTGGAATTCAATAGGGCATATTATCAAGCCCCTTATCGCCGCTTTAGCGGCAGTTTCCTGCCGCTAAAGCGGCGATAATGTTATTGCCGTTCTTGATAATATGGCCCTATATATTGTACTTAAAAAGGAAAACCTAAATTAGCATTTACCATAAAAGGACTAATTAATTGATTAAAAAAAAATCTAACCAACCAATAACATAATAAAACTACATTCAACTGTAACCATTAAAATCAACCAAATAAATAAGTCAACAATATAAAAGACACACTAATTTAAGCAACTAAATACTTCAAATCTACAAATGCTGCAAGATGAGGACACTCTGCTGGATTCTCTCAACAAACCACTAACGAAGAAAAATATACATAACCATAGGGGCTGATTTCGATAGCGGTTGGTCTAAATGCTTCACGCTGTTGTGGCGGTCAGAAGACCACCCGACAAGCAAGGGGCGGCCCGACCTCCGCATTTTGATATGACCGACGTGCTGATGGTCAGAATGGGCTCTGTATCACTGTGGCTTCTGCTGCAGCCAAGGAAAAGGGCCGTCACGCAAGCCGCCGTCGTATGGTGCACCTTCTGCACGTCCATGGACCGTGTGCCATGCACCATGTTGTGCATGCCACATGGTGCATGGAGGTGAGTGGGGGCACTACAGGTGCCCCCACGGTTGCTTTACAGTGGCCCACAATGGACGGACCCTGTTTGGGGGCCCCCATATCCCTTTCCAACAGTCTTCTCTTGGCGGTCTGCCTGCCATGAAAAGGCTGTCGAAAAAGGATATTGTCAGCCGTTCAGGGATTTGACTCAGACCGTCCACTCATTGGGATCTCTGATCCTGGCAGAGGCGGCGGTCTTCCCTCCGATCCTTGTGGGTTCGACCGATGGAATGGTAATCTGACAGTCGGATGGAATGGCAGTCAGTGGTCGGACCACCACCGATGGCTTGACGGTGGTGGTCCGACCGCCATCGTAATGAGGCCCCAAGTAAGTAATACTTATATTTAAACTAAAACATAACTGTTATGAAATTGTAAAAAGTAAATAGCAAATAAATATTAACACACTCTCTAAATGTAATCTTTTTACATAGACCTTCTAAAAGAAAAAACCCACAACTTGAAAACTGATAAACTGCCAGAAAATAGCAACTATCACAAAACATCAAATAAATAAGAAATTATAAACTCACCCAAATAGCGAACAAAAATAAACCTAACGACCTCAAGCTCAACAAACTATCAACAAAGTACCATTTAAAATGTAACACGTTTTTTAGGTCAACAGAAAAGACAGCACCTGCTCCTAATTAAAACACCCCTAACAGAAAAGCTGTAAACCATGTGAAACATTTCAACAGAACATACATGTAAGTATACAAAATAGAAGTAATTGCATTTTTAACATTTTAATAACAAACGTGCAAAAGTTAAACATATTATATATTTGTACTGTTAAGCTACTTACAGATACAATGACGCCAAATTTATTACTTCACAGAAAGGAAAGCAGTTACTAAATCACATGGGCTACACCTACTGCCTAAAGTGCATCATCAGAAACTATAAAATGGAAATGTACTAAATATTATTCTACTACATGCTATGGGAGGACAACTACAAAAGAAATTGTTGTAATTCATGTAAGTTAGCATAACTACTCCCCAAATGTGACAGAAATAGAAGTCAGATAAATATTGTAAGATATAAGAGAGGCAAGCACTCGCTCCCAGGAACCCATAAGCAAACTTCCCAAAGATATACTACCTAGAGTCCCAAAATACATAACAGGGCAAATAACACCTATCCCCACTTTAAAACCTTTAAATGCATGAACTAAAAAAAACACCAGTAATATCCCATCTGCCCCTAAAAGATACCAAGATATAGACATACTTGAAGATTTAACATTTATATATAATGAGGAATCTTTCATTTTACATGACAACCTAAATAATGAGAAACAAATTCTAATATTAACTACAGCAAACAACTTAATGAAACTTAGCCAGTGTCAAATCTGGATGATGGATGAAAACTTTAAAATGTGTCCCACTCCAATATACACCATACATGATGAATATCAAAACACAAATATCCCTTTTATATATGCCCTACTACCAAATGAAAAAAGCAGCACTTACTAAGAACTCTTAAACTATATAAACATGAAATAAATAACTACTACCCATAAAAATAATCATAGACATTGAGTAGGCCATGATTCAAACCATTCTAAAAATATAACCCCACACAGCCATACACATTCAGCGCCAGGACGCTTCTTATGAAGCAGCAGCTGTGCTTTATAATCATACAAGACAGTTACTATCATTTCAATCAAAGTGTATGGAGACACCTCCAAAAATCGGCACTAAGGGCACGTCCAACCGCCCTATTACAATAAGGGTGGTCGGATTGTCATTGTCCCGCCGCAGCCGCCAGGGAACCGACGTTACCTGGTGGAGTTGCGGCAGTCTTGAGGCCGCAATATGCTTGGCGGGACCGCCGTGGTCCCTCCAAGCATATTATGGGTTTTCTCTCTGCCACGGTCTTCATGGAGGTTTCTCCTCCATGAAAACTGTGGCAGAGAGGAAACAAAGGGAGCCTCGGGGCCATGGGGTGCATGCAGGGGGGCACAACATGTGCCCCCCCCCCTGTGTGCATGCACCCCTAGTTCCTGCACGACATGGACTGCAAAGTCCATGCCGTGCAGAAACTGTTTTTGGTGTTCCCATTGCGGTGCCCATTTTCTGAGGCACCACCATGGGAACGTCAAAAAAAGCCCGCCAGACATGAGAATCATTCGTTATCGTGTGTGTACGGCCTGACAACAGGTTTGGCGGTGCTGTGGTGGGGCGGACCCAGCGATGCACCGCCAAGCTTGTAATCAGGCCCACAGTGTAGAATACTCCAACTCCAGAAACAGCCAACTTCTCTTTGAAATAAAAAAAATGATCGCACTAGCCTACTTCCCTGGCATAGAGGTAGCCAACCCCTTACAATTTACTAATGGAAACCCCTTTCTACCAACAGAATAAAGACAAACTTAGTCCCCAAATAGACTATTTTGTAGACACTTGGGTTGGCAGGCTGCATCGCTCCGGACACAGACGCCAAACCAAATTCCAAATACCATGGTAAAATGTCTATGACAGCACCTTGGCACAGGAAGCCAGAGCAAACAACGCAGTGGAAGGATGGCACAATGTCTTCAAATCCACGCTATGCAGAACTCAGCCTATCATTACAAAAAGAACAAAGCTACCAACAACTATGAATGGAGCAATCTGTTAGCCAAATTGTCCCTAAACTTAGCAAACAAACAAAAAGAATGTACAACATGCTACAATTTAAAGTTAAACGCTTCATAAATAACAAAGGATTAGATTGCTTAGAAATGCTTTTTATTAATGTTAACCTACCAAAGTCCTCAAAAAGTATGACAAACTCTAAACCAACATGCCAAATCTATTTTTTAGATAAATATAAAATTTTATTAGATCAGTCAAACAATTATTTAAAATCACAATGTTAATAAAGACTGATATAATATAATTATGTATAAATTATATTAAAAACAATATAACTATCACCAACCAAAATAGATAAAATACAACTAAATCCATTAGATAAATTAATTACAACACATAATCCAAACAATTTCATATAACAATCACATCAATTTGATATAAATATAATATCATATTTCCCAACCAAAATAAATGAAATAAATAAAATGTACTGTTCTGTAGCTGCAGATCTTTCTCTGTCTCCACATAATAAAAATTAGTAATCCAACAAAAATGAGATGAATGAATGCAAAAATCCCTCCTTAAAATGCAAAAATATAACAAACCCAATCAAAATCCCTTGAAGCATTGCAGAATATCTAGGTTCAATAAAACCCACCAAAAAGTGTTTTAAAAAAGAACTGCTCCAGGAAACCCGAAAAAAGAAATCAAATTAAAAACAATTGATTTATTAGAAACCAAAACTGATTTCCTTTAAAATAGAACATAAACTCCAAATACCTACAGAATGCGTTCATAGACAAAAACCTGTTAAGTAAATGTTAAAAAAAACCCACCGCAAAACACATTACATTCCTAAAAATAGATGTACATAACAGTTCATCATCAAAATCCAACTGACATCACACAATCTAACATAGCATAGTAATACATTACTAAACCAGTGTAGAAAAATGGGTGGATTGTATTTGGAAAGACCGTGGCTGAACCGCAGACACCACCAGCCCACCACAAACCTCCGCGGTCGCGGTTGGGGAAAAGCAGCTGGCATGGGGCGCTAGAGGGGAATTTCACTGCTGTCCGTATTACGAGTTGGCTTTTCGACGAGCTGACCATGCTACAAATTGGCAGAAACTAAGGATTTGGATTGCGTACCCACCCCTTTCCTGTTCTTTTGCCCAGAGTTCGACGTGGATCCCTTTTTCAGGTCCCCCCTTCACAGCAGCATCTTCATCCTGAGGATTAAGACTGATTGCTGCGATTTACAGGTGAGTCCTTTTTGTGCCATATACCCGTTGCCTGGACTTCCCACATATTGGCTTGACCAGGCAATGGGCAGGTGGTATTTATCCACATGTGTCATGCATATGTGTACATCCGACACATATGCAGTCAAAATGTTCACACAGGCATCAATACATATGGAAAAAGAATCACCACCTCTGCAAAATCTCCACAGCCACACCGCAGTCACCATGTTAAACTCGTAATACGGTGGTCAGAAGACCACTGGCGTTGTGGTCTCCTGGCGACTGAGATGTTCCGGCGGTCGTACCTCCAAAATCGATATAAGGCCCTAAATAGTTGAAATTTACAATATCCACTTCAAAATAAAACATTTCACCTAACATATTACAAAATAAAAATATTACAAACACAATCAATACTCCATATTCTCACATCATTTTTGTAACATAAAATTTACTAAAGTGTTATCTAAAACACAATAATCTCAAAAACAAACCTTCATATACATATTTATATTTAAAATGTTCAAATTATTAATTGCCAATGATAAACACTGCCCCTTCTTTCTCTCAGGTAGAAAACGCCAAGGGAATACAAGGAGGATATTCTAAATAAATGAGAATGAGCATTCAGGCCAAGCGCCAGAGATGGCCACTGTCTCTTCATTCTCCCAAGACAGGGAAGAATTTCCTGAGCAGCTTAAGGAGGTAAGGATCTAGTGGTGTCAATAAACCCCGTCATATGGTTAGCTCATTAATAATGTCTTCTTTACTAGCAAAAGAATGGGACTATCACTAATTCAACTAAATCTCATTGGAAAATGAGGAATATTCTCAATAAATCAGAGAAAGACATACATGCATCAAAAGCACAGATCACAATAAACTGAAAGAGATATGTTATCCATTGACTTTATTACATATATTGTAGGAATTAATACACTGTGAATAAACTGAGATTTTTTTGATTACCTCAATTGTATGACCTACAGATCAATCTTTTTAAAGTCCCATTTTTATACTAATTTTTCAGTGAGTTGAGGTGGATTCACTATCTAAAGTTTCAAGTCTGGCTTGGGGTGGACCGTTTTCAAATGTCATTTTTTTTTTCATAACACATTTTATTGGGTTTTCATGGTAGAGACTGGGCCGTGGCCCTACATATACATTTTGAAGACAAAATAAATCAAAAGTACCATTACATGTATAGAATCGTAACTCCTGCATAACCTGCAGGAAAACCAACATAAACATGGCGCAGATAGTCCCAGGTCCCATAAATCTTAGAAAATCTAACTGAGTGCAGATACAGACAGTTACATATTGTAGTGCGGGTTGCTCAGTGGCCAATAACATACGGGGACAATTCTTATCAGGGGTCCGGAGACGGAAGGGGAGGTCAGTCTATGCCCGATAGGTTGCCCAGCGGGACCATATTTTCCTATGTTTCTGGGGGCAGCCTCGGGCCTGGAACACAGCAATCTTTGCACCCATGTCCTTTCTCCACCCACCCATCGTCGGGGGGGACACCCCTTCCACAGCTGGGGATGTCGCGCTTAGCAATAGTGAGGGCCAGAAAGAGTACGTGCTGCTTGTACCGGGACCCACCTATCCCATCAGTGCTGTGGAGTAGGAACAGCTTCGGATCAAATGGGAGATCCCATGATAATACCCTGCCTAGACATGACGAGACCTTCCGCCAGAATGACTGTAGTGCTGTACAGCTCCAGACTGTGTGTATGAAAGTCCCCTCTTACCTCTCGCATCTCAGACACAGGGGGGACTGAATAACACCCATCTTCCAGAGACAGGATCGTATGTAGTATATACGATTATTGTACTTAAATAGTATGAGGCGGTAGCGTGATGACACTGCCGCACCCTGGGGGCTAGCCAGGGCTTCAGCCCAGTCATCTTCAGTCAGGTCCGGTATGTCCTCCTGCCATGCCCGTCTAGCCATGTGCATGGTTGTTCGGGTGAGTGTCGTCAATGTTTGATAAATCTGACGGATTTTATGTGCACCTAGGTCTCCCATTAAGAGGCGGCCTTCAAGGGGATGGAACTCGGGCAGGGTATCAAGGGAATGAATCAGGGGAGCAAGTGCATGGCGTAACTGGAGATATTTGTAAAATTGTGTCCTATGCAGCTGGAATTCTTTCTGTAACTGTTGGAATGACTTTAGGGTAGTGCCCTGCATTACGTCTCCCAGAGTGGATATGCCCACCAGGTCCCATTTATGGAATCCCGCCAGGGCCGTCACCGGGCGTAAATGTGTACCGTGCCACAGTGGGTTCGGCTGGGTCAGGCGGCCTCGCCACCCCATCTGTCTGACCGTGCATCTCCAGAGCTGGACCACTGTTCTACTGGCGGGAGGTAGGAAGTATAGGCTACGCATGCTGTATAGGAGCTGAAGAAGGGGGACGCCCTCCATCGCCGTGTGATCGAGTGCAAATGCTGGGTCTGTTGGGGAGCCATACCACCATTCGTTCATGATTAGTAAGTGGGAGGCAGCATAATGGGCATACATGTCTGCTGCCTCAATGCCTCCACAGTACGTTGATTGTGCGCACGTATGTAACGCCACCCGGACCACCCCATGATTCCACAGGAATTTATTGTGTATAGCATTAATTTGCACGAACCAGGCTTGTGGTCTATTGTAAGAGAAATTCTGCAACCTATATAGAATTCTAGGTAGAGAGGCCATTTTAAAAATCGCTGAGCACCCGTACAATGAGAGCGGGAGGGAAGACCAAATTGCCGTCTCGTCCCTGAGGCTAGCGACAAGCGGGTTAATGTTGTGTGCCCACAAAGTCTTTGGGCAGGGTGACATGAAAATGCCCAGATATTTGAAACCTGCGATCACGTGAGACAACTGCTTCGCCCAGGCTCCACGTCCCTGATCCCCACAAACCAGGAATAGCACTGATTTAGAGGGTTTAGTATGAAGCCCAGTGGTCTGACCGAACACTCGGAGGATCTGTAGGTTTCATGGTCCCGGGAACCACAGGTCGGTCAAGAAGAAAAGGACATCATCCGTGTATAGCGCGATGCGGTCAGATTGTTACTGTGACCATTCAAATCCCCGGAGCACCGGGTCGCTGCGCACCCACGCCGCCAGGGGTTCTACAGCTAGGGCAAATAAGAGCGGGGACAGGGGGCAGCCCTGTCTCGTTCCGCGGCAAATAGGAAAGGAGGCCGACTGATGTCCTGCGATGCAGACCGAGGTCGTTAAGTTTGTATAAAGCAGGCGTACATATGCTAAAAAGCGCAGGCCAAAATTGACGACTTCGAGGAGTTGGAAGAGGTACTCCCCGCTAAGAGAGTCGAACGCCTTGTCTATGTCGGCCAACAATATAGCTGCTGGGTGCCCTAGCTCTGGGGCCTTCGCCATGGCATTGTGGACCCGTCGAATGTTATGACGGGTGGCCCGGTGTGGCATAAAGCGGGACTGATCCGGATGGATCAGATTCTGCACGCAAGTCCGCAGGCGGATCTTGCCCAAGAGTTTGGGCTCAAAGTTAATAAGGGAGATGGGGCGACCTGGCTTGAGAAAAAGAACAATCTCCGCATGTCGCCAGTCCCAAGGCAGTATGCATTGATCGAGAGCCTCATGTATTGCCTCCAGCAGATGTGGGCCTAATACGTTCATGTGTGGTCCAAGGAATTCCATGGGGAATCCATTGAGACCGGGGGCCCGCCCTGGGTGCACAGCAGCCAGCACTGCACTCAGCTCATCTGTTGTGATGGGGGCATCCAGTTGGTCTCGCACCTGGTCTGTGAGCCTTCGGGGGGAATATCTCTTAGGAATTCGGCTATTAAGGCCTCCGATAGCTGTTCTTGACGTGCATATAATGCAGAGAAATAGTGTGCGAATTCCCCAACAACCGCCTCGGGGGACGAGCGATGGCCGCCAGTGTTGGGAAGTTTGCGGGGGACTTCTCCACCTGGCGTAGCCTGGCGTAGCCTATGGAGCATTTTGCTTGATTTGTCCCCCCCACAGGTAGATCCGATGTTGCGACGCCAGCTAGATTTCTTTCGCCTCGCCAATAAGGAGTTGTTGTATATGTTGTTGTTTCTGAAGCAGATTACGTTGGAGGGGGGGACTGGGGTCAAGGACGAGCTGCGCTTCTAAGGCCTTCTGGCGGGTTTCCAGTTAGGCCAGTTGCGCGGAGCGTTTGTGTTTTTCATAAGCACGATAGCTGATATCGACCCTGCGTATTGTGGGCTTTAGGGCTTCCCACAGGATACCCTTGGATGGGGGCCACATTAGATTCGAGATAGTCCGAGACTGCCCTGGTTAACGTCTCCTGATAATCAGGATCTCGAAGGTGCCATGGGGACATACGCCACCTAAAGGAGGGTTAATGGGAGTGAGTGCGAAGTGTGAGTGAGACCGGGGAATGATCCGATAGCCCTCTGTGGAGATGGGATACATGGGAGAACCGGTGGATGTAGTTATGTGGCGTAAAGATATAGTCCAACCGGGACAGGGAGCCATGAACGCCGGTCATGTAAGTGTAACTCAGTTCGGTGGGATGATACTCGCGCCAGATGTCCGACCTTCCCAGCGTAGTGGCGAGGAGGTGCAGTTTGGATGTACCTGCTGGGGGATCTCGATCGGGCCAACGCCTTCTGTCCAGTGGTGACATAATATCATTCCAGTCCCCCTCTAGGAGGGTCAAGCCCTCTGGGAGTTCTCCCCATAGTCATGATATCTTGTCTATAAAAGTATTCCCTAATGAAGGGGGAGCATATATACTACCAATGTTAATGTGTTGCCCATGCAATGTGCCAGATAAAATAACGTATCGTCCCCCAGGATCCAACCAGTGCTTGATATGGACAAAAGGGACACAGCGGTGTATGAGAATGGTGGTCCCCCTTGATCCCCTGGTGAACCCTGCGTGATAGATCGTGTGATACCCGAATCTGGACAGGCAGGGAACCTTGGTGCCCAGTAGGTGAGTCTCCTGCAGGAGAAGGATGTCAGCCTCGTATCGCTTAGCCTGGCGAAGAATAGCTCCCCTCTTAATTTTATTAAGCAAGCCACTGACATTCCAGGATACCACAGTCAAGTCCCCTAGCGGGGGAGCGTGTGCTTGTGTAGTCATCTACCGTCTATGCACCTGATCTTTGGGAATGATATGGTGGAATCCGGGTTAGACATCTGCGCATGTGTAAAAACTGAAACCATTCTAACATGGAACCCATTGAACCCCCCTTCCCCTGATACTGCCAGAAACAAAAAGCATCTGTTGCGGTGAAGGAAACCCCGGGACCCCAACGGGGGGACCTAGAGCGCCTCCTCCAATGGTACCCAACCCACCCATAAAACGTTAACATAAGGTGTGATTGTCTGGGGCAAGATGGCCTTGTGGCTGGGTGTCCACGCCAACTCAGTGTACTGTATGCAGCAGGATATTCCCGGTGCAGAACAGTCAGCATGCAATTGGAGCTAGGGATCAGTGTCAACCATTCAGGTTTAGGGTGCCTGTCCGGGGCTGGAGGAGCGCTGGTGGGAGCCAGATCTGTGTCGCCTTTTTGATTTGGTCCTCCTTGGTCTGTTCCGCTGTGAGCCCCGGGAGGAGTCCGACTCCAGTGGCGGTGGAGTGTGTGGCTTCAAGTGAGTCCGTTCTTCCGTCCAGACGAAGACAGCCTCCGGTGTGTCAAAAAAGTGGGACTTGGAATTAAAAATAACACGCATTCAGGCAGTGTATAGAAGCATATATTGTATGTTGAGGTCTTGTAACCTACGCTTCGCCGCCGCAGAGGATTGGCGTTGTTGTTGCACCAGACGGGTATAATCCGGGAAAATCTTTATGGGCCGTGAGTCAAACAGGAGTTTGTCCTTGTGTGATCTGGCAAAATGCAATATTGCGTCTTGGTCAGCGTAGTTCAGTAATTTAGCAATAACTGGCCTCGGGCTTTCTCCCGGAGGTGGTTTCTTCATCAGCGCCTGATGGGCTCTCTCTACCATAAAGCAGGTGGACAATGTATCCTCGGGCAAGGGATCTTTGAGCCATTGGGTAATGAAGCGGTTCATGGAGGCGCCCTCGCAGCCCTCCGGAAGCCAACGAAGCGTAGGTTCTGCATCCTCCACCCTAGACGCCAGCTCCTGTGACACCACCGTAAGCTTGTTTACTTTCTTCCGTAGAGTGGCCACGGTGTCCTCAACAGTTGAAACACGTGCCTCTGCTTCCGTGATGCGATCAACTGCTTTCCTGAGGTCCTGACGCAAGAAGGAGACTTCGGATCCCACTGCACTCATCTTGGCATCGAGCTTGTCTCGGGCCTCGGTGATCGCCGCCAGGACTGCTGCGTTGTCCGGCACGGCACCACCTGTGTCCCCTCCGGTGGCGCCACCAGGAGTCGTGGTGTAATGATTGAGGGTGCTCTGTTTGGTATCTGTGCCTCCTGGCTTGTCCTTGCCCATGACGATAAGCGGGGGAGAGGCCATTCCAGGGGCCTCGAGGATCTTATGGTGGAGGGGACACCCCTTCCGAATGAAGAACCACTGCAGGCCGCAGGATACCACCACAGGTGCCTCTCTGGTGTCGCCACGGGGCAGCACAGTAGGCCGGGCCTCACAGAATCCGGCACACCCTGGGCCACAAGCCGCGCCTAGCCCGGCCGCCTCTGCAGCCCACGATGGTCAGCCAAGTAGGCCCCCTAATGGGACCAGACTTGCCGGACCACCAGCCCGCAGTACACCCTTGCCAATATTCGGGACGCTAGGCCCAGCGTCACAGCCGGAGCACTGGAGGTGAAGTACTCCCTTTGCCAGCGGCAAAAAAATGGTTGTGGCTGCTATGTTCTTCATGCCTGGCCCAATGACATCCTGTCGCTCAGCTTCCCAGGCTCTTTCAGTGTCTCCCCGGGCCCCCAGCCAGGGCCAGTGAACAGGGTGACGATCCCAGGTGCCCAACCGGACAGCGCTCATCCCCCGCCGCGAGGCCCAGTCTCGGCTGCCAGCCGGGCGCACCACCGCCCGTAAGATGCAGAAAAGGAGGGGGGGGCCAGGGTGCCCGGATTCCTCTGGGTGCAAGGCCTCGCTCAGGCCGCGCAGGATCGAGCGCCGCACTACCGCGGCTCTTCGTCGGTCACAGCCCTCCGGGGCTAATACCTCCTCCGGATGACGCCTGTGTCGGAGGACGCCACACTATGAGGGGAGAACCAAGCCAGGTAGGAGGGCGCACTCAGAGGAGGATTCCTCCGGGAGAGCGGCCACTGCCGGACGGGCCCGCTTCTGCCATAGGCCCGCTATAGTCCCTGGGTCGCAGTCGTGGCCCTCAGCCCGCCACTCCATCCCCCAGCGCCGGGCACCTCCTCCTCACCTCCGGGGCCTCGATCAGGTCCCTCACACTTTTAGCCACACGTCGGATTGAGGGCACGGGAGCTGGGCAAAAGACGGCCTCCAGCAGGCCCAGGCCCGCGCCGCACCTCCGTCGGCCTCGATGCGCGATGCGCCAGTCGGACGCTGCTGCTTCTCACCCCCGCGCCGGTAAATGTATCTCCGGTTGCCAGCACGATCGTGGACTCTGCTGATGTGCTCCACTGAGCAGGATTTAGACAGATTAATTCAGTTTAGTTGGCGTGGACGTGCTGAGCCCTGTTAGGTCGCGTCCGCCATGTTGGCTGTCCAAAACTCAAATGTCCTTTTTGGACTGTAGCTTAGAAATAGTCCTTGGACAAGATGATAGCTCTCATAGCAGTGCAGCAGTGGTGCTGGCTCCACGCAGGATTTCCAAAACAGGAGAACAATGAAGTATGAGATCTCTGCACCACGCTATCATTAGCCTTCCTGAAGCAGTCATCAGGCAAAGACAAAAGGCAGGTCCTTCTTAGAAACTTCCTCACCTTTAACAATAAAAACTGTTGACCAACTTCTCAGGGACAGCTGGTGTTTAAGAGCGAGATGGGCATTACTCTGCCACCAGGGAGAATAGGAAAAGGGGGAAAAAAAACACAGAGCAACCAGCAATAAATTATGCTTGCTGCCTAGTGACAAAGATGTGTAAATCTATGGGTTTTTTTAGGGAGTGGGAGAGGATAGTCCTTGGCCTTGGGCATGCATTGGCTGGGCGCAGTTTTCCACGACATGGAGACATAAATCAGGGCAGTGAGGACACACTGGTGGGTGCGGTGTGTGTTTTAATGCCAAGACTAGACTTCTACTTTGGGCGTTATTCACATGGCCCAGGCAGGTGTTGGAAGACCTCCATTAATCTCAATGACCGGGGGCAGGACAGGCAGTCTGAGACAGTGTAGGAGTGGGTGTGTCAGTGGCCTCTGCCTCTTCCACTGAGACCCAGCAACTCCTGTTGATTTTGTTATGAAAGGTGGGCTGAGGTCTAGGGGAGGAGTCCAGCAGCTTCTTTCCAGGTTCTTCTACAGCGTGGGTTAATAGTTCGTGCCACTGCAGTCCAGTCACCAGGCCCGGAGAGAAAAAGTACATAGGTGAGTGAGATTTGCTTGAAGTTTTGTTTTGGCCTTCTGCGGTTCACCCTGCCTTCCCCCCGCATGAAGCCGTCTAGTTCTCAGTCCTACAGTAGCTCCACACATGGTATCTAGCACGTATAGAACCTGGCACTCTGGCTAGGCCTTGGGCTCCATCACCTACTCGCTTTGCCAATGCTTGTTGTGTTTAGAAATGGGGAGATTAAGTGATTTATCCGTAATCACAAAATGTGGAACTGAGAACGAGGCTTGGGAGATGATATGGCGGCCTTTTGGGAGAGGATGCGGCTTTAGGGGCAGAGCTGCAGACTGTGGAGCTCGTAAACCGGGTTTGAGTTTCAGCGTCATCATCACATCCTTGATTTTGGGCAAATCACTTAATCTCGATGTGCCTACATAAATGAATGTGTTCTTGTGTAAAGTAACTGGTGCCAATGTAAAGTGCTCCAGTACCTTCAGTATATAAAACTGCACAAAATAAGCAAATGGTGCTAATGTAAAGCAATTCAATATCTTCGGGTGATGTTGGCGCTATATAAAACTGCACAATAAAAATGTGAAAAGCAGAGTTGAGGTAGAAGGGGATCTGTGCAATGGAGTTCAGCGGGTCAAGCAGTGATTAGCGGGAGGTGGATGGGCAACCAACAGCAAATGTGGGCTGCCACGGGGAAATTGAGGGCCTGATTATGAGTCTGGCAGTCAGAGGACCGCCAGACTCATGGGTGCGTGGCGGTTCCAGCCACCCCTGATCTGGCAGTCCAACCGCCGTATTACAACTTTGGCAGTTGGACTGCCACTGCTCCGCTGCAACTGCCAGGGAACCGTGTTCCCTGGTGGTCCTGCGGTGGTCAGGGGCTCACAATATGCTGGCAGTGCTGCTGCAGCCCTGCCAAGCATTTTACGAGTTTCGCTACTGCCAGCGGTGTCATGGAAGTTCTTCCTATTTTTTATTTTTTTTATTTTTTTTATTTTAAGAGTTTTATATAGCGCTGGCTGGACCCAGAGGTATCAGAGCGCTTTACAAGAGAAAATAATATAAAGCAAACATGACATACAGATAGATAAAAAGATAAAGAAACAATGTATAAAATATACAAAATAAATATACAGTAGCAAGAACTATACATTTAAAGTAACTAGGTAAATGATGTTCGTGAAGTGGACAGATAATACTGAACAAAAAGTAACATGGTGATTGGAGATCAGGTGCAGGTCGCAGATTAAAACCCCCAATAATAGTTGGGCCAAACATGGCGTATACGTAGATAAAAGATAATAATCAACATGTGAAGTATACAAATCAAATAGATAAGCAAATCAAAACAAATAGATAAAGGAATCAAATAGATAAACATGGGCAGGAGCTATACAAATATCAAGTAATTAGGCCGATGATGTTCATGAAAATGGACAAAAAATTACTGAACAAATGTAACATGGTGAAATTGGAGATCGAGTGCGGGTCACAAGTTAGGATCCCCAATAATAATTGAGGAGGTGGATTTTGAGGTCTTTTTGAAGCTGAGATAGGAAGGGTTGCAGCGCAGGTATTTTGGGAGGGCATTCCAGATGATAGGGGCATTCCCAGAGAAGGAGCGTGATTGTGTGGCTTTCTTTTTATGCAGTGGAGGTATAAGGAGGAGGGAGTTAGTGCTTCTCAGGGGTCGTGTGGTACCCGCAATGAGGAGTTTCTTGGAGAGGTACTGCGGAGTGTTTTGGTGGAGGGCTTTATGAGTGATGCAGGCAATTTTGTAGGCAGATCTGCCTTCAATTGGGAGCCATTTAAGGGATTTGAGAGCCGGGGATATGTGATCGAAGCGTTTGCAGTCAGTAATGAGCCTGGCTGCAAGGTTGAGCACTGCTTTGATTGGAGCGAGGTGGACCTTGGGGATTCCGTTGAGGATGGCGTTACCATAATCGATACGTGAAAGAACCAGTGACTGAACTACAAGTTTAAAATCATCGGTGGGTATAAAGGGTTTGATTTTCTTGAGGTGACGGAGAGTGAAGAGGGCTCCTTTAGCAGAGTTTTTGATGTGGACGTTAAGGGTCAAGGTGTTGTTGATAGAAATACCAAGAGATTTGACGGAATTGGATAGGGTGAGAGAGCAGTTGAGTGCGTTGAGGTCAGAGATCCATGATTGAACGGGGAGAGGGTTGTTTTTAGGGGAGAAGAGAATGATTTCAGTTTTATTAGGGTTAAGTTTGAGATGATTGGAGTGGAACCAGGTTTGAATCTTGGTGAGGGTGTTGTTCAGGTGTAAGATGTCGGCGTGAGTTTTAATCTTGCAATAGATTTGGGTGTCATCGGCGTAGAGGTGGTAGTTGATGCCTGCTTGTTTGAGAATGAGGATGAGGGGTTCCATAAAGAGGTTAAAGAGGGAGGGAGAGAGAATAGATCCTTGGGGGACTCCAAGGAGACAGGAGTGGGTTTAGAAAAACAGTTTTGAATTTTGATTTGCTGAGTACGGTGTTGTAGGTAGGAGACAAACCATTTGTAGGCAGTATCATTGAGGCCGAAACGGGTCCTAAGCACATTGAGTAGGGCTGAATGGTTGACTGTATCGAACGCTGCGGAGAGATCAAGGAGGATAAGAAGGCAGGTTTCGCCATTATCAAGTGAGTGGTGGATGTCATCGACGACATTGAGCATTGCCGTTTCGGTGCTGCAGCCTTTCCTGAAGCCTGATTGAAAGGGATCAAGTAAGTTGAAGTTTTCGATGTGTTTGTCTAGTTGTAGTAGGACACATTTTTCAAGGACCTTTGAGAGAAGGGGGAGGTTAGTGATAGGGCGGAGATTGTTTAGGTCATTGGGGTCAGCATTGGGGTTTTTGATTATGGGAGAGATTTGTCCAAGTTGAAGGGAGGTGGGGACACAGCCAGTGGAGAGAGAGGTGTTGATGATTGTGGTCCAGTATGGGGTGATGATGTGCTTAAGGGCCGGGACAAGGTTCGAGGGTAAGGGGTCTTTTGTGTGGGAGGACGGTTTAAGATTACCAATTATTTTAAGGACTTCTAGCTCAGTCACGGGGAGGAAGTTGAGCAAGGAGGCATTGTTCTTTAATTGTGAGTTAGGGTAGTTGAATTCCGGAGAAGTAGCAGGATCTGTTGGTTGAGGAGATGTGGAGTAGGCGTTTGAGGTGAGGACAGGTTTGCATTGGGAGTTGGAGGGGGTTGAGTGGAACGGAAGGATTGATCAATTTTGTCTATTTTTTCCGAGAAGAAGTGGGAAATTTCTTCACATCTGGCTAAAGAGGCGATCAGATTTGGAGGTGCAGGGGAAGTTTGGTTACGAATGATTTTGAAGAGTTCCCTAGGTCTGTTTTTGGCATGATCAAGTTGTGTGCGGAAGAAGGATGCCTTTTCCTTGAAGATGTGTTTTTTGTACGTGGATCTAGCTTGTCTGAGGAGTGCAAGATGGGAGGGAGAAGGATGGTGTCTCCAGGTTCTTTCCGACAGTCTGAGTGACCGTCTTTCGTTGTTAAGCTCGGTATTAAACCAAGAGTTGGAGGGGGTGATTCTTTGGTTTTTGAGTTTCGGCGGGGCTAATTCGTCAAGAATATCAGTGACAGTATTGTTAAAGTGTTCAGTGAGCTCGTTAGCATTTTGTGAGGGGGAATGAGAAGAAGTTGAGCTTTGAGTTTAGACTCAAGAACCCCGGGGGGATATGTTTTAGATTTCTGGTCAGTTTCTTAGGTCTGTTAATTTTGGAGGTGGGGAGATTTGCATTGTTAGCAATGGTGAACAGTATAAGGTGATGGTCAGACCAGTCAATGGGGACGATATTGGTCACGGAGGCCAGATCATCGTTGGAAAGAATGGCGTCAAGGATGGCTCCTTTGGTGTGTGTCGGGGATAGGCATAGTTGTTTGAGTTCATTGATCTCAAGTAGATTGGTGAGGAGGGAGATAGTGGGATCATCGGTATCGTTCCAATGGAGGTTAAGATCCCCCAGAAAGAGATTTTTGAGTTGGATAATGAGGATTGTGTCAGGAGCTCGGATATGTCTTCGATGAAGGGTTGGGGGGCCCGGAGGGCGATAGATGTTGTGTAGACGAATTGGGTGGGAATTTTGGGTTGTCAATTCAGCTTCTAGGTATTCGCAGGAGGAGTAGCCAGAATTATTGACAAGGGATAGCTGAAGTTCGTTTTTAAAGATAATGGCTAGACCACCTCCAATTCTGTCAGGTCTATCTTTTCTGAGAATAGAGTATCCTGGGGGGAGAGTAGGTCAAGAATGCTCGTTGAGTCGTCTTTGAGCCAGGTTTCAGTGAGGAATGCAATGTCAATAGATTCACTCAGGATAGTTTCCGAAATTTCCGTGGCATGTTGGACAGCGGAGCGACAGTTGACCAGCATACATGTAAGTGGTGTGGGGTTGCATATGGTGGGTGGGCATGAGTGGATCGACATGAGTTGTGGCGGTGGTCTGGGGGAAGCGGGGGAGGAGGGGATTCTATTAGTCCCTAAGATAACAGGGATGTGGGAGTAGGTGAGTGGAGAATTGGTGGTTGGTAAGCTAGGAAGGTAAGAGTTGCATAGGTCGGAGAGGTCGAACGGGGAGAGATGGTTTGAGGTGCGGTGAGGTCTATGTATACGGCAGCGGAGAGGAGTCGATCTCCATTGATTGTTTTTGGTGTTGGGGATTTTCGGGGGAGTTTTTGGGGGGTTTATTGGGGGGATTTTTGGGCAGGGTTGTGTGGGTATTTTATGGTGGGGGAGGGTTCTGGAGCTGTAGAAGATAAAGTCTTTCCTGAATTGAGAGAGTTTAGTAATCAGATTAGATAGGTCAAGTTCAATGTTGTGTAGGCTTTGGGCAATTAGTGTGAGGGGAGATATCGAGGGGGTGGTCTGGGTTAGTTACGGAGGGTGGGCTGATGTGTGGGGGAGATAGTGAAGCGGGTGTGGAATGATGGGTGACGGGGCTGTTAGGTGTGAGGGGTTCGGTAATCAAATTGGGTAGGTCAGGTTCAGTGTTGAGTAGGCTCGTGTCAATTGGGGTGGAAGGGGGTAATGAAGGGGCGTGGGCGGGGGTAGGGAAAGATATGGGTTAGTTGCTGAGGGTGGACTGATGTGTGAGGGGGAGATAAGAAGGAGGGTGTGGAATGAGGGGTGACGGGGCTGTTAGGTGTGAGGGGTTCGGCAATCAAATTGGATGGGTCAGGTTCAGTGTTATGTAGGCTCTTGTCAATTAGGGTGGAAGGGGGTAATGAAAGGGCGTGGGCGGGGGTAGGGAAAGATATGGGGGTAGAGAGTGGTCTGGGTTAGTTGCGGAGTGTGGGATAAGGTGTGAGGGGGAGATAGGGTAGTGGGTGTGGAGTGAGGGGTGTCGGTGCTGAAAGGTGTGAGGGGTTGGGTTAGGTTAGACATGAGGTTAAGAACTTCAGGAGATGTGGTCAGAGAGGATAGAAGGGAGAAGAGTGAGTGGAGAGCAGATATATTAGGGTGGAGGGGTTGTGTATTTATCGGGGGTTGGGATAAAGGATTGGGAGGCGGAGTTAGGAGTGCCTGAAGGGGTAGGATAAGGGGGATGGGGAGGAGAGACGGGTGTACGGGATGATTAGGAGGAGGGGGTGAGGAGTTGTGTTAGGGGATTGAGGGGCAAGGACGGTGGAGTACGTGAGTAGTTGGGAAGGGGGAGGGAGGTTGTGGGGACAGGCAGAGGCGAGGTTATGGGAGGGGAATGATAAGTAGATGGCAGGGATTGGGGGCAACCTATTTTGGTGGAGGGGTCCGAAGAGTGTGAGTACCGGGTGTTCAGAGGAGAGAGGGAAATAGGAGGGGGATGAGAAATAGGTAGCGGTGGTTGGGGGATGTCATTTGCTGTTGAGAGGACTAGGGAGGGTGATGGTGAAATCGATTGTTGGAGGATGGTGTTAGCTGGATGGTTTGGGGTGGAGGTGGAGGTGGAGTGAGGGGGAAAGGGGGTTTGAGGGGCGTTATTCAGTAGGGGAGAAGGAGTGGAAGGTGCAGAGTGGTCGAGGAGGAGAGACATAATGCTGAAGTGGTGTTCGAAGATGGAAAGGTGGGCTACCGTGGCTTGTATGAGGATGTTACCTGTTTTGAAGATGGAGATATCAATAGCACCCAGAAAGGCTGGGGAGGGAGTGGTGGATATTTTAAATCCATATGGTATTTTGGTTGAGTTAGAGATTGGGAGGTGTTGTAGGAAGATGCTTTTCCATTTGGAAGGACGTTTGGAGTAAAAGATGTAGTTGGTTATAATGGTGGAGGTGAGGCTGAGGTAGTTGTCAACAATGAGTGTTTTAGGGTTAAGGATAAGGAGTTTATGTTTGAAGTTTTTCTTGGCATGTTTGGAGAGATTGGGGGGGTAAAGAATGGTCCATGAGTTGGGGCCATGTTTGGAGAGAGTGGGGTCCTGGGGGTGATGGTTAATGCTGAGGGGGGCATGTTGGATAGACGTGATAGGAAGAGAGAGTGGAGAGAGGGGAGTTAAGGAAATGGGGGGGAAGAACAGGAGATGAGGATTGGGAACTAAGGGGGCACTAGGAGAGTGGGGGTAGAAATATGGGGGCCAGACAAGGAAATAGGGTAGACAGGCGGGGAATTATGAATCGGCAAAAGGAACAGAACAAATAAATAAACAAATTTTATCGACAACATAGAGCATATCAATATATAAGCTGTCGGCACAAATGGAGCAGATCAGTAAACCCGCAGCAGGGTCTGCAAACAAATAGTTAAACAATCGGCAAGTACGAACAGACCAATAGAAGATAACAAAAGGAGCAAATCAATATACCAGCAGCAGGGTGTGCAAAACAAATAGTTAAACATTCGGCAAGTATGCGCAAATCAGTAGAAGACAACAACAATGCTTGGGAGGGCGTGGAATGTCTAAATTGGAGAGGGAATGCCGTAAGAGAGAGTAATACAGGATTAAAAATATAGAAAGAGTTAGAGAGGCATGAAGATAAATCAATGAGCCAAAGAAATATTAAGCGGTAAAAAAGTTAGAGTAAGAAGAACAGAGTCAATAATCAATAGAAACAGTTAGAAAGGGAATACCTGACGCAAAGCAAAGTAATAAGCGGTAAAAAATTAGAGTAAGAGGATAGAGTAGACAGAAAGGGAATGCAGGAAGGGTCACATAAGATTAGCAGAACAGATACATAGGCAATGTTGAGCTCAGTATCTCAATAAGGTGTTGGGCTCAGTATCTCACCTGCCCCAGTAGACGTGCTATCTGGGGACAGTGGGCTTTAGGAAGTTAGGAAGCGGAAGTATTTTTCCCCTTTAAAGTCACGGGTCTAGCAGAGGCTTCATTTCTCACTCAGTGCACTTCAGAGTCAAGGGATATTGCACTGCGTGCATGCAGTGCGCAAAGCAGGGCGAGGTTTCCTTTCTTTTCCCAGTTACAAAGCTACTGTTAAATGTAATGTGCGTGACCCATGTGTTCAGTGCTGTGTCAGTTTCCTGCATATTTACATCCACATAGGCAGGAAATCGTCAGAGATATAGGGGCTGAGCAGAGCTTTTTAACCCCGTGTGTGATAACGAACAGATTGAGGACTCCCAGCTGCAACAGGATATTTGTAGAGCCCTGCGCGACACCGTGAGCTCCTTTTAGACTTCCCGTGTCTGGTGGTGAGAGGAGTGTGGTGGTGGTGAGAGGATAGATGAGGGCCTAGGACGGAATAGAAATTCTCATCTGTGTACATGTGGCGAGGAAACCGGAGACTTATCTAGCGATGTCTAGGGGCTAATCCAGTGTGAAGGAGTCGGTCTAAGATGGCCGCATCATTAGGAGTGATAATCAGAGCCAGGAAGGTAGTCCTATCCCTCTTTCAATTAGCTGGGCCATAGAGGCGTAGTCCTGTTTCAATTTCTATAAGTGAACAGGGTGCTTTGACCTTATCCCCTTCCTCTGTGATCTGCTTCCGGGGAAAGATCGGTGTCTTTTCCTGCCTAAACAGCAGGCTGAGAGCAGGCCATTAATCATTGGAAAAGGTAAAGTGATGCGGTCGCCATTTTGTGAGCATCGGGGCAACTGCTGCGAGTTGATTTAAAAAAGCAGGGAATACCCGAGTAAGATCCCCAGCATGACGATGCGGGACTCTGGAAAGGGCAGTGACAGCCTGTTTTAGTGAACAGGCGGTAAATCCAATAAGTGTGAAGCCTCCCTGTCTAGGGGATCACGCCGCTTGACACAGTAAAATCACACATAACGTTGCAAGGAGCGCAAAGGCCGAAAGTAGGCCTAGCCGTTCACAGTCTTGAGCGCATGGCAGTTTCAATTAGGACCAACTGTCTCTATGTTCGTGAGGGGCGGAGTCAGACTACGAGAATCTGTGCAGTCTCGCCGCTTGTCCCCGTAGAATCACAGGCTATTCTTAAACATAAGCGGGCAGAGGCGCTCCCGGTCTTGCACCTAATCCGCTCAGATACTCGTGAGAGGGCGGAGTGCTCGGCAAAAACGGGAGTTCCAGTCCCAGCACTCGTATCTGAATCCTGTGTGTGCCCTCGCGGAGCAATAAGGGTGTGGACGAGCTCCGTTCCTCAAGTGTTCCCTGACCAGCACAAGGTGAAGCCCCCGTGACCAGGGCCTCAACACAGTCACGTCGCGAAAGGACCCGCATAGAGGGAGCACTTATCCGTGTCTCTGCCGCTCTCATACGAAAGTACCGTGAGGGGAGGTCTGTAGGTGAGCTCCGGTCGCAGGTAAATTCTCCATTGGCAAGGATTAGCGTTGTGGTGGCTTCAGCAGGGCAAGAGGTTCTCCTCCCGATCATCCGAGGCCTGGGGGAACCAGCTCCACGGTCAGAGCCCAGTCCTTCAGCTATTGGAGCAGAGTGAGGTGGTTATCCTCCGGTGGTTAATCTCCGTTGGCCAGAGACAGCGTCGTGATGGTTCCGGCGGGGCTAGCGTCTCATATCCCGACTGGGGGGGGACCAGCTCTATGGTCTGAGTCTAGACCTACAGCTATCGGAGCAGAGTGGGGTTGTTGTCCTCAATTGCCAAGGATCAGCGTCGCGGTGACTCCAGCTGGCTAGCTTCTCTCCTCCCGGTCATTGGAGGATTGGGTGAGCCAGCTACACAGTCGGCGTTCAGGATATCAGCTATCGTAGCAGGGTTGCCACCGTAACAGGGTTAACTTAGTTGCTTCGATGAGATGCAGAATTCCTTAAGATATTTCTGGTAGTGTGTTCGGTTCCGGGGCCGGTGTCGCTAACAGGGATATTTGGCCCGTTTCGATCCCAAGCGCTTGGAGCTCCCTTTGTGTGCTCCTCACCAGAGCCCCCTCGTGCCAAATGCATGGGGGTGCATGCAGGGGGGCACATGTTGTGCCCCCCTTTGTGCATGCACTCAGAGTTCTAGCACAGCATGGACTTTACAATCCAGGCTATGCTGGAACTCACTCTGGCGGTCCTGGGGCTGTGCCTTTGAAAGGCACTGCTGCAGGACAGCCCACAAGACCACAAAAAGCTCATGATCTGGCGGGCGGTCCAGGAGCGTGGCAGTGACGTGGTGGCCTGCTCAAGGACCGCCAAAGTTGTAATTGGGCCCTTAGTGATTTGTCCATAATCACAAAATGTGGAACTGAGGCTGACGCTAGGGAGATGATGTTGTGTCCTCTTGGGAGAGGATGTGGCGTAAGGGCCACAGCTACTTACGATGGAGCAGGGAAACCGGGTTTGACTTTCAGCATTGGCTCAACATCCTTGATTCGGGGAAAATCACTTAATCTACCCGTGCCTACAAAAATTAATGTGTACTTGTGTAAAGGAACTAGTGCTAATGTAAAGCGCTCCAATACCTTTGGGTGTTGTTGATGCTATATAAAACTGCACCAAAAAAGTAACTGGTGCTAATGTAAAGCACTCCACTACCTTTGGGTGGTGTTGGCGCTATATAAAACTGCACAAAAAAAGTAATTGGTGCTAATGTAAAGTACTCGACTACCTTTGAGTGGTATTGGCGCTATATAAAACTGCACTAAAAAATGTAAAAAGCAGAGTCGGGGAGGAGGGGATCGGTGCAACGGAGCTCGTGGGTCAAGCAGCGATGGGCGGGAGGTGGATGGGAAACCAACAGCAAATGCGGGCAAATTGGGTAAATATTTGACTTGTTTGTAATGTTTTTTCACACTTATGCTTTAAAATGCTATGTTTGGATCCTCTTTTTTCAACAATTTTCAGTAAATATGTGGTGTAAAATCCATCATTTCACATTTGAATCCATTTTTTCCAAAATTTTCTTGCAGGGAGAGAATCTCTCACCCTCCTTTTGTACTTCAGACTCGCTTACTCTCTCATTATACTCGGGTATAACATTTCTGCCCACCACTTTCAAAACCCACTAGCTGCCACTGCTCCTCCTCACTCCTACTTTCTACTAATTGTTGATGCTCAGAAACAACTAATCAGCAACCATTTGTTAACAAGGATCTGATTGAATTTCCATGGGTACTCCTTTCTCCATCCTCCTCACTTCAGTGTCTGTGTGTCCACCCACAGGAATGCAGCCAATAGATACTACTGTCTGGAGAAGCTGTATCTACTCTCCATCATGTGCCATGCTAAACCAGATGGCTTCCAAAATACACCCCACTGGTCCCAGCATTGAGACTTTCACCACACAAGTAGTTGTATTACTAAACCTTCAATCAATCAGACATTTATATAGCAGGGCAGATCGCAAATGAGGGTCTCAAGGTCCTGGAGAAGCTAGCTGCTGTGTGGTGGTTTTTTCATTCAAACATCCAGGTGTTGAGTTCTTTCCTGAATTGCTGGATCAATGGTTACGGTTCTGAGGTGCAGGGCTAGGTTGTTCCATGCTTTGGCTGCCAGGTGCGAGAAGGAACTTCTTCTACTGTTGGTTCAGCAGGTCTGTGGGGTGTCTGTGAGGAAGAGGGAAGGTGATTATAGGTGTCTTGTAGGTTGTGGAAGGTCAGACGTTTGTTGATGTATGTAGTCCTTCATTGTGTAGGGCTTTGTATGCATTGGTTAGCATCTTGAACTGGCATCTCATCTGGATCGGGAGCCAGTGTAGCTTTTTTGAGGTGGGGTGTGATGTGGGTTCTTCTGGAGAGGTCCAGGATGAGTCTTGGTGCTGAGTTTTGTATTGTCTGAAATCTCTTTAGGAGCCAAGCAGTAATTCTTACGAAGTGTGTTCCTGTAGACCACTCTGCTGGTGATGAGGGTCTGGGTGACGGTCTTTCTGGACGTGACTGGGGGCCACCTGCAGAGCTTGCGGAGCATGCATAGTTTGTGGAAGCAGGCTGATGAGACTGCATTGACCTGTTTCTTCATTAACAGTTTGCTGCCTTGGATGATGCCGACGTTGCCGGCGTGATCCGTTGGAGTGGGTGGTGGGCTGAGTTCTGTGGGCCACCATGTGTCTTTCCATGGTGAGGTGTTGTTTCCAAAGATGAAGACTTCTGTCTTGTCCCTGTTGAGTTTAATGCAGTTGTCTTTCATCCAGTCAGCAGCTTTCCTCAAACATTTGTGGAAGTTGGTACTGGTGGCGGAGGGATCTTCTGATCGCAAGAGGATGAGCTGAGTGTCATCGGCATAGGAGATGATGTTGAGTCCGTGTGATCTGACGGTGCTGGCCAGGGGGGTCATGTAGGTGTTGAAGAGGGTGGGACTGAGGGCCGATCCTTGGGGGATGCCGAAGATGATCTTCTTGAGCTCCGAGGTGAATGGTGGGAGTCAAATTCTTTGAGTTCTTCCGGTGAGGTATGAGGTGATCCATTTGAGGGTGTCTCCATGGATTCTGATGTGGTGGAGTCTGTTGATCAAGATGTGATGGGAGACACTGTCGAAGGCGGCTGTTTGGTCCAGGAGGATGAGGGCTGCAGTTTTGCTGTGGTCCAGGAGGGCTCTGATGTCATCGGTGGCTGTGATCAGGGCTGTCTCGATGCTGTGGTTAACTGGAATGGTTCCAGGAGGTTGTTGTGCTCCAGGTGTTCGGTAAGGTGCTGGTTGATAGCTTCCTTTAGAACCTTTGCAGGAACGAGGAGCAGCGAGATGGGCCAGTAGTCCTTCGGTTCAGCTTTGTCGGCAGACAGCTTCATCAGGAGGAGCCTCACTTCAGCATGGGAAGGAGGCCGAGGTGATGGAGGTGTTCAGGACTTTCCTGAGCTCACCGCCAATTGTCTTGCTTCTGAGGTTGAAGACGCAGTGGTGACAGGGGTCCGTGGTTGCCCCTGAGTGTACTGAATTCATAATAGAGATGGTGGCTTGAGTGGTGAGAAGGTCCCAGTGGGTGAACCGGTGTTTGAGTTCGTGGGTATGAGCAGGTTAATACTGTCAGTGGCGGGGAGGGTTGTTTTGAAGTTTTCATGGATGGCTGAGATCTTGTCATGGAAGAAGTCTGCCAGGGTGTCGCACAGTTCTTGTGAGGGTGGGATCTTGACGGCTTCGGGATTGGAAAATTCCTTCATGACTACAAACAGTTCCTTGCTGTGGTTTGCGCTAGCTTTAATGCGATCTGCAAAGGTGTTCTTTCTTTCTTTCTTTCTTTCTTTCTTTCTTTCTTTCTTTCTTTCAGGAGGTGGTGGTACTGGTTGAGTGCTTTCTTGAAGGCAGTTTGGTCTTCTGTCTTCTTGCTGGTGTGCCACTTCCTCTCAAGTTGCTGGCAGTTGCACTTGGTAGATTTCAGCTCCTCAGTGTACCAGCTGGATCTTTTGGCAGGTCCTTTGGATTTCGTTCGCTTGGTGGGGACGATTCTGTTGGCATATTTTGTGATCTACTGGGAGAGGTTTTTTTGCTGCCAGCTTTGGGTTGGGTGTTGAGTATGAGAAGTGGGAGCTGAGGGCGTTGTTCCACTGATCTTCTGTCATTTTTTTTCAGTCTCTGCACTTGGAGCTGGATGTCGCTGTGCCGGGGTTGGTAAGTCCTGAGATGGTGAAGTGGACACTGAAGTGGTCGATCCAGGTTAGTCCTGGGCGGAGCTCGCAGCGTTTCACTCCATGGAATTCCGCTGAGTTCTGCAACTGGGCGGAGTAGTGGTGACCTGGTCCCTGACCCACAGAAACCCACACATCAAGAGACCTCTGCATGGAGAGAATGCCATGAGATATCAGCACTGGTGTGACACTTTACTGAAACATTGTTACCCAGAGACAGCTCTGAGAGGCCTCACATACATGCATATATCCCCAAGTGAATCGACCAACTCACACCGGTACTTCTTAGCCTGAGAGACTACTCTAGAGACTCCGCCAGGCTCAAGAAAATGCCCTAGAGGCTGTGGCGCCCGCATACTGCCATGATAGACCCGCCATACACAGCCAGCTCAGTCTACGACCTCGGCTGAGCGGAGGGGAAGAAGGGGGAGGGACTTTGGGCCTGGGAGAAGAAATAGAAATGGAAGGAGGAGACGATGGAGGGGAAAGGCTTGTGCCAAACTTGTGCATTTGTAGTGTAGTACACAGCCAGCTTAGTCTACGACCTTGGCAGAGAGGAGGGGAAGAAGGGGGAGGGAGAGGGGGTCAGGCCAGGGAGAAGGAAAATAAATGGAAGGAGGAGACGAGGGAAGGAAAGGCTTGTGCCAAACTTGTGCATTTGTAATTCTTGCCAATAAAGCATTACTTTGCGTTCACTTCATACATGCATGTTTGTTGTTATGACTGCTTATGGATTCAGCAACAGCACAGCAACAATCGCAAGGAGCTTAACTTTGCGGTAGCTACCAGTATTTCTGTAAGTCCCTTCCTTCTTTTGCACCATGTTGACTCCTCAGGAACACTGCATCACCGACACTCAAAATGCATTGCAGACACAACAGCCTCCTGTTCTAACGTGAGCGCATGTTCTAACATTAAAACATGTTCTAACACGAGAACGAAATGTGACGTAACGCCGGCAGATGTTCTGAATATGTACCCGAGTGATTCAACCAAAGCACCCCGGTACTTCTGGGAGCTCTTAGCCCGAGAGACCGCTCTAGAGACCCTGCATGGGTCAAGAAAATGCCCTAGCATATCTCAAAAGAGATGGCAGCGCACACAGACCCCCATGATAGACCCAGCGCACACAGTCAACTCAGTCTATGACCTCAGCAGAGAGGAGGGGAAGAAGGCAGAGGGAGAGTGGGCCTAGGAGAAGGAAAATAAATTGAAGGACAGGTGAGGGAGGAGAAAGGCTTGTGCCAATCTTGTGCATTTTTAGTGTAGTACACAGCCAGCTCAGTCTACGACCTCGGCAGAAAGGAGGGGAAGAAGGGGGAGGGGGAGTGGGCCTTGACGAAGGAAAAGAAATGGAAGGACGAGGGGAGGCGAGGCGAGGGAGGGAAAGGCTTGTGCCAAACTTGTGCATTTGTAGTTCTTGCCATTAAGCATTACTTTGCCTTCACTTCATATGTGCGTGTTTGTTGTTATGATTGCTGATGGATTCAGCAACAGCACTCAATGATCCCAAGGAGCTTAACTTTGCGGTAGCTACCGGTATTTCTATAAGTACCTTCCTTTGTTCGCACCACATTGACTCCTCAGGAATACTGCACCAATGACACTTAAAATGCATTGCAGACACAACAGGCTCCTATTCTAACATGAGCGCATGTTCTAACATTAGAACATGTTCTAACATGAGGGTGAAATGTGATATAATGTTTGCCCGCCGATGTTATGCATATGTCCCCGAGTGATTCAACCAAAGCACCCCAGTACTTCTGGGAGCTTCTAGCCCGAGAGACCGTTATAGAGACCCTGCCCAGCTCATGGAAATGCCCTGGCAGATTTCAACAGAGGTGGCAGTGCACACAGACCGCCATGATAGACCCAGAGCACACAGTCAACTCAGTCTATGACCTTGGCAGAGAGGAGGGGAAGAAGGGGGAGGGAGAGTGGTCCTGGGAGAAGGAAAAGAAATTGAAGGAGGAGGCGAGGGAGGGGAAAGGCTTGTGCCAAACTTGTGCATTTGTAGTGTAGTACACAGCCAGCTTAGTCTACGACCTCGGCAGAGAGGAGGGGAACAAGGGGGGGGGAGGGGGAGAGGGGGAGTGAGTCTGGGCGAAGGAAAAGAAATGGAAGGAGGAGGCGAGGGAGGGTAAAGGCTTGAGCCAAACTTGTGCATTTGTACTGTAGTTCTTGCCAATAAAGCATTACTTTACGTTCATACATATGTGCGTGTTGTTATGATTGCTGATGGATTTAGCAACAGAATGACAATGATCCCAAGGAGCTTACCTTTGCGTTAGCTACCTGTATTGCTAACAGTATCTGCCTTAGTTTGCGCAATGCCTACTCGCCAGTAACACTGCGCCAACACTCAAAATGCATTGCAGACACAACAGCCTCCTTGGAACTTGAGCAGGAATTGCAATGGAACGCCAATGTTTTCAACAGCCCACTGAAGTGCTCTCTCATTGGTTTACTGCAGAGTGACATTTATGTCTCTCTCAGTCTCAACCAATGAAAGCCACCTCTTTACAAGTGTCGTGCTCTGGTGTAAGGGGGCGCCTTTGCCGCCTTCATGATCAAATAAGGGGCCAATTAGAGTTGAACGCTGGTTAACTCTGCTACGCAGCGATGGCTTGTGTTTTTGCTGAACTCCACGCTATGAGCGGAGCGCGGAGTTGCAAAACTCCATGAACTCCGCTGGCGGAGCGAAGTTTACCGTTCACCCCTAGTCCAGGTGAGCTCTGTGACGTGGTTGTACGTGGCTCTGTTGCTGGAGGTAAAGATGGGATCCAGTGTGTGTCATGCGATGTGGGTGGGGTCGGTGACTATCTGGTTGAGGCCAATGTTGCTCATGCTTTCCAGGGGGTTGGTTGTGTTGGTATCGTTGGGGTTCTCGAGGTGGAAGTTAAGGTCTCCCAGGAAGATGTAGTGCTCTGAGTCAATAGCGATTGGGATAATGAGGTCCAGGATGGTGTTGCAGGAGCTGGGGCATGGTCCTGGTGGTCTGTAGGTGAGAGTGCCTCTGATGGAGCTTTTCCCGTCTGTTTTTAGTTGGAAGTTTTCTTGTTTTTTTTCACAACAGATTTTTATTGTTGACATCCAATAGAAGACATGGGCCACATAAGCCATCCATTTCCAACAAATATAGTAACAAATATATAAATCAACATTTCCAGGAATTATGACGAATGAATTTCACAGAAAAGAAAAAAGAAAAAAAATACATTATAATATAAACGAAGCACGGAAAAGAAGAGAAAAAAAACAAAAAAACAACTGTGCCACAGTAGTTCTCCTTGACTGACAGAGCGAAACCTAAGTTCAGGAATTTATGCTGCCATCCACGTTCATAGCAATTATAAGTACTATGAATGTACCAACTAGCTAGCATCATGACAGTGATTCAATAACATCTATTGGGGGGAGGAGGCTCCAGATATATTCCCCTATAGTCCGCCCACCTTTTCCAGATTTTGTAATGTTTCCGGGGGCACCCCCTTGCCTCGAAGACCGGGAGCTCCAAACCCAGATGTGAGAAGTTGGCCTGGTATATGCTGTTCA
Organism: Calotriton arnoldi; assembly: GCA_963921515.1. NCBI lineage: Eukaryota > Metazoa > Chordata > Amphibia > Caudata > Salamandridae > Calotriton > Calotriton arnoldi. The sequence goes on from CAWUFW010000882.1 coordinate 3,031,137, forward strand.
CTAGTTAAAGTGGACACCTTGCACCAGTACAATTCGACTCTTATGGTAGATAGGTTTAAGACAACCTTTATAGAAAGCTATCCTAGTGGTAGCTGTGGAGAGCAGCCTTCAGGCTAAGTCTTGGAGGAATGTAAAGCAGCTTGTTTTACCACACAATCTCGTGAATCACCAAATGAAAAGACACCACACAGGTATATATATCAAATATATATGTATTTATTACTAAACAACTCTCTACTAATCTCTTTATGAGATTAGAAGTCAGGAACATATGCACAAATCAAAGTTTCACAATAAGTTAAGCACAAATATGGCTGGGGCCCTGGGGGCGTACCAGACCATATACTAAGAAAGGGACTTAGGAACAACGACTTGCAAAGGGACAAGGCCTGGGGCCTTCAGAAGTGCTGGGGCCTCACGAAACCACCCAAGGCATGTAAGTAAAGGACCCACGGGGGACGCGTGCAGTGAGTAAACACAGGCGCGGATCGCCGTTGACTTCAATGGGGCAAGTCGCGGTTGGAAATTAAGAGTTTTAGGGCACTTCGGGAGAACCTACAAGCAAGTCACTTACAGGGTAAGTAGTTCTAGGGTCAACACCCACAGGAGCACCGTAGTGCTGGAGTTACCTCACCCAGGGAAGCCGGGTGCATAGGTGTCCTTTGGTGTCGGGTCGCGGCGTCGTTTTCAATGGGAGCCAATGAAGACTTGCTGCTTGTGAAGTCCGAAGAAGCGTCCGGTGGAATCCAAGCCTGGATTCGGAAGATGGAAGACCTGAAAGCAGAGGGGACAGTGTTCAAAGCCACTTGGCAGTGACTCGGGGCAAGGAAGATGAATGCCCACCGTCGTCGACAGATTCAGGTCGTTCACGGGTGTCTTGACTCTTCGACCACGAGGTCCAAGAGGTGTCGATGACAACTAGAAGCTGGATTCAGCGTGACCCACAAAGTCTGCAGCTGACTGCGGTGTCGGCAACCCGATTGGAGCCAACAAGCCTTGGTAGCAGCAAGTCTTATGGAGAGGTTAAAAAGTCAATGGTGCAGACCAGCAAGGTCTGTGGAACTCACCCAGCGAGGGTAAGTCAGGGCAGGCCTGGAGCAACCAGGGGAGCCCTTTGGTTTGGTAGAAAAGTCTTCAGGGGACCCACAAGCCAGCTGGCAAGGGATCGCAAAGACGCCTTCAATCAATCAATCACAGAATTTGTAGAGCGCACTACTTACCCACGAGGGTCTCAAGGCGCTGGGGAGCGAAAAGGGGGGGGGGGGTGCTGCTACTGGTCGAACAGCCAGGTCTTGAGTAGCCTCCTGAAGGTCAGCAGGTCTTGGGTCTGTCGTAGGCTTAGTGGAAGGGTGTTTCAGGTCTTGGCGGCTAGGTGTGAGAAGGATCTGCCGCTGGTGGTTGTTCTTCGAATGCGAGGGACGGTGGCGAGGGAGAGGTCGGCGGAGCGGAGCTGGCGGTTGGGGACATAGAAGAAGAGTCGTCTGTTGAGGTAGGCTGGGCCAGTCTTGTGGAGTGCCTTGTGTGCGTGGATGAGGAGTTTGAAGGAGATTCTCTTTGTTGACGGGGAGCCAGTGCAGGTTCCTCAGGTGGGGGGTGATGTGGCTGTGGCGTGGTACGTCGAGGATCAGGCGTGCGGAGGCGTTTTGTATGCGTTGCAGTCGCTTGATGAGCTTGGCCGGGGCTCCCGCGTAGAGGGCGTTCCCATAGTCGAGTCTGCTACTGACGAGGGCCTGGGTGGCTGTTCTTCTTGTATCTGTCGGGATCCACCTGTAGATCTTGCGAAGCATGCGGAGGGTGTTGAAGCAGGAGGAGGAGACTGCGTTGACTTGCTTGGTCATGGAGAGCGTTGAGTCGAGGATGACTCCCAGGTTGCGTGCGGGGTGTCGGGGCTGCTCCCAGCGTCGTTGGCCACCAGGAGTCGTCCCAGGCTGAGGGGTTGGAGCCGAGGATGAGGACCTCTGTCTTGTCCGTGTTCAGCTTTAGTCGGCTGATCTTCATCCAATCGGCGACGGCCGTCATTCCTTCATGGAGATTGGATTTGGCGGCGAGGGGGTCCATGGTGAGGGAGAGGATCAGTCGAGTGTCGTCGGCGTAGGAGATAATGTTGAGGTCGTGCTGTCTGGCGATGCGTGCGAGCGGGGCCATGTAGATGTTGAACAGCGTTGGGCTGAGGGAAGATCCCTGGGGTACGCCGCAGATGATCTCGGAGGCTTCGGATCGGAAAGGTGGGAGGCGGACTCTCTGGGTTCTGCCGTCGAGGAAGGAGGTGGTCCATTCCAGGGCCTTGTCTCGGATCCCTGCGTCGTGGAGGCGAGCGCGTAGAGTGCGGTGGCAGACAGTGTCGAAGGCGGCGGAGAGGTCCAGCAGGATGAGGGCTGCGGTCTCACCGTTGTCCAGCAGGGTCCTGATGTCGTCGGTGGCGGGAGGATTCCTTCAACTGGGGCCCACGGTCACTCGGGATGGTGTAGGCCTCTGATCTTCAGAGGGAATCCTGCTGGAGGCTGGGACCACACGTGGTCCAAAGCACAAGTTCGTAGAACGTCGTGAAGGGGTTGCACTTGACAATAGTACACGGTACCCAGGGACTGCGGTTCCTCATCACTCGTGGGGTCCACTTGCCTCAGCTTCGCTGGGGACTCACAATGGCCTTGGAGAAGTCAGGAAATCTTCGTCTTGGGCTGCAGGGACCTCGGGCTCCGGCGGGAGCGGCGTAGTTTGCAACCGTCGTTGTAGTTTTTGGTGCCTGCCAAGCAGGGGAGTCACTCCTTGACTCCAAGGGAGATTCTTCAGTCTTCCAGAGGTAGTGGAACGTCGAAGGTCCAGGATTCTTCTTCAGAGCATCGTCCAGGGATATCTAGTTTTCAAGTTCAAGGGTTCCCTACCTTATACTAAAAAGGAAGGGAGGGACTAGCTCTAAGACCCCACCTATGGGAGGGTCAGGGGAGTGGGTGGTTACACCCACTTCCCTTTGTCCAGTTTCGCACCAGAGCAGGGGCAGGTAGCCCCTGAGCCGGTTTGAACTGGTGTATGCACAGAGGAGCCTTCTGCTCCCCCAGTGCAGGACTTCAAAGCACTCTAAGAGTGCACCCACCCAGCCCCAATACACTAAACCCTGTCTGGGAGGTGGTCACACCTCCCTGTGATAGGATACCTATTGTTGGGCTTCCTCCACTGCGAGTTTCGGTCATCAGCAGGAGGGCAGCCCCGTATCTGTGACTGGTGGCATCCATTTTGTGCTGCCAGGGCTCTTCAGGATTCTACCGCGTTTCCACAGTAGGTACATGTCTATCCCTCTAGAAGGGTGGAATGCTACCCCCGCCGCCAGAACTGGCGGGGGGGTAGTATTCCAAGATGTTTGACACCAAACACGACATGTTTTGATGCAGCCATTCCAAAGTTAGCATTTACCGCGAGGATATAATGCACTTAAGAGTATATGGTTTGACCGCATTCACAAACAGCACCAGAGAATGGACTCTGAGAGCTGCAGAGGGGCACTGCTCAGGCAGAGGCACCCTCTCACATAGAAGCCAAGCACCCTGCCCTCAGGATTGATAGGGCCTGCCTTAGGGGTGACTGATAGGTTTAAATGTGTGTGCAGGAGAGATATAGGGAACCTATATCTCAGTGAGGAGTGCTAGCACCACCTCACCCAGGCTGCAGTAGCAGGCCTGTGGTGTCAGATTTAGTCTGCTTCCCAGGGGTGGCATAATACATGCTTCAGCCCCTGGTAGGCCTGTGAAGGACCTATGCCCTTGGTACCTAAGGTACCATATACTAGGGACTCATAAGGTACCACAGTATCCAATCACTAGTGCACCTAGAGTGCACTCCAAATCGTTTAGAGAGAACAGAGAGGCTGGGGCCCTGATTGGCAGGGTCCCAGCCTGACTATAGCCAGAAACCAGTGTAAACATCAGAAAAAAAGTGGGGGCAACATAAGAGGCAGATCCTACTCTCCTACACAAACCCTCCCCAAACGCAGGGACACTAAACTAACCTTGACCAGTTGAGTCTTCGTGAACTAAGTGGAAATATCTTGAGAGTCCATCTGCATTGGCATGTTGGGTCCCAGGCCTATGTTCCACTGTATAGTCCATCCCCTGTAGGGAAATGGACCACCTCAAAAGTTTTGGGTTTTCACCTTTCATCTGTTTAAGCCATAGGAGGGGCTTGTGGTCAGTCTGAACTATGAAGTGAGTGCCAAACAAGTATGGCCTCAGCTTCTTCAGGGCCCACACCGCAGCAAAGGCCTCCCTCTCTATAGCTGTCCAACGTTTCTCTCTAGGGGTCAGCCTTCTGCTAATGAAAGCTACTGGCTGGTCTTGACCTTCATCATTCAGTTGAGCCAGTACAGCTCCCACACCCAGCTCAGAAGCATCTGTTTGGACAATGAACTTTTTGGTGTAGTCTGGACTCTGTAAGATGGGGGCAGTGCACATGGCCTGCTTTAGGTCTTCAAATTCCTTTTGACAGCTAGCTGTCCACTGAACCTTTTTTGGCATTTTCTTTGAGGTTAGATCATTCAAGGGGGTCACTATAGATCCATATCCCTTCACAAACCTCCTATAGTACCCAGTCAGGCCTAAGAAGGCCCTGTGTCTGGGTGGTTGGAGCACCCATTCCATTATGGTTTGGATTTTGCTCTGTAAAGGCTGAACCTGGCCTCCACCCACAAGGTGGCCCAGGTACACAACCTGACTCTGCCCTATCTGGCACTTGGTGGCCTTGATAGTGAGGCCTGCTTTCTGCAGAGCCTCCAAAACATTTCTGAGGTGGACCAGGTGATCCTGCCAGGAGGAACTAAAGACTGCAATATCATCTAGATAAGCTGAGCAATAAGTTTCCATCCCTGCCAGAACTTTATTCACCAACCTCTGAAAAGTGGCAGGTGCATTTTTCAGTCCAAAGGGCATCACCACAAAGTGGTAGTGCCCACCAGGGGTCGAAAATGCTGTTTTGACTTTTGCATCATCAGCTAACCTGATCTGCCAGTAGCCAGCTGTTAGGTCAAATGTACTTAGATATTTGGCTGAGGCCAAAGTATCAATCAGCTCATCTGCCCTTGGTATGGGATAGGCATCAGTCCTGGTGACTGCATTGAGGCCTCTGTAGTCTACACAAAACCTCATTTCTTTCTTACCACCCTTGGTATGCGGCTTGGGTACTAGGACTACTGGACTAGCCCAGGGGCTATCTGAAGGCTCAATCACACCTAGCTCCAACATTTTCTGGACTTCAGTCCTGATACAGTCCCTGATATGGTCAGGTTGCCTGTAGATTTTACTCTTGACAGGCAGACTGTCTCCAGTGTCCACCTCATGGGTGCACCAGCTAGTCTGACTGGGGGTCAGGCTAACATATGTCTGTACTGTTGCAGAACTTGTCTGCACTCAGTTTGCTGATGGTCAGTGAGGCTGCTTGCCAAAGCAACACCATCTACTGACCCATCATCAGGGTTCTGTGAGAGCAGGTCAGGGAGTGGGTCACTCTCTTCCTCCTGTTCCTCATCAGTTGCCATGAGCAAGCCCATGTCAGCCCTGTCAACATATGGTTTCAATCTGTTGACATGGAGCACCCTCAGGGGGCTCCTGGGAGTTCCAAGATTCACCAGGTAGGTGACTTCTCCCTTTTGTTCAACTATTGTATGGGGGCCACTCCACTTGTCCTGGAGGGCTGCTGGGGCCACAGGCTCCAACACCCACACTTTCTGTCCTGGCTGGTACACAGTCAGCACAGCCTTTTGGTCATGCCAAGCTTTTTGTAATTCTTGGCTGGCCTCCAGGTTTTTGGTTGCCTTTTTCATGTATTCGGCCATCCGGGAGCGGAGACCAAGTACATAGTCCATCACATCCTGTTTGGGGGGTTTGAGAGGTAACTCCCAGCCCTCTTTTACCAAACATAATGGACCTCTTACAGGATGCCCAAACAGAAGCTCAAATGGGCTGTAACCAACCCCCTTCTGTGGAACCTCTCTGTATGCAAACAACAGGCAGGGAAGAAGAAGGTCCCATTTCCGCCTAAGCTTCTCTGGGAGTCCTTTAACCCCTTGACCGCGATTGGAATTCCGCTCGTGTGCTGGACATTCCGATCGCGGGTGGGGTCGTGACGAGCTCAGCTCGTCATGCGCACAGCGCAACCGCGCAGCATGACGAGCTGAGCTCGTCACAAGCATCGAAGGGGTTAATCATTCCCTTCAGGGTTTTGTTGAAACGTTCAACTAACCCATTGCATTGTGGGTGATAGGGGGTGGTGAACTTATAAGTTACCCCACACTCCTTCCACATTGCTTTCAGATATCCTGACATGAAGTTTGTACCTCTGTCAGAGATGACCTCCTTTGGGAAACCCACTCTGGAGAAAACTCCAATGAGGGCTCTTGCCACCACAGGGGCTGTGGTGGTCCTCAGGGAATTGCCTCTGGGTACCTGGTGGCATGATCCACTACCACCAGGATAAATCTGTGCCCAGATGCAGTTTGAGGGTCAAGGGGACCAACAATGTCAATCCCTACCCTTTCAAAGGGTACCCCCACCACAGGTAGTGGTATCAGGGGAGCCTTTGTGGTGCCACCTGCCTTGCCACTGGCTTGGCATGTGACACAGGAGCGACAAAACTCCTTTGTGTCCTCTGACATGTGTGGCCAATGAAAATGTGGAACAAGCCTGTCCCAGGTCTTGTTTTGGCCCAAGTGACCTGCTAAAGGGATGTCGTGTGCTAGGGTCAAGAGGAACCCCCTAAACTTCTGAGGTATTACCAACCTCCTGGTGGCTCCAGGGGCTGGATCTCTACTCTCAGAATATAGGAGTCCCTCATCCCAATAAACTTTATGGGACCCACTAGCACTCCCAGCAGCCTCAGCAGCAGCCTGCTGTCTGAGGGGTTCAAGAGAGGGGCAGCACTGTTGCTCCTTACTCAGATCTTCCCTAGAAGGGCCGCCTGCCCCCAAGAACTCAACCTGATCAGGCTCAAGTCCCTCTGGGGCAGTTCCTTCTTCAGGATCTGCTCCTCCTCCCTCAAGAGGGGAATCAATGATCTGAGACAGAGGGGAAGGCACTGCCTTTACCCTACTGCTCCTTTTCTTGGAAAGCATCTGGTCCATTGTTTCAGGATCCAGAGCTGGTTCAGTGTCATGCATTTTGGCCTGTGACCTGGTAAAAGCAAATACCTCTGCAGGGATGCCCAACATCTCAGCATGAGTCCATAACTCTACTTCAGACCAGGCTGAAGTTTCTAGATCATTGCCCAATAGACATTCTACAGGGAGGTCTGCACTGACTACAACCTTCTTGAGGCCAGTTACCCCTCCCGAGGAGAAATTCACAACTGCCAGACTATGGTTGGTCCTGACATTGCTTGCATTGGTCACCTGGTACATTTCGCCCAGGATGATCTGTCCAGGGTCCACAAGATCCTCTGCCACCATGGTGACAATAGCACCTGTGTCCCTAAATGCCAAAGCCTGTTTGCCATTTATTACAGGCTGCTGTTTGTATTTGCCCAGATTACTGGGGCTTACTAGGAAGGACATATCAAGGTCTCCATCACAAATCAGCATTGCCTGAGTGGGTACTCTGACTAGGCCAGAGTCCACTTCAGAACCCAGGGTCAACCCTACTACACCCTTATTCTGAGTACCACCTCCACCAGTAGCTGGACTAGGGGGAACAGTTGCCTTAGGGGCAGGAGTGGTGGTGGTTTGGTCTTTGGACTTGTTACAATCAGAAGTCCAGTGCCCTTTCTGTTTACAGAATTTGCACCAGGGCTTCTTTTGGCCTTTTCCCTTGTTGGATTGTGACTCCCCACCAGATGCAGATTTTTGGGGCCCTTGTGAAGACTTCTGGTCTTTTGACTTAGCCCCACCTTTCTCAGAGCCCTTAGAATCCTGCTTCTTGATGTCACCCCCTTGGTTCTGGTTTTTCTGCCTCACCCTGGTTCTGACCCATTTGTCTGCCTTCTTTCCCAATTCTTGGGGAGAGGACAGATCTGAGTCCACCAGGTATTGAGGCAACAGCTGGTTCTGGCAATTATTAAGGATCTGTTCTCTCATCATTAGATTATACAATCCCTTGAAATCAGTAACCCTACTGCCAACCAGTCAACCCTCCAGAGCCTTGGTTGCACAATCAACAAAGTCAGTCCAGTCCTGAGTCTGTGCCTTCTGGGTATCTCTGAACTTCAACCTGTACTGCTCAGTGGTTAAGCCAAACCCATCTATCAGTGCACTCTTCAGGACTTCATAATCATCAGCATCCTCTTCTCTAACAGTGAGGAGCTTGTCTCTACCTTTATCTGAAAAGGAGATCCACAAGATTGCTGCCCACAGCTTTTGGGGGACCTGCTGTACTCTACAGGCCCTTTCCATAGCAGTTATCCACTTATGGATATCATCCCCACTCTGGTAGGGAGGAACAACCTTGCTCAGGTTCCTATGGTCTGGAATATATTCTCTGCCTCTAGGGACACTGTTGCTGCCACCAGGGGGTTCTAACCCCTCTTTTCTAGAAGCTCTCTGGAGCTCCAGGGCTTCCCTATCTAATGCCAACTGCTTGGTTTTGAGGGCAAGTCTTGCTTCCTCATACTGCAGCAGTTTGTACATTCTGTCAGAGGAGGTCTCTCTTCTTGGGAAGTAGGAGTTCCTCTGCTGGACAGCTTCTCTGCTAGAGTGATAGGAGTGGTCAGATTCCCTAGAAAGGGACCTAGGCCTCCCCTCCACCATGTCAGTTCTCTTAGGGAGAATTCCTCTGTCCTTCTCAGGCCCCTGGGGACCTGGCCCTACAATCACAGAGTCTTGGTCATCCTGATGTTCATCATCTGACCCAGACACTGTAATTGACCCACCCACTGATTCAGACCCATTAGCTCCTAGAGCTAATCTAAGATCATCTGCTGTCAGCAGATCTATCAAGTGTAGTGTGGAGGGACTCTGTCCTAGCCTCAGGTGCCTTTCAGCACACATGGCTTTCAAGTCAAAGAAAGTCATGTCCTTATACTGAGGCTGAGTGGATCCACTGGGTCCACCCTTGGCAGACATTCTAGTGTTGTGCAGTGTTGTACTACCTACACTAGTTTGTGGCCTACTGATACTAGCTTGAGCTGTAGAAAGGGTGTGCTATCCCTTGGCACACAGCTCTAAGTTCAGTAGAACTTATTGATACTAAGCTTGACTTTATATGTACCTCAAGTACCTATAGTGGTTTTCAGTTAGTAATTCAAATAGAGATTTTCTGGTAAAACAATAGCAAGCTGGAATCCCACACGCTGCCCACCAATGTGAGAAGTTGGCCTGGTATACGCTGTTCACTAGTTAAAGTGGACACCTTGCACCAGTACAATTCGACTCTTATGGTAGATAGGTTTAAGACAACCTTTATAGAAAGCTATCCTAGTGGTAGCTGTGGAGAGCAGCCTTCAGGCTAAGTCTTGGAGGAATGTAAAGCAGCTTGTTTTACCACACAATCTCGTGAATCACCAAATGAAAAGACACCACACAGGTATATATATCAAATATATATGTATTTATTACTAAACAACTCTCTACTAATCTCTTTATGAGATTAGAAGTCAGGAACATATGCATAAATCAACGTTTCACAATAAGTTAAGCACAAATATGGCTGGGGCCCTAGGGGCGTACCAGACCATATACTAAGAAAGGGACTTAGGAACAACGACTTGCAAAGGGACAAGGCCTGGGGCCTTCAGAAGTGCTGGGGCCTCACGAAACCACCCAAGGCAGGTAAGTAAAGGACCCACGGGGGACGCGTGCAGTGAGTAAACACAGGCGCGGATCGCCGTTGACTTCAATGGGGCAAGTCGCGGTTGGAAATTAAGAGTTTTAGGGCACTTCGGGAGAACCTACAAGCAAGTCACTTACAGGGTAAGTAGTTCTAGGGTCAACACCCACAGGAGCACCGTAGTGCTGGAGTTACCTCACCCAGGGAAGCCGGGTGCATAGGTGTCCTTTGGTGTCGGGTCGCGGCGTCGTTTTCAATGGGAGCCAATGAAGACTTGCTGCTTGTGAAATCCGAAGAAGCGTCCGGTGGAATCCAAGCCTGGATTCGGAAGATGGAATCAATCAATCAATCAATCAATCATGTCACTTATAAAGCGCACTACATACCCGCAAGGGTCTCAAGGCGCTGGGGGAAGAGGGGGGAGGTGCTGCTACTGATCGAAGAGCCAGGTCTTGAGGAGTCTTCTGAAGGCCAGTAGGTCTTGGGTCTGTCGGAGGTTGGTGGGGAGGGTGTTCCAGGTCTTGGCGGCGAGGTGGGAGAAGGATCTGCCGCCGGCGGTCGTTTTCCGGATGCGGGGGACTGTGGCGAGGGCGAGGCTGGTCGGCGGAGCTGGCGGGTGGGGGTGTAGAAGCTGAGTCGTCTGTTGAGGTAGGCTGGTCCGGAGTTGTGGTGTGCTTTGTGTGCGTGGGTGAGGAGCTTGAAGGTTATCCTCTTGTTGACAGGGAGCCAGTGCAGGTCTCTCAGGTGGGGTGTGATGTGGCTGTGTCGGGGGATGTCGAGGATAAGACGTGCAGAGGCGTTCTGGATGCGTTGCAGCCGTCTCAGGAGCTTAGCCGTCGTTCCTGCGTAGAGGGCGTTTCCGTAGTCCAGCCTGCTGGTGACGAGGGCCTGGCTGACTGTTTTTCTTGTTTCGGTGGGGATCCACTTGAAGATCCTGCGGAGCATTCGGAGGATGTTGAAGCAGGATGAGAAACGTCGTTGACCTGCTTAGTCATGGAGAGGGTGGGGTCGAGGATGACCCCTAGGTTGCGTACGTGGTCGGTGGGTGGCGGGGCTGTTCCCAGTGATGTTGGCCACCAGGAGTCGTCCCAGGCTGAAGGGTTGGAACCAAGGATGAGGACCTCCGTCTTGTCCGAGTTCAGCTTCAGGCGGCTGGTCCTCATCCATTCGGCGACGGCTTTCATTCCTTCGTGGAGGTGGGCTTTGGTGAGGGAGAGGATCAGCTGGGTGTCGTCGGCGTAGGAGATGATGTTGAGGTTGTGCTGTCGGGCGACGTGGGCGAGGGGTGCCATGTAGATGTTGAACAGCGTTGGGCTGAGGGAGGAGCCTTGGGGTGCGCCGCAGATGATCTTGGTGGCCTTGGATCGGAAGGGGCGAGGCGGACGCTTTGTGTTCTGCCGGAAAGGAAGGATGTGGTCCAGTCCAGGGCCTTCTCTTGGATCCCGGCGTCGTGAAGGCGTGTTCGTAGTGTGTGGTGGCAGACCGTGTCGAAGGCGGCTGATAGGTCCAGGAGGATGAGGGCTGCTGTTTCTCCGTTGTCTAGCAGGGTCCTGATGTCATCGGTGGCGGCGATGAGGGCGGTTTCGGTGCTGTGGTTGCTGCGGAAGCCGGACTGGGAAGGGTCCAGGATGTTGTTCTCCTCGAGGTAGCGGGTCAGTTGTTTGTTGACGATTTTCTCGGTGACCTTCGCGGGGAACGGGAGCAGAGAGATGGGTCGGAAGTTCTTGAGGTCCTTGGGGTCTGCCTTGGGTTTCTTGAGTAAGGCGGTGATCTCGGCGTGCTTCCAGCTTTCCGGGAAGGTTGCTGTCTCGAAGGAGATGTTGATTATTTTCCGGAGATGGGGCGCGATGGCTGTACTGGCTTTGTTGAAGATGTGGTGAGGGCACGGGTCTAGCGGTGAACCGGAGTGGATGGTGTTCATGATCTCGCTGGTGTCCTCGTCGTTGATGTTGGTCCAGGAGAGCAGGCGGTTGGTGGTTGTGGGGGCAGTGGTCTCGGTGGTTGCCGGGGCGGTCGTGGTGTTGAAGCTGTCGTGGATGTCGGCGATTTTGCGGTGGAAGAAGGTGGCCAGTGAGTCGCACAGGTCTCGCGACGGCTGGATGTCGTTGGTGTTGGAGCTGGGGTTGGAGAGTTCCTTCACGATGTTGAAGAGCTCTTTGCTGTTGTGTGCGTTGTTGTCTAGGCGGTCTTTGAGTGAGGCCCTTTTGGCGGATCTGATGAGGTGATGGTGACTGCGGGTGGCGCTCTTGTGGGCGGCGTAGCTGTCCGCTGTCCGTTCGTGGAGCCAGATCTTCTCCAGTTTTCGGCATGTTCGTTTGGAGGCCTGGAGGTCTTCGGTGAACCAGGTGGCTTTCTTGCTGGTGTGGCTGTTGGGCGGATTCTTGAGCGGGGCGAGGGTGTTGGCGCAGTCGTCGATCCACTGTCTGAGATTGCGGGCGGCGGCGTCGGGGTCGGCGGGTGGGCTCAGGGCGAGGGTTGTGGTTAGCTGGTCTTCCGTGACTCTGCTCCAGCAGCGGCGAGGCATTTGTTCGGTGAGGTGGTGCGTGGTGGGCTTCCTGTAGGTGAAGTGGGTGAAGTGGATGCAGTGGTGGTCAGTCCAGTGGGGTTCGGAGGTGTGGTTGAAGGAGACGTGTGGGCTTACGGAAAAGATGGAGTCTAGCGTGTGGCCGGCGGCGTGGGTGGGTGTAGTCACGAGCTGTCTGAGTCCGAGGGTGGCGAGGTTGTCGATCAGGGTGGTGGAGTTTGTGTCCTTGTTGTTCTCGAGGTGGAAGTTCAGGTCCCCGAGGAGGATGTAGTCCGTGGAGGCGATGGCGTGTGTGCTGACGAAGTCAGCGATGGAATCGCTGAACTGTGGTCGGGGTCCGGGGGTCTGTAGATGAGGGTTCCTCTGAGGGTGGTGTTGGGATCGGTGTGGATCTGGAAGTGCATGTGTTCGGCGGTGCTGAGGGTGTCGTCGGTGTTGGTTGAGACTCTGAGGGTGTTCCTGTGGACGATGGCGATGCCTCCTCCGACTCCGTTGGTGCGGTCCCTGCGGGTGATCTTGTATCCGTCCGGGATGGCAATGGCGATGTCGGGGGCTGAAGCGGGATTCAGCCAGGTCTCCGTCAGGAATGCGACGTCTGGGGAGGTTGAGTCGAGAAGGTCCCAGAGTTCGATGGCGTGTTTGCGGGCGGAGCGGGTGTTGAGGAGGATGCATCTGAGGTAGTTTGGTTCTTTCCTGGGCGGTGGTTTGGCGTGGCGGGTGCTGGCGAAGCTGCAGTTCCGGCAGGTGAAGGGCCCCTGGGTGCGCTTCGGGGTGGCCTGGTAGCAGGCGTGATCTTTCCGGGGTTGAGTGCGTGGAGGGTGCTGGCGTCGTATCGGCGTCTGTTGATGTGGCGGGCGCAGGGGATGCCCGGACCAGGGGGTCTGGCGCTGGGCGCGGTCACGGCGCAGACGGGCTTGCCTTAGGCGCGCCTTCGGCGCGCCAGCGGCGCGCCCGCTGCGCACGTCCGCTGCGCGGCCGCACAGCGGCCACCATAAATGGGGAGGTGGGAGGGAGGAGCAGGGAATGGGGCAGCGAATGGGCAGTGAGGGGGCGGGGCCGCAGGGCGCAGCGGCGGGAAACAGGCACAGAAGGGAAAACGAGCACAATCAGGGCATCAAGGGGCACAGAAAGGAAAAAAACGAGCACAATCAGGGGCAGCAAGGGGGCACAGAAAGGAAAAAACTAGCACAATGAGGGGCAGCAAGGGGGCACAGAAAGGAAAAAACTAGCACAATGAGGGGCAGCAAGGGGGCACAGAAAGGAAAAAACTAGCACAATGAGGAGTAGCAAGGGGCACAGAAAGGAAAAACGAGCACAATCAGGGCAGCAAGGGGGCACAGAAAGGAAAAAGCGAGCACAATCAGGGGCAGCAAGGGGGGCACAGAAAGGAAAAAGCGAGCACAATCAGGGGCAGCAAGGGGGCACAGAAAGGAAAACACTAGCACAATGAGGGGCAGCAAGGGGGCACAGAAAGGAAAAAAACTAGCACAATGAGGGGCAGCAAGGGGGCACAGAAAGGAAAAACGAGCACAATCAGGGGCAGCAACTAGCACAATGAGGGGCAGCAAGGGGGCACAGAAAGGAAAAACGAGCACAATCAGGGGCAGCAAGGGGGCACAGAAAGGAAAAAACGAGCACAATCAGGGGCAGCAAGGGGGCACAGAAAGGAAAAACGAGCACAATCAGGGGCAGCAAGGGGGGCACAGAAAGGAAAAACGAGCACAATCAGGGGCAGCAAGGGGGCACAGAAAGGAAAAAACTAGCACAATCAGGGGCAGCAAGGGGGGCACAGAAAGGAAAAAGCGAGCACAATCAGGGGCAGCAAGGGGGGCACAGAAAGGAAAAGCGAGCACAATCAGGGGCAGCAAGGGGGGCACAGAAAGGCAAAAACGAGCACAATCAGGGGCAGCAAGGGGGCACAGAAAGGAAAAACGAGCACAATCAGGGGCAGCAGCAGGGCACACAGACGGAGCTGTGTGGTGGGGGAGCGACCTACCAGTCAAGGTCAGGGGTTGCTCTCTTCACCACGCAGCGGCCGCCATAAATGGGGAGGTGGGAGGGAGGAGCAGGGAATGGGGCAGCGAATGGGCAGTGAGGGGGCGGGGCCGCAGGCGCAGCGGCGGGAAACAGGCACAGAAGGGAAAACGAGCACAATCAGGGCATCAAGGGGGCACAGAAAGGAAAAAAGCGAGCACAATCAGGGGCAGCAAGGGGGCACAGAAAGGAAAAAACTAGCACAATGAGGGGCAGCAAGGGGGCACAGAAAGGAAAAACGAGCACAATCAGGGGCAGCAAGGGGGCACAGAAAGGAAAAAACTAGCACAATGAGGGGCAGTGTGACATCTTAAGGATCCATTGTAGAATGCTAAGGTTGTGTTCCAATAAAGAATGTTGGGGGGTTTTGAGCTGTGGGGATTCTGTCGAACGGTTGTTGGTGGCTGAGGTGAATAAACGGACCTTTCAGCACTTCGTCCGTCTACCTGTCTATTTATTTGATGTGGAGAACACCACATTAATTTGGCGACGAGCGTGGCGGTGTGACTCTCACCTCAACATCCAGTGAAGGGAAGTAACGGATTCAGCGCTTCCCCCAGACACTCAACGCGAAACTCCTCCAGCGGCTGACTGGTATCTGCAAGAGAAGTGCAATCTACTTCTCCAGCGGCTGATGCGGCGATGCATGGTGTGTCCGGAGCAAAGGATATCCGGTGAGGAGTTGTGTGCGGAGGGGCGGGGAGCTGAAACGCATATGCGTTCCACGAAGGGAGTGGAAGACGGCTGCGACAGTGAGCGTGCAGCGTGAAGGAGCGTTTGGTTGCTAGGAGGCACCACGCGAAGAGGAGCAGTGAAACAAACAAGGGCGCCACTCACTGTGGAGCGTCATCACGTCAGGGCACGTTTTCGGCGGCCATCTTGACAAGTTGGGAAGATCTTCACTAGCCTGTGTGCTTTGTCCGGTGTTGGTGAATGGGATAAAGGAGGTTTGGTGTGCCGATTTTAGTGCAGCAGGCCAGCAAAAGAAGACATGGTGACAGGCTCACCTCACAATCGTGCAGGAATAGCTGTGTGACGTTGGGGGCACCCTGGTCACAAAACAATAGTAACAGTGACTGAAATTTTTTTTGAACTTTAAAAAAAAAAAAAAAAAAAGATTTTTTTTTTTGTGTGTGGCATTTTAAAATATGGTAGTTGGTTAAAAGGATTGAAGTGTGGGTTTTTGGTAAGAGATAACCAAGCGCAAGGGAAAAGATAAAGGAACAATTTGGGACACAATATTTAATGTGATGGTGATAGCAATGTGAAGTGCACATTATTTTGGCATTAGAATTAGAGTTAAGAGTTTAGCTTTGAAGTTGGAACAAAGGGCTAAGTGTAAAGCATGCAGAATGTAACTCAACCACCGTTTTTTCTTAACAGTCCAGGAGAGCCCACGATAAAGTGGCAAAAGTGGCAAAAAATTTTTTGCACCTCTGCACGTGTAAGTGGAACAAACTTGAGTGCGGAGAGGAAGCATTCTCTACTTTTGCACTGTTTAGGGGGTGAAGGACAGGATGTATTGGAACATTTGCCAGATCTCAGTCAAAATGACCAAAGATCACTCAATGAATATGAAATATGCATCCTACAATTAGATAGGCACTATCTGCCTCGTTTGAGCACTATAATGGAACGGTACCACTTTGGGTTACGGGAGCAGAAAAAGGATGAAACGATAGAAGAATTTGTCACAGCGTTGAGGAAACTGGCAGCGTCATGCAAATTTGGAGGGGCCGTAGAAGAAAGGATCAGAGATCAGTTTGTGTTGAGATGCGCACACGACAAAATAAGGGAAGAACTGTGGCTCAAAGACGAGCCACCCCTAGATGAGGTCCTCGCAATAGCTAAGCGAGTTGAACATATGATGAAGTGTGTTCGCGAATTGAGTGTTACAAGAGAAAAGTCTGGTATTACGAATTCAAGTGTTGAGGAAGTTGTATGTCTTGTAAAAAACAGAGCACCTGTTGTCAGTGAGAGCGACAAACATCCTCGTGCTGGTGAGGGTACTTCTTATGGTACTTCTTATTTGCCTTCTTTTGCCTCTTCCAATGACAACAGATTAATCTGTTTTAGGTGTGGCAGAACTGGACATAGAGCAAATGCTCCGTTCTGTCCTGCTCTTAACATTACTTGTAGCGCGTGTGGGAGAAAAGGTCATTATGCAAAATGGTGTAGGACCAAGAGTAAAAGAAGAGAACAACCTCAAGCCCAAATTAGAGATCTCCCACAGGTAAAAGAGATTATGTATCAGGTAGATGCAGAGAAAGCTAACCATCCTTCACATATGGTCAAGATTCATGGTGTTGGGCTTGAGATGAAGTTCGATTCGTGCTCGCATCTTACTGTGATAGATAAAGATACTTTTGATCACTATTTTAAAGGCAAATGCGCACTGATGAAAGGAGATGTTTCTCCTGTGGGTTATGGTGGTGTGCCAATAGACCTCTTGGGGTATTTCACATCCTACATTGAGCTAGGGGGACGCAATATCTCTGGGAAAGTTTATGTAGCTAAGTGTGGGGATGCACTGTTGGGGTGGACTCATCAACGTTCGCTTGGCGTCATTCTCAATCCAAACACAGAACCTCAAGTCGTGGTTCAGTCTGTAGGAGATTCCTGGTCTTCCTTAGCCGAGCGATTTGCAGATGTTTTTGGGGACAAATTAGGTTGCCTTAAAGGTTACAAACATCACATAAGACTGAAAGAGGGTGCCATACCGGTGGTTGCTAGAGTCAGAAGGGTACCTTTGAATGAACAGTCTGGTGTCCAAAAGGAGATCGAGCGGTTGGTTGATCTAGGGATCATAGTGCCTGTGGAGGCGACGGAGTGGTTGGCTCCCATAGTTGTCGCAAAGAAGGCCAGTGGTGAGCTGCGCCTTTGCATTGACTTGCGCTCGCTAAACAAAGAAGTAATTGTTGATAGGTTCCCATTGCCCAACATAGATGAGTTGGTCAGCACTCTAGTAGGGGCTAAGTTTTTCACAACCCTAGATCTGGCATCCGCATACCATCAGGTGGAGTTGGATGAGGGTTCGCAGGATTTGACAGCATTTGTCACTCCCATGGGAACCTATACATTTCGAAGGATGCCTTTTGGATTAGTTTCCGCAGCTTCCGTTTTTCAACGGATCATGTCCAATGTCCTCAAAGGGGTCTCTGGGGTAAAGTGCTATCAGGATGACTTGCTGATCTATGGTAGCACTGAAACGGAGCATTATTCTAGAGTGTGTACTGTCTTGGAATGTCTGAGGAAGGCGGGCCTAACAATAAAAAAGGAGAAGTGTAGGTTTGCTGTGGAGGAAGTTAACTACCTGGGGCACTGCATAACAGGTCGTGGTGTTTTCCCGAAGAAGGACTTGGTCAAGTCTATTGAGAACGTCAGTGAACCTTCCAACAAGGAGGAGTTACTCTCCTTCTTAGGTATGGTTGAGTTTTACAGTAAGTTCATTCCTGGATATGCTGATAAGACTCATGCCCTCAGGAGACTAACTGTTAAAAGTGCGGTGTTTGATTGGAGTGCAGAGTGTGCCATCGAGTTTGTTGCCATCAAGCAAGACCTTAAAGAAGCACCTTCTCTTCACTGTTTTGTGCCAGGAGATGAGACCCTGATCTTCACTGATGCCAGTGCCAAGGGTTTGGGTGCGGTGCTTATACAGAAGAGTGGTGGTGTTGAGAGACTTATCGCCTGTGCGTCTAGATGTTTAAGAGGATCAGAGCTAAACTATTCTGTAATAGAAAAGGAGTCACTTGCCCTTTTTTGGGCATTAAGGAAGTTTAGGAATTTGATTTGGGGAACAAAGGTAAAGGTCTTATCTGATCATAAACCACTTAAAGAGGTGTTTTCTAAGAAGGGTTTGGATTCAATCTCTTCTAGAATCAGGAAGTGGATCATTTCTTTACAAGAGTTTGATTTCTGTGTAGATTATATTCCAGGTGTTATCAACAAGTCGGCTGATTGTCTCTCTAGATTGGTGGATGTCACTAACTCAGATGATAAGGAGGAGGTTATACCGGATGATGTAGTAAACGTGTGTGAAATTACCGTTGGTGCGGTAGATGAGTTAGAGTGGAAAAATGAAGTTGTGAAGGATGAGGAAATATCAAAGGTAATAGAATTAATTTCTTCAGGCAAAAACAAACATTTGGTAAAGCCGTGGTCTCTGATCTCTGATGAGTTGGCTGTTGTTGATGGATTACTGGTGAGAGGCACCAAGCTGGTTCCTCCGGTGGGGGTGCGAGGAAAATTTTTAACTCTGGCTCACTCTGGTCACTTAGGGATTGTGAAGACCAAGGGATATCTGAGGATGCTTTACTGGTGGCCCGCCATGGATAGAGAGATTGAAAAAATGGTTCGAGACTGTTTGGAGTGTTGCTCCAGTGATAAGATTCTCAAGACCAGACAAATGCCCATGGTTTGCAGAAAACTACCGAAATATCCCTGGGATGAGCTAGCAATAGACATAGTTGGCCCTTTACAAGGGGTATCAGATACTCCTTATTTGGTAGTCCTTCTGAATCTTTACTCAAGATGGATTGAGGTACGCTCGGTTAGAGATATTTCATCTTTGAGTGTAATAAAATTCTTAGAAGAAGTTTTCAAGAAGGAGAGTTATCCTAATTCCTTGCTTTCTGATAATGGGACTCAGTTCTGCTCTTCAGAGTTTCAGGCGTATTTGAGAGGTTGTGGGATTATTCACAAACGCAGTGCTGTGTATCACCCTGAAACCAACGGAGCTATAGAGAGGGTTAACAAAAATCTTAAAGAGAGTATCCAGTTGGCAAGGGCGAGCAATTTAAATTGGAAAGAGGCGTTGCAAGATAGGATCTCTGCCTATCGCATGTCTCCCCACTCCACCACTGGCAGGTCCCCCTTCGAGCTGTTTAGAGGTAGGGCTCCCAATTCTAAATTATGTCCTGGGTGGATCAAGTTAAATAAGGGTCTGAAGGACAATTGCATTGGAGATTGGAGGGATAGAGAGCTACAGAAACAAGTAGAAAGGAAACGCTACTTTGATGACAAGAAATGTGTGCAATACAATAGTTTGAGAGTGGGTGACTTTGTAAAAATAAGGGCGCCAGTGGGATATCAACCTTGGTCAAAGTTTTCAAAAATAAGAAGAATTGTGAAGATCTTCAGAAATGCTGTGAAAACTGAAGATGGTAGGATTTGGAATAAGAGTCGGGTGGTCTCTGTCAATTCCCAACCTACTTTGGGTGAGGTACCTACCTGTTCGTTGAACACGCGTAACAATTCTTCTTCATCAAACTCGCACCCTTTACCTGATAACCATAGAGAGAAGAGTGCGAGATTGTGCAGTTTACCATTTCATATGAAAGACTTTGTCATGTGAGCTGTTCACTGTTCACTGCATTTCTTCTTTTAGGAATATGTCATGTGATCTTCTGCTTCCACCTTTGACTTCTGTATTCTGTTTTGTTGTTTGTTTTATAAGGAGAGAAGATGTGTGACATCTTAAGGATCCATTGTAGAATGCTAAGGTTGTGTTCCAATAAAGAATGTTGGGGGGTTTTGAGCTGTGGGGATTCTGTCGAACGGTTGTTGGTGGCTGAGGTGAATAAACGGACCTTTCAGCACTTCGTCCGTCTACCTGTCTATTTATTTGATGTGGAGAACACCACAGGCAGCAAGGGGGCACAGAAAGGAAAAAACTAGCACAATGAGGGGTAGCAAGGGGGCACAGAAAGGAAAAACGAGCACAATCAGGGGCAGCAAGGGGGGCACAGAAAGGAAAAAACGAGCACAATCAGGGGCAGCAAGGGGGCACAGAAAGGAAAAAACGAGCACAATCAGGGGCAGCAAGGGGGCACAGAAAGGAAAAAACTAGCACAATGAGGGGCAGCAAGGGGGCACAGAAAGGAAAAAAATAGCACAATGAGGGGCAGCAAGGGGGCACAGAAAGGAAAAACGAGCACAATCAGGGGCAGCAAGGGGGGCACAGAAAGGAAAACGAGCACAATCAGGGGCACCAAGGGGGCACAGAAAGGAAAAAGCGAGCACAATCAGGGGCAGCAAGGGGGGCACAGAAAGGAAAAAACGAGCACAATCGGGGGCAGCAAGGGGGGCACAGAAAGGAAAAAACGAGCACAATCAGGGGCAGCAAGGGGGCACAGAAAGGAAAAACGAGCACAATCAGGGGCAGCAAGGGGGCACAGAAAGGAAAAACGAGCACAATCAGGGGCAGCAGCAGGGCACACAGACGGAGCTGTGTGGTGGGGGAGCGACCTACCAGTCAAGGTCAGGGGTCGCCTGAAAGCAGAGGGGACAGTGTTCAAAGCCACTTGGCAGTGACTCGGGGCAAGGAAGATGAATGCCCACCGTCGTCGACAGATTCAGGTCGTTCACGGGTGTCTTGACTCTTCGACCACGAGGTCCAGGAGGCATCAATCACAACTAGGAGCTGGATTCAGCGTGTCCCACAAAGTCTGCAGCTGACTGCGGTGTCGGCAACCCGATTGGAGCCAACAAGCCTTGGTAGCAGCAAGTCTTGTGGAGAGGTTAAAAAGTCAATGGTGCAGACCAGCAAGGTCTGTGGAACTCACCCAGCGAGGGTAAGTCAGGGCAGGCCTGGAGCAACCAGGGGAGCCCTTTGGTTTGGTAGAAAAGTCTTCAGGGGACCAACAAGCCAGCTGGCAAGGGATCGCAAAGACGACTTGGGAGGATTCCTTCAACAGGGGCCCACGGTCACTCGGGACGGTGTAGGCCTCTGATCTTCGGAAGGGGTTCCTGCTGGAGGCTGGGACCACACGTGGTCGAAAGCACAAGTTCGTAGAACATCGTGAAGGGGTTGCACTCGACAATAGTGCACGGTACCCAGGGACTGCGGTTCCTCATCACTCGTGGGGTCCACTTGCCTCAGCTTCACTGGAGACTCACGATGGCCTTGGAGAAGTCAGGAAATCCTCATCTTGGGCTGCAGGGACCTCGGGCTCCGGCGGGAGCGGCGTAGTTTGCGACCATCGTTGTAGTTTTTGGTGCCTGCCAAGCAGGGGAGTCACTCCTTGACTCCAAGGGAGATTCTTCAGTCTTCCAGAGGTAGTGGAACGTCGAAGGTCCAGGATTCTTCTTCAGAGCGTCATCCAGGGATATCTAGTTTTCAAGTTCAAGGGTTCCCTACCTTATACTAAAAAGGAAGGGAGGGACTAGCTCTAAGACCCCACCTATGGGAGGGTCAGGGGAGTGGGTGGTTACACCCACTTCCCTTTGTCCAGTTTCGCGCCAGAGCAGGGGCAGGTAGCCCTTGAGCCGGTTTGAACTGGTGTATGCACAGAGGAGCCTTCTGCTCCCCCAGTGCAGGACTTCAAAGCACTCTAAGAGTGCACCCACCCAGCCCCAATACACTAAACCCTGTCTGGGAGGTGGTCACACCTCCCTGTGACAGGATACCTATTGTTGGGCTTCCTCCACTGCGAGTTTCGGTCATCAGCAGGACGGCAGCCCCGTGTCTGTGACTGGTGGCATCCATTTTGTGCTGCCAGGGCTCTTCAGGATTCTACCGCGTTTCCACAGTAGGTACATGTCTATCCCTCTAGAAGGGTGGAATGCTACCCCGCCGCCAGAACTGGCGGGGGGGGGTAGTATTCCAAGATGTTTGACACCAAACACGACATGTTTTGATGCAGCCATTCCAAGGTTAGCATTTACCGCGAGGATATAATGCACTTAAGAGTATATGGTTTGACTGCATTCACAAACAGCACCAGAGAATGGACTCTGAGAGCTGCAGAGGGGCCCTGCTCAGGCAGAGGCACCCTCTCACATAGAAGCCAAGCACCCTGCCCTCAGGATTGATAGGGCCTGCCTTAGGGGTGACTGATAGGTTTAAATGTGTGTGCAGGAGAGATATAGGGAACCTATATCTCAGTGAGGAGTGCTAGCACCACCTCACCCAGGCTGCAGTAGCAGGCCTGTGGTGTCAGATTTAGTCTGCTTCCCAGGGGTGGCATAATACATGCTTCAGCCCCTGGTAGGCCTGTGAAGGACCTATGCCCTTGGTACCTAAGGTACCATATACTAGGGACTCATAAGGTACCACAGTATCCAATCACTAGTGCACCTAGAGTGCACTCCAAATCGTTTAGAGAGAACAGAGAGGCTGGGGCCCTGATTGGCAGGGTCCCAGCCTGACTATAGCCAGAAACCAGTGTAAACATCAGAAAAAAAGTGGGGCAACATAAGAGGCAGATCCTACTCTCCTACACCATACAAAAATCAAGACCTTCTTCCATACTTTAAGCGCCGGTGATGCCTCGCTTTCCAAGCCTGAGCAATGTCTCTCTTAGCTAGTGATAGGCCCAGGAATAGGAGATGGCGTTTGTATCTGTTTCCGCCAATATCTTCCGTAATGTGTAAGAGAGCCAACCTCGGTGAGGAGGCAATAATCCACCCCAGGACCTCAGACAGGCACGCGAAAACCCCCTTCCAGAATCTGGTCAGCACTGGGCAGGCCCATACAGTATGCAGAAAAGTGCCCTCTATAGAGTTACAGCGCAGACAATGTGGGAACGCAATAAGTCCAGCACGCCACAGCCTGTGCCGGGTATAATAAGCTCTGTGTAAATATTTGAATTGGATGAGACGCAGGCAGGTAGCAATTGCTGCACCGCGTGGAGATGCCAACGCCTCTACTCAGTCATCCTCCTCTAGGGGACCCAGATCTTGTTGTCATGTCTCTCTCGTTTTGTGGAGTGTAGTTGGAGTGTTGTTAATAAGTGTACGATATATTTTTGTGATCCCCCAGGTCGCCCATGAATACCTTTGCCTCTATAGGGTTAAATTCAGGAATCTCCGTTAGATGAGCTATAGACGGAGTGAAGGCGTGACGGAACTGGAGGTAGCGGTAAAATTGTGTGCGTGGCATAGCATACTCAGTTTGTATGTCTAGAAAGGATTTAAGGGTCCGCATACGACCGTCCCCACTGTATCTATACCAATGGCCTCCCAGCCCCGAAAACCAGGCATGTGCACCAGCTGTGGGAACTGCCCATTGTTCCACAGTGGAGTCTCACTGGTAAGTCTCCCCCACCAACCCATCTGTCGAAGCGCCGTCTTCCAAAGTTTGAAAATCGTAGCCATGGCGGGTGGTAGATCGCGAAGCAATGTCGCGGAATAAAGAACCCTGTGGAGAGCATTGTCACCCAGCAGCCAGCACTCCACCGCATAGGCCGGATCCCCATGATCACCATACCACCAGTCATTGAGGACAAGTATATGAGAAGCCATATAATAAGCATGGACATCCGGGGTGGCGACTCCACCGGAGTACGTACATTGGAAGCAGGTCCTCAGGGCTACCCGCGTAGCACCACGCCCCCACATGAACCAGGCGAGGATAGCATTTAATTGACAAAACCACGAAGGTTTGATAGGATATGGATGGTTCTGCAACTGGTAAAGGAGACGCGGCAAGGAAATCATTTTAAAAATAGCGGACCTACCAAAGAGAGACAGGGGCAGGTGAGACCATACACGTGTCTGGTCTCCCACCTGCGTCCACAGCGGGGCAAGGTTCCTACTCCACGACAAAGCCTGAGACGAGCAGAGATGCACTCCAAGGTACTTAAAACCATCTGGAACCACAACTACCTCCCGCGACCAATCACCAAGTACATCTCCACCCCGCAACGGCCACAGAAAGGATTTGCCTCGATTCATATATCGACCAGAGGTTTCCCCCAAAGATCTGCATAATACGAAGAAGACATGGGCCGGTCCGGTTAAGATCAGTGAGGAAAAAGAGAACATCATCCGCATAGAGTGCTATACGGTCGGAAAGATCAGGTGCCCACTCGAAGCCACGCAGCTGTGCGTCTACCCTCACCCAGGCCGTAAGTGGTTCCATGGCCAAAGCAAAAAGATAGGGGGAGAGCGGGCAGCCTTGACGTGTCCCCCGCCCGACAGGAAAACCTTTAGAAGCCGAATCAGCCACACGGACTGAGGCAGTTATATCTGTATATAACAAGCGAATAAGACTGAGCAATCGAGGGCCGATATTGAGGCGAGTAAGCAAGGCAAAGAGATAAGTCCAGCTTAGAGAGTCGAAGGCCTTGTTCATGTCTGCCAAAAGAAGCGCGGCAGGGGTGTTGAGCTTATCAACTGCTGCGATGGCATTATGCACACGCCTAATATTGTGCCGTGTAGCGCGGTTTGGCATGAATCCTGCTTGATCCGGATGGATCAAGTCTGTAATATGCGGAACTAAACGGTTGGCTATCACTTTAGCCAAAAGCTTGGTCTCTACATTCAGTAGGGAGATCGGGCGATAGGACGAGAAGTGTTCCGGAGGACGGCCTGGCTTCAGGAAGACAACAATCTCGGCATGCCGCCAATCAGGCGAGAGACGGCCAGATTCCTAGGAGGCCTCCATGGTCGCAAGATAGGGTTTTTAAAGTAGCGGGTGCTATTTTTGAAGAAATTCACAGGGGTAGCCGTTTGGGCCGGGCGCCTTGCCTATGCGCATTTCCAACAATGCATGCAGAAGTTCGTCTATCGATATGGGAGCGTCCAGCGACTCTCGCACCTTGTCAGACAATGCGCGGGGTAGAAAGTCATCGATAAACTTCTGTATAAGGTCGGCAGGTAGGACTTCATAAGGGGCATAAAGGTCCGCGAAGAACGAGGCGAAGCTATCGGCAATAGCGAACGGGTCCGTAAGTACAGTCCCATCCGGGCCACTTACACCTGGGAGTACCTGGGGTTGCAATGTCTGTTGACACAAACGGTGCAGTAGAGCACTAGATTTATCCCCCCATTGATAGATACGACTACGGGTGGCAAGCCAATAGAGACGTGCTTCGTTAAGGAGCTCGCTAGCATATGACTGCTGTAGTGCCAGCAGCTGTCTGCATGCAGCCTGGTCCGCCGCATCTCTACTGACACGTTCCAATTCCAGAAGTTGAGCCTCGAGCTCGAGCAGCTTAGCACGCCGCTGCCTGCGAAGAGCAGTGCAGAAGGCAATATCTGACCCCCGGAGAGTAGGCTTCATAGCCTCCCATAAGGTGGGCGGCGAAGCCACCGTACCCGTGTTGAGTGATAAATAATCTGTTAGAGAGGTATGCATGTGTGCCCTATACTTCTCGTCCCGTAATAGCCACGGCGACAGACGCCATCAGAATCGGGAACGCCTGGGGTCAAGAGAGAGGAGGATAGAGATCAGCGAATGATCGGACAGCCCCCTGGGAAGAATCGCGGCCTCGGCCAGTCTGTGGGTATGTGCCGCCGTGAGGAAGATATAGTCCAGACGAGAGAAGGAGTCATGAGCCCTAGAGAAATAGGTGTAGGCGTTTGTGTCCGGGTGTAAAGTCCTCCATATATCTACCCAACCCAAGCTCTGGACCAGGGGGGATAATTTAGAATCCGGTGCCTCTACAACTCGGGCTGTGGCACGCCATCTGTCTCGTGTTGTGGACATGACATCATTCCAGTCACCTCCGACTACCGTCAATACGGATGGAAGGTCCGTCCACAGCCTGGTCAATTTCTCTATAAGGGACCATGAGAGTGGGGGGGGGACATAGACACTGCCCAGAACAATGGGTTCCCCATAAAGCGTCCCATAAATCACGATAAACCTGCCCTGTGGATCGCTCCATGTGTGGCTATGAACGAAAGGGATACTGCGATGAATGAGTATGGCCACACCCGAGAACTACTAGTGAAACCAGCATGATAGGCGTGTGCAAAACCAAATCGTCCCAAGCAAGGAGTCTTCGTGCCTGCCAGATGGGTCTCCTGCAAGAAGAGCACACCCGCCCCGTGTCGCTTGGCCTGACGCAAAACAGCACCTCGCTTAATTTTATCCAGCAAACCATTAACATTCCAGCTGAGAACTCGGAGCTCTCTACTCCCGACCCCGGCTACGTCCAGTGACATAGATACTGGCACCAAACAATATAGCAGCTAATACAGTGAATGACAGTGGCAATTTCAAAGTGTAAATAGAGAGATACATAGTGGCAATAACAAACAACAATAATCAAAAGAACAAACCCCACCCTTCCCCCACCCACCCCACCCAATACCTCAAAAACAGTAGAAGTATCTGTCGCGGTGAGCATCATACCACCACCCCAAAGGGGGCAGGGCACGGTCCCATACCAACGGTTCCCCATAAAACTAGCGCCGAAGAAATGTTAAGTGTTCAACTGAAAGAAGAGGGGCGGGTGGAGAGAGGACCTTGCATAGGTCCATGTTCAATACCATCGGCATGATAGTAAACATTGTAGAATTTTCAGATCCTAATACTGGTGTTGCATATACAAGAGAGAAAGGTCGAGAAATATAAAAATAAAAAGCAACAAAGCCAAAGAAATAGATTTCACCAGTCAGTCCGCATATAGGCGTGTCCCACAGGTCTCAGTCCTCACAGTGTGCCGGCGACGAGTCACGCAAGCCTCCATCGCCTCTGGAGCTGGAGGCACCTTGAGATGTCAAGCGACGCCTCGAGCGTGATCTGCGAGTGGTTTTTCCCTTGATTTTAGGAAGCCGCTGCGTGGCCTCACCAGAGGACGACTCTGAGTCAAAACGTGGTGGGGTGTGAGGTTTGAGCTTCTGTCGTTCATCCGTCCAGGCGAAGACCTCTTCGGGAGTATCAAAGAAGAGGGTGCGTGATTCATAGATCACCCTCAGTCGAGCCGGAAAGAGCAATGCATACTGAAGTTTTAGGTCCCGCAGCCGTGAACGATTGCCACCGTTGTTGCACCAATCGGGTATAGTCCGGAAAGATAAGAATTCGGTGTGAGTCATGATAGAGTTTACCTGCCAATCGAGCCTGTGCGAGGATCGCATCACGGTCATGAAAGTTGAGGAAGCGGGCTATAACTGGTCGAGGCCTGGCCCCCGGCGGAGGCTTCTGCATCAAGGCACGATGGGCGCACTCTATGATGAAGCAGGATGATAAAGAGGACGGAGGGATCCAGCTCTGAATCCAAGTGGTAAGGAATCATTTCATGTTATTATCCTCACAACCCTCCGGAAAACCAACAAAACAAAGATTGTTCCGTCGGGTCCTGCCTTCGGCATTCTCCGCCCTGAGCGCAAGTCCCTTGGTGATGGACTCGAGGGAAGACACCTTCTTCTGAAGGGAGGCCACTGTATCCTCCGTGGTAGAGATCTGGGTCTCGGCCTCAGTGATTCTGTCAACTGCCCTACGTAAATCCTGACGGATCAACATGACGTCTGATCCCACCGCCCCAATCTTGGCCTCAAGCGCATCACGGGATTGGGTTATGGCCGCCATCAATGCAGCATTATCTGGACCTGGAGAATTCTGGGCCGCGGGATCCGCCGGCTGCGCTCCAGTGGCCGCAAATCGATCAAGTGTGCCTTGTTTAGCACTTGGCAACTTATCTCGAGTCATGATGAGGGGCAACAGATAGTCCACCACCTGCCGGTGGAATTCCGCGGAAGTTGATTAAAGATGGATCCACGCTGCAGCACAGCAGCCGCACAGCAGAGGCGGGAGGTGAAGAGAGCTCCTTCACAACAGCAACCAGACCCAGACGGCAGGTGAGGAGCCAACTCACACACAAGCCGCACCAGGACCTAGCCCGGCTGCCTCCGCACGCAAGCGACTCCCCACCCCCCTAATGGGTGCCACTTCCAAGTTCCATGTCCTGTACGCAATGCAGCATGATGATTGAAGTGTTTCGCAACAGCAGCGGTGGAGATCTGCGATGCCCCGGCACGTCACGGTCACAAACTGTACCTACACCCCACCTGACGTAGTGAGGGGGGGAGGGGCAGCAGGTCCTCCGCAGGATCCCAGCAGGGCAGTAGTCACCTGCACGGCCCGATGTAGGTCAGGCAGTCCACTCCGCAGCCCCAAATGCCCCACAGCGCAATGAGAGGGGGCCCCAGGCCCCAAGGAGATTCACCAGTCTTCAGAAGAGGATGCAGGCAGGGAGACAGGCCTCCAACACCCAGGCAGGCCGGCCATCTATCGCAGCACCCGAAGCAATCCACCAGGACCAAGACTCACCACCCCCGCACCGGCCAAGCAGATATCCGGGGGAGGTCCTCAAGGGGGCTCCAATAAGACCTGGGGACGCTGGAATCGGGAGGCCCAGGGAGAAACAGGATATTGGTAGGAAACCAACCGGGGGCCCCAGAGATGAAGGTCCAAACAGCAAGGGGGGGGGAGGGGGTCACACACCAACCTGAAGGAAGTCCAGCGGCAACAATGGGTCTCCACACCACATAGGCTCAGGTCGCGGGGGTCTGCAGATCGTAGGTCCGATATTGAAAGTGCCACGGCCCTCAGCAATGGTGTCCGCAAGCCGGTATTGGGGCGGCCGCACTCACGCGGTACCGCCGGAGTCAGCAAGAGCACCGCCGGGAAGTCAGCCACAGCCCAAAGGGAGCAGGTGTATACTACCGCCGTCACCCGAGGTGCTCAGGCTGCGAGGCCAAACGATCTCCCCGCCGGGAACACCCAGACGTGGGCTCTCAGCGGTCGGCTCCACACCAGGCCCGTCCGGTGATGCAGTCGCCGCAGCTCGTCCCTACCACCAAGATGATATACCGGTGGGCCCCCGACTCCTCCCGATATGTCCTCCGGGGCTCCCACGCGCCCGATGGCGGGCCGCTTGTACTCTCCAGCCGCAGGGGGCCTGGGGAGGCGGAGGCAGGCGCAGCGCGAGTCCGGCAGCAGGCCGCGGCTCGGGAGGAGCCCCGTCAGTCGGCCTCTGCTGCAATGAAACTGCCACCAAAGATCACCGCTGCACGCCCAGGACGGGCAGAAACACCTCGGGGGGATCCAGGATATTGAAGATGCCGATGGGGTAGAAAATTAAGAGGATATCGTGGCGGGCCACCGGAGCTCCTCTAGAGCGCGCCCGCCATGTTGGACCTCTCGGCCACGGCCCTTTAATTGTAAGTTTAGGTGTTCCATTATTGGGGTCTAGTCATCGGGGGAGGTCATGCAGCGGATGGTGTCCTTGTAGATGATGGCGATTCCACCTCTTTGCTTGTTGGTTAGTTGTCGGTGTGTAATCTTTTAGCCTCCGAGGGTAGCGATGTCTTGGGTAGAGGCGGGGTTCAGCCAGGTTTCTGTGAGGAAAATGACACCTAGTGTGAGGGATGAGATCGTGTCCTAGATGTCCGTGGCATGCTTCCTGAGTGATCGCGTGTTGAGTATGATGATTAAATGATCAAACCTCCACGCAGCATCAAACAGCTCTAGTGCCTCGAGACCCTCACGGGTGATTTGCTGTGCTCTATAAATGTTTGATTGAATGATTGAGTAGAATGCGCTGGAGTTTTGTGTGGTGGTCTTGGTTGGTGTAGTGCACGTGGTCATGTTTGGAGTGTCTCTAGTGTTGGTTGCTTTGGTGCTGCAGGTGAAGAGACAGTGCAGGCAGGAGAATGGTCCTCTGGTGGTACGTGGGGATGCACAGTAGCAGTGGTTGTTGATGTGTCCGGGGTCCAGGGCTCTGAGGTTAGCAATGGTGTAGCTCTGCAGGGTGGAAGAGCCAGGGTTCCTGACACTGGGCACACTTTCTACACATCCTCTGCACTGACATGTTCTCGCCATGTAAATAGAATGTCAGAGCAATAGTCTGGGAGTCACACTGAAGCAGGTGAGGTCGGTAGACCACACTTTTCATTGACACAAACAAGGTCTGCCAAGACTAATAATTCACAAAACACAATATGCTGCCACCACCACCTCATGTGATGAGCCCAGGAGATAGACTGTAGTCACTTTCAATTATGAGGGCATTCTTGGTGCATCTCTTCAGGTCACAGAAGAGGTTAGGGACCTTGTGATTCCATGGAATAGCCTAGGACTCCCTGCACAAGGTAGAATAGCGTTGTTGCAGGGCCAATAAAAATGAAGGATCCAAATTTCACAAGCAGTTAGGCACTCAGGGCAGGGGTACACACCCATATACCATGCTGGGGACATTCCTGTCCCAACATTGTCTAGATTCCTTTATTGAACAGTCTAATGCAAAGTCTAACAATCAAAGGGAGAAGGGATCACTTGTACCTGTAATACCAGGGTCAAGTGTGGTAGCCAATTTAAAAACGCTCACCCACGATAATGATTAAGCGAGGATCACTACTTCATTTTCACAAGCGCTCTAACTAGCACAGTGTTATTTAGCAACGTGCATCATAATCCCCGAACGCGAGGCCACCACCCCGTTGGCAACAAGAGTGTAGAGGTTCATATGCGTACTAACTCCCTATTTACAGATCGAGGCATGGCAATCATGGAGACACCAGTAGAGAATCCATTAATGCAAGATTACCTACTGCAATTTTTTCTGCCGTTTTATAGTTTTTGAGATTTAATTTTGTCACGCAAAATAACTTTGATGATTCACCTGGAGTTACACAACAAATACACTCCATTCATTGAGCATGTAACATATGTATTTGAAATTGTCATAATTTATATTTTATCCCAGTTATAGGTACTATTGACCTGTCATGAAGAAGAAGGGTGAGTTATTTACCTACCCTTATAGGATGCTTACAAAATAGCACCCTAGCACTTTAAATAGGTCCTGAAGAAAGCCCTCCGACCCTTTTGGGCAATAAAAGGGGCTGAAACATGTCGACCTTTCACATGGACTACAAGGTGCTATAGAACAGTAACATTTCTATATGCGCACCATCCTATTTTTTAATCTTGCCACCTCTCCTACCGAATAAAGCTTGTTTGGGGAGGAGAGCTAAGCGATTTTAACTCACTTCACTTTTGTTTACATTATTTCTGATCACTACTGCTAAAACCAGTTGGTCAACCTCCAGGTGGAGGAAAGCATACTATCAAAAGAGACCCAATGATGATGCTTTCACGTTCTAAGAGAAGCGGAGAACCAAGATATACCGCTCTACCACTCCTGTATGTGAATGAGGGTTTTTAAGTTGGTTACCACACCTGACCCTGGTATTACAGGTACAAGTGATCCATTCTCCCTTTGATTGTTTACCTTTGACAGGAAGCTGAATGGATCATAGCTTCTTTCTCCCTCTGATGATTATATATTAATGCAAAGTCTAGTCATGACCCATGGCACCCATTCAACTATCTTTATAAACACCTGTTCAATTTTCACAACTCCACTGCAACTTTTCTATCCCTCCTTTTACAAATTCCCATCCAAATCCAATTATACATAGGCCATCACAGTCTCTCTGTCAAGTGTTATGATCCCCATAACACTGCTTGCTTGTTCTTCAGTCTCTCATTTTGGATCTCAGACCATCCTGTGAATGCTATGATTACCTCCACCTTGGGCTAGCCCTCAGAGCTCCTCTGCCAAGCGTTAAAGCCCAACCTTTCGCTTCTCTCAGCTCCCCTGCCCTTCAGATGCCCCTCAAACATCCCACCAACTACAGACATACTCTCACCACCTCCTTTTATGCCCATCAACTCTTATATCACTTCAACGAGCCTCAGCCATAATCGCTGGCAGGCCCCGCAAACCACACTGAATGGCTTATTCTAGAATCCCCACCACTGGCCTTCAGATGATTACCCTGTCTGGTTTCAACCCTTCCCATTGCCACTATGGGAGTTTGAACTCCTATAATGACCCTCAGTGCCCAGAACAACTCTTATTTCAGGATCTCAGAGCCACACTATCAATATTGAGGGCCCCCACCATATCTCTGGCCAATACTTCTAACTCTCAGAGCCCGTAGGCCAATGCCACTGGCTCTTGGAATCCTCTTGCTGATCCACAACTATTAGGCCAGTGCCACTAGCTCTCAGAATCCACTTGCCTGTCCTCACTGGTACTCAGAATGCTCCAAACCTCTCTATGCCAATTATAAAACCTCATCCAACTTGCATGGCCTTCGCTACTAGAATGTATAGCCTTCTGCTGGTCCTTTTGTAAATCCTTAGTTCAGTTCTGCCATCCTTACTCCTAGGAACCCATGTCCGACTCTTTGTGAATGCTAATTGCACTTCTGTCGATATAAGAGCTCGCCCTTCCCTCTCTGGCAGCACTGCAACCTTTCAACTGGTGCTCAAACCTTTAGGCACCTTTCTTGTCATAACTTAGAGCCTCTATACCAGTATGCAGACCACCTCACCCATTGCACCATTTCTGTGCCACTTCTTCTGGCCCTGGGTGGCCCCCAGCTGAGTCTCTGAAACTTTCATTTTGGACCATCCTTTGCTGGCCCTCACCACAACTTGGCTAGGCCATGAAGAGTCTGCTCACTCCTTTTCCAGCCCTCACAGATTACTGAACCCATCTGTTGCTCATCGATGATCACAAGACTCCTACTATGGCTCATACAACCTCATTACTGTCTTTAGAATATATTGTTTGGCTTTCTGATTTTTTCTATTGGCCCTAAGAGTCCATCTCTATGAAATGAAAGGTGGCATTTGTAAAGCGCTGTCACTCCGAAAGGAGCATCCTGGCGCTGATACAGAGGTGAGATGCAGCTCTGAGGATCTTAAATGAGAGAGAGGCAGAGTTCGCCTGTTGCTCCGAAGATCCAAGTTTTTAGAGCCTTTGTGTATTGAGTTTCAGTTTTTAGCATTCTCAGTTGCAAAGGCAGTAGGTTCCAAGCTCTGGAACCTAATACTGCCAATGTTTTACCTCCTTTTGTTTTGCATCTAAAATTGGGAGGTTTGAGCAGGTTGGCTGACGAGGACCTGAGAGTTCTGTTTGTAACGTAGGGGGTGAATCTAGATGAGAGGTATTTTGGTCCTATCTTGAGTGACGCTCTGAAGGTGATTAGAAGGATTTTAAACAGTATTCTTTTATGTAATGGGAGCCAATGAAGAGTTTTGAGGGCTGCAGATGCGGAAGACCTTCAAGGAAGTTTTAGAACAAGCCGTGCTGCTGCATGTTGGACTACTTGGAGATTTTATTTTATTTTTTTGCTGGCTCCTGCCAGGAGGCTGTTGCAATAGTCAAGTCGCGAAAGAATTAAGGCGACTGCTACTGATTTCTTTCCTGCGAGTGGCAGTAGATCGAAAATTTTTCTCAAGGATCTTATAAGGCTGAAACAGGTCCCTGCTACCTTCACTGCGTGTGGTTGGAAGGTGAGGGCGGAGTCAAACTGCACTCCTAGATTTCTTGCTACCTTCACAGTCTCAGGATGGGGTGATGTTCCCTCTGGCCACCAATCGCTTGGTAAAAATGAGACTTCTTTCCCTATAGGTAGGATCTCAGTCTTGTTGGTGTTGCACCTAAGGTGGTTGTCCTTCATCCATTGAAGGACCTTGGTCAAACATCTTTTGAAGTTGAGTTCTGCGTCCTTGGAGTTTTGATCTAGCGATAATATCATTTGGGTATCGTCTGCGTAGGAAGTAACTTCGATCCCGCATGATGCGATCAGTGCAATGAGTGGGGCCATGTAAATGTTAAATAACAATGGGCTTAGCGTGGACCCTTGAGGCACCCCAGTTGTGATGGTGCGTTCAGCAGGCAAGAAAGTTCCCAGGGACACGACTTGTATGCGTTTGGAAAGGAAGGATTTTATCCATTCCAGGACGGTATTCGAGATACCGCTGGATTTGAGTCTTGATAGGAGAGTGCTGTGTGTTATGGTATCAAACGCGGCCGATAGGTCGAGTAGAATCAACACAGCCTTCCTACCTTTGTCTGCTATCATTTTTAAAATGTCGGTGATTTCCAGAAGTGCAGACTCAGTAGAGTGTTTGGGACGGAAGCCAGATTGTTGGGGGTGGAGGATGTTTGCCGTCTCTTTAAAATTGGATAATTCTTTATGAATAAATTTTCCCGTGATTTTACCTAATGAAGGAAGTAATGATATAGGGCGAAGGTTAGAGAGTACAACCGAATCTATATTTGGCTTCTTTTTCAAGGGTTTCACTATCGCTAGCTTCCAGTCATCAGGCACGGTCCCTGAGCTTAAGGATGAGTTGACAATCTGATTTATGACTGGGTTAATTATGTCTACGATTCGGTGGAGAATTACGGGGGGACAGGCATCTAGGGGAGAACCTGATTTGCATGCTAAGATTGCTTCTCAAGTTTGGTCCAGTGACACAGGTTTAAATGAGCACATGGAGTGTTTGGTGGCTTCAGGTTCACATTCAGGGACGGTGTATTTGGTCGGGACAGGGTCCGTAGTGAAGTCCTTTTGAATATTCATGATCTTTTCTTAAAAAAAGATTGATATTTGATCGCATAGCCTCTGGTACGGGGGTATTTCTTTTTGGAGCGCTTTAGGATTGGTATAGGACTGTACGACCGAAAAAATAGTTTTTGGGTCTAAATTAGCTTCTAATATTTTGTTTAAGTAGTATTCTTTTATGGCTAGTTTGATCTGTGAATGGTAAATGTAATGCTTATTTTGTATGTATGTTTTTCTGCTGCGTCATAACATCTTCTCCATTTACTCTCTTGTTGTTTGCATTGGATATGTGCTTGTTTGAGAGTGGGCGTAAACCAGGGGTTTTCTGGGACGTTTTCTTTTCATCATTTATCATTTTTTTATTTACCTCGGTTTTAGCTTGTGGAATGAGCTCATCACTGACAGTAGTCATCCAATTATGGAAGAGCCGTGAGTCTGCTGCAGTGTTCCCTATCAGGGTAGGCACCAGAGCCTGTGTGGTAGTAGCCAGCTTGGGATTGTGTGCTAGTTGTGTCCAATTACGCCTGGGCTGCAGGCTAATTGGTTGTTTGTCCCGATGATTTGTCAAAGGGATCTTCAACGTAAGGGGCACAAAATTGTGGTCTGACCATATTTGAGGGACGGGTCGGTCGGCAGAGAGGAGGGTGAAGTTAGAGCAGACCCCGTCCAATGTGTGGCCAGCTCGATGTGTAGCAGCGTCTACCATCTGGATTAGCCCTAGCATTTCTGTTATTTGAAGGAAGTTGTCTACACCTGGCTCTTTTTTGTCTTCTAGATGTAGATTAAAATCACCTAATAATGTGAAGTTAGCATATCTAAGAAGGAGGTGACTTAGGGTATCCCCTAGCGAGTCAGTGAAAGTGGCGCTGTGACCCGGAGGCCGATAAATCAGGCCTCCTGAAAAGGACACCGAGGCATTTAGTGAGATGCAGAAACCAAGACTTTCTGCTCCCTTGAGTGTGTCTATTTCAAAGTTGGTGCAGTGAAGTGTGTCTCTGAGGATAATGGCCAGACCCCCTCCTCTGGTGTCTTCTCTGTCATTTCTACAGATCGTGTACAGTGGTGGCAAAGCTATCGCGATGTCCGGGTTGCACCAATATTTAAGCCACGTTTCGGTATTAAATAGGAAATCTAGGTGTTGTTCCATTATTAAGTCTCGGATATCTTGGCTGTGTTTACACATAGAGCGGGCATTGATTAGTCCCCCTTTTAGTTGGGCAATGTTAGTGGGTGCGACTAATTTGTGGTTGTTAATTACAATAGGGATTTCTGCTTTGCAGTGGTAACATGAGCAAGCCCCCTTTAGCTTCTCCGGTGCTATCAGGCATTTGCCAGATCCCCCTGTGTTTAAAGTTTTCAGTGCTGCGGATGAGTATACCAGTTCAGGATCAATTTGGGCAGAGTTTTCTGCCCTTGTCGCGATCTTGGCGCGGACGGGCGCAGAAGGGCTTGCCTTTGGCGCGCTAGTGGCACGCCCGCTGCGCGTCCGGTCCAGCATATGATTAAATAGCTGGCCGGGCGCGGGAAAAGGCTGTGATCGGAGTTCCCGACCGGAAGTGAGGTAGACGAGGCTGGAGGGCGTGTCCGCTTCCCTCCAATCAGTCGGCTAGTGCCGCGTCGGACCGGCGGAGCGGAGACAACAGGATAGTGAAAGTGGTGCAGGTAACGAAAACGCTACTGTGCTAAGTTGCTAACTCTGTTTTTTCAAAAAAGTTAAAAGTGCAATCACGGTGGGAAATAGAGAGTTAAAAGCAGTTTTAAAATACAGGGCTAAAAGTACAGTGCTCGCTTCTCAGTGAGAGCGCGTCTCACCTCTTGTATCAATGCGCGTCCGGTCCAGCATATGATTAAATAGCTGGCCGGGCACGGGAAAAGGCTGTGATCGGAGTTCCCGACCGGAAGTGAGGTAGACGAGGCAGGAGGGTGTGTCCGCTTCCCTCCAATCAATCGGCTAGTGCCGCGTCGGACCGGGGAAGCAGAGGCAACAGGATAGTGAAAGTGGTGCAGGTAACGAAAACGCTACTGTGCTAAGTTGCTAACTCTGTTTTTTCAAAAAAGTTAAAAGTGCAATCACGGTGGGAAATAAAGAGTTAAAAGCAGTTTTAAAATACAGGGCTAAAAGTACAGTTCTCGCTTCTCAGTGAGAGCGCGTTTCACCTCACCTCTACTGACCACAGAGCGCTTCCAACCTTTTCTTCAGCCTTAAAACTCCACCATCCATCTTCAAATTCCTCTGACAGTGAAGAGTTTCACAGACTACTCTACTGGTGTTAGTTAGTGCATCTTAGCTCGCCTTGTAAACAATGCTACCACACACGTACTGTACCTCCACTACCCTTCAACATGCCCTCAGAGTTTCGCAGACCCGTGCGGAACATACATGGATGGCATTGGTTCTCAGTGCTAACACAACTGACAATCAGAGACCTTTCTTACTCAGAATCCCACTGAGGGTCATCTGAGCATGTCTATCTGCAGCCTCTCTGACCCCCTCTTCTGTTCGTAATAACCTTATTATAATTCTGAGCTCCCCTTTGCTCATAGGTCTTTGACTAGGGGTGTGTGACATTCATGTAATGTGCTTTAGCGGAAATATGTGAAATTTCGGCAAAATTACACAAAATTAATTGTTATTACATGAAGTGCTAAATTGACATTTGGATCTGTATTTTTATAGTGAAATGAGCCCTTGCAAGGCTCATTTTACACTAAGAAATAGTGCAATAAAACAAAATGATGGAGAACAACAGCCATTTGTACATTGTCATTCGCATTGGTCCTGTACGTTTGTGGTAAAGTATTGCAGTGAATGGAGCATTCAACAGAAATTATTACAGAGTGTATAATTGAGCAATGTTTTGTAATAGCGTAATTTTGGGGAATTTTGCGCAACTAATGTGAGATTTCCAAAATGAAGGTATTTACGCTCTTGTAATGCAAATTTTGCTTGGTCCTACATTTGGCCTCATTTGTTAGCCATTAACAATTTTTATTCACTTCAGCCCTCTGAGTTTATTAAATCCTTTCTGCCATCCTTTGCAAACCACTATCCCTTTCACCCAGTGACTTTTAAACCCCTTTGTCAAGTTTCAGTTCCTCTGCCTTCTGATTCACCCTCAGACAACTGTGCCAACAACAGACAGCATCTGGTAATGCTCATGGGGGCATATTCACAAGGACCTACCACTGATTTATCTCCACCTTAACCCATCAAAAGTGGAGATCGCTTTAACACCCCATTCACAAGCAGGTGCAAACTGCAGACATCGCCAGTATTCCCGCGATAATTGCCCCAAAGTTTATCTCCGCGGTGGACACCACCAACTAACCCTAATGAGATGCAGAGTAGGTTTTACTGTGCAAAAACACACGAAAACACCACAACACCACTTTCACAACGAACTGCCAGATCTGCGATGCGAGTCAAAACCACGCGATAAGCCGCGGTAGCAGCAGGGATTTAACACCTGCCTTTTGCTGGTGTAAAGCAGGACGACTACCTGCAGCATGAAAGGGAGCCCAGCCAAGAGCCACATCTGAAGACCCACAGATGCCATGGAGACAATGAACATGCAGCTCCGAGACCCATGAGGCACACAACACCCACCGCCACCACCCCCAGGACCCGTCCCGACCCCCCGGGAACACCACAGAGGCAGCGTACACAAAGACAGCAGACCCACCTGAAACGCACCTGCCGCCCAGACCCAACGGCAGAGGAGGACATTGCCCACTACAGGCCCAAAAGGACAACCAACCCCCGCATCCTGACCCACATCCCCCACCTGCTGACGGTACCAACCCAGCGGACAACCAACATCCCTCCGCAGACAAAGCTGCCGGCTGCGCAGCACGTCGGCCTCTGGTACCATCCAACCCACAACTGCCAGAGTCGGAGGAGTCACACAGCCAGCCCCATCCAAGGTCATCACACCTGTCCTGGATGCCAACATCAGCCTGGTACCCCAGCCCCTCCACTTCACCCACACTGCGCAGGAGCAGCTGGAGACCAAGCAAGGCCCCTACGCCATAGCTGGATTCCCTCACGTGTCAGGGCCAATCAACTGCACACACGTACCCCTCGTGCCCCCTGCCGACACTGCACACAACTACCACAACAGAAAGCACACGCATCCCATGAATGTGTACGCAATAGTGGACCACCCGGGACCACTCAACAATGCCGTGGCCAACTCCCCAGGCAGAGTGCATTATTCTCACACCTCCCGACAGTCCATCATCACCCAGCGCTCCCAGGATGGCACCCATGGCAATGCAGTGCTCGTTGGTAAGTCCAAAATGAACACACCACACACCTCCAGCCCACAGTCATGCAACTCACGACACTGGCAATGGGCACGCAGCACAACTACATTCAACATGCCACACAACATGCCAAACGACCAGACACGACAACACGACTCCATTGGGAACTTGGCCTTGCCATGCCCACAACCCAGCCACGGCATGGCACCACAGACACACAATAGCAGGATGTGAGGAGAGGCATGGAGCAGGCATGTGCGAGAGCGGCAAGTGACTAAGGAATGTGGACCTACCCAATGCCAGGTGTGGCGTGGAGGTGCCGGACAGACCACAGCGTGCAAATTACGGAAATGGGCATGTGGAGATCAACTGCTGGTGCATGGAGTGTAGTGGCCAGTGGACGCTATCGTGTCCCCACAGGCTGAGGGGGAGAACGCGGAAATGTCGCACGTTACGTCCGCCCCTCAATGCGCGGGCGAAGTGGGTTGGACCTGCGTACGCCAGGCCTGCTTAGGGGTGTGAACAAAAAGCCCGTCACACTGGGCATGGTCCTCATTCGGAATGGACAACGCTTCTGCCAGGGTGGCGCCTCTCAGCCCGCCATGAGTCCTGCGCCGAGTGCGGCGGGGCCTGCGTTCCTGTGCGCCTGCTGCAACCCGGACCGCTGGCCCCCAGACCCGTCATGCCTGCCCCAGCGCACCAACGAGGCCCTGCTCACCTGCCGACACTGGCATGTGTCAAAGAGGGCCCACCACGTGCAGGTGCAAGCTCCAAGCCCCAGGCCCACGACCTTTGCAGCCTCCGCAGACCATCGCTGGCCTCCACGGCGCTGGCCCACATTACTCCTTCCTCATTTACACACTCCACCGGCGTCCTCTTCGGCCCAGTCGGTTCCACATATGGAACTGTGTCCTGAGTCTTGAATGGCAGTGACCCCAAGTCCGTAGCAGCGGCCACAGCACCAGACTCCCTTCGATCAGTGAGGCATAATTCCGTATGTCAGGCCTGCGATACTTGGTGCCACTAACCCTGTCCAACGCAAGCCGGCGACACGTGGTGCCACTAACCCTGTTCAATGCAAGCCGGCGACACGTGGTGCCACTAACCCTGTTCAATGCCAGCCAGCGACACGTGGATGAGGGCACAGGCCTACACAGTGGTCCAGTGGGTCCCACATGTGGAACTGTGTCCTGAATCTTGAATGGCAGTGACCCCAAGTCCGTGGCAGCGGCCACAGAACCAGACTCCCTTCGATCAGTGAGGCATAATTCCGTATGGCAGGCCTGCGACACGTGGTGCCACTAACCCTGTCCAACGCAAGCCGGCGACACGTGGTGCCACTAACCCTGTTCAACGCAAGCCGGCGACACGTGGTGCCACTAACCCTGTTCAACGCAAGCCGGCGACACGTGGATGATGGCACAGGCCTACAAAGCGGTCCAGTGGGTCCCACATCCAGCACTCAGTCGTGATTCATGAATGGCAGAGTCCATACCAGTGAACGCACGGAAGGAATTAAGAAGAAGATGCGGTTCAGACCGGATGAAAGCCGGATCCCCGTTACGGAGGTGAGCGAACACTAGCAACAACTGACCTGGTGCCACTAACCCTGTTCACCGCAAGTCCGCGTCCCGTGGTGCCACTGAACCTGAACTACGCAGGCCGGTGGTACCATCCAACCTAAGCCGGCGACACTCGGTGCATGGCCCCTGCTGACCGCTGCCTCAGGCCTACACTGTGGTCCAGTAGGCCACACATGTGGAACTGTGTCCTGGGTAAGATATGGAGGAGTCCACACCATTGGACACGCCTCATCACAGGCGGCATCCCCTATCCGCACTGGTGCCACTAACTCTGTGCGCAATGACTCATCGGCACTCTCTGGTTGAACTTTGGTGGCGTCTGAGTCCATGGCCTGGGGGTTGTCTGCATCATCATCGGGCTGGGATGGACTTGGTGTCCGACATGTGTCTGTTCCATTCATCTCCACCATAGTGACTGTTTCTGCGTGGTTCTGCCCTCTGCATCATGCCCTGGGGGTACACCTTCCACTGTCCACCGAGACACTCCGCGACAACCCCCTTTGACATCTACGAGAACCTGCTCTGCTCTCGTGACCCTGCCCCAGTGCACCGCAAGTCAGCGGCCCGTGGCGGTAGGCCCATGCAGGACTCTGTGCATCCGGGGCCACTAACTCTGTGCAGCTCAGGTCATGGATCCTTTACGGTTGAATGGTTGTGTCCTTTACGATGTACACTGTTGTCGTGTTTTTGACTGCACCAGGCACTGCATGACGGCTGGTGTACACACACCCCACACACATCCAACACAGGTGTCACTAGACTTGTGAGCCTGCTAATAAATGTGGCCGGGCGCACGTGCCCGTAGCTATTCCCAACATCTAAGCAAGTGTGTCCGTGTGGTCATTATGTCAGCATGATGGGCCGGAGCCCTGCAACATCACAGTGTGCTGTCTTCAGCGGGGGATACCATGTCACCTCAGCAGTGGCTGGGACCTTGGCCATGTAGCTCCGCCCACCCACCCCTGCATGCACAAGCAGCGTGTGCTGGTCTGGCGTACATCAGGTCAGTGCAGGGGTGTGCTGATTCGGCAGGGGGATCAGGGCGTGGCTCTGGTCTGGCCTTGAACAGGAAGTGAGGTAAGTGTGTCCTTGTGTTGGGGTGTTGTCGCCACCAGGGCCACAGTAGTCGATGTTGCAATGTAGCATGCACCCGGAGGGCGGGCCCGCATGTACGGGGAAATGTAGGAGCGCTAGCCCGCTCGGGGTCCTGGCACATGCATGCCAAGTGTTATGTGTCTCAGTCCTGCGGCTGCATGATTCAGGTGTCTAGCCCCAATCGCGGCGCGATCACAGCCAGCCATGGACTGTACACCTGTGTCAGCCCTGTCCAGACCATTGGCCTGCACTCACGTGGCCGCACACCCTCAACGGCCAGCTTACAGGTGTTGTTGGCATGCCGCAGGACATGCGCGCACAGGCATGACAATGGTGTGCCGTAGGAGTGCACGTGATACAACCGCGCAGCGCACACATGTGTGGAGGCTCGTGGGAGGGAGTAGCAGCTGTGTGGCAACGTGACACACAGTGATGCCGCTCATGTGCCACGTGCTAGGCATGTCATCCATGATTGCCTGGGTCGCAGACATCCCACCCCACCCACGATAGGCCTCTGTACATCTCCTGTATGCATGCAGATGGTGAAGTTACTGTAGGGATGAAAG
Organism: Calotriton arnoldi; assembly: GCA_963921515.1. Classification (NCBI taxonomy): domain Eukaryota; kingdom Metazoa; phylum Chordata; class Amphibia; order Caudata; family Salamandridae; genus Calotriton; species Calotriton arnoldi. Next base: position 3,073,042 of record CAWUFW010000882.1, read on the forward strand.
GTCCTTTGTCTGCACTATCGGGCGGTAGCACATCTGCAGCTCCTAGATGGGAGTTGCATGTGCCCAGCACCCCCTGACAGATACAATAGTATTTCCAGGCGACTCCCACACTACGCACTGCCAGACGTGAGGCCAACGTGTACACATCCCACACGCAGAAGTCCTTGGTTGTAGTTAGCGTGCGTGAAATGGCCTTCGCACGTACTCCCACCACACCCCAGGCCTGCACCCATTGCACACAGACACTGCTCATTGCTCCGAGCTGTGGCGTTTCATCCACAGGACTGGCGCAGGTCATCACAGTGCCGCTTCAAGCAGTGCCACTGACGCAATGGCGGACCATCCCGGACACATGCTCAACTCCAGTCACGTGGACCTGTACCGTGCACGTCTGCTGCATGTACTGGGGGCACTGCCATTGGCAGTGCTGAGGATCAGTTACAGGCTGAGCTTCCGCATTGCCAGCGCCACCTGCGTTCAGCCTGTGTTGCACTGTCGCTCGTGCATATTCGAGTGGTCCATGGATGTCTGCCTCTCCAACGTTATGGTAGCTGACCTGGATTTCGACGTGTGTGTGCGCCCCCTGTTGGACCACGACCAGGAGTGTCACCGTGATGCCCGTTTATGGCATGCCTGGATGTTTGGCATGCATGCTGGCAACTGGACCTGGGAGGTTACACGAGTCGTCTTGTGCAGTGACCACATTGAGCCGCTCCCCGATTGGGCTTTCGTGCATATTGGGGCCAGGGGTTGGAGTGAGCACATCTGTCCGGGACAGCTGATGGGTTACGTCGCCGACATGTCAGATGTGGTGGACAACGATCTTGCATTGGAAATGTTGGCCTACGCTGCTGCACTCGCGTTCATGGACGAGTGACAAGGTACCTGCAGCCAGGACTGCATGTGACCCATTGCACGTGTCCCGACGCCTGGTTGCATGTTGGGGATCTGGTCACATGTCCCTAGACGACAGTGGACATGGCTGCATTGGCCTGGACTCCTGATCCATGCACGGACAACATACGCGGGTTGGCAATGACTTGTGTTGGTGATGGACTCCCCCGGGGTGGACATGGGCGCTTCCCAACGTTCCTCATTCAGACATGCTGCTGCATTGGTCTGCATGTCGTGGCACTTCCCTTGGCCGTACTGACACGCAATTGTTGATAAAGTTTCCGCACATTCACTTGTCTCCAACTGTGTTGAGTGTTTATTTGTATGCCAATGTGTGTGTCACAGCCTATCTGGGTCCCTGCCTTACATGCATTGCTACCCCATCAGGGCTGTGGGTTGGTACTTGTGCATTATCAGGTCCCTGTTTCGTGCTTTGCTAGATGCATATGGCCATTTACAGGCCACAAGCGGGTGCACCTGTGTCCTGTGTTGGGTTGTGCATATGTTGGTGTTTGTACCACATTGTGTTGGATGTTGGGGTGCTCTGCTTCCTATGTGTGTGTGCTGCATTGTGTGTGAGATGGCCCTTCAGTTCTGATTTGGCTCACCCTTCTCCCTTTCAGGCGGTGTGGTTTTCACTTCTATGCTTGTTCAGTGGTGTGATATTGCCGACTTGTGTGACTTGTGCTCTTGGTTGGTGTTGTTCCTCTTGGGCATGGTTTGTCTGCAGTTGTGCTGTGCTTGATTGTGCATGTGTGCCATTGTGCCCATCTCCTCCCGTCCCCCCAGTCCCTGGTCGTTCCTCTCCCTGTTGCTGTTGTGTCTGTTGATTTTGAGCAGTTTCCGGTCCCCGACTCCTGCCACCATCTCCTGACTGATGTGGTGGACACCATTTCCTCCATGTCGTCCAGCTCCTGGTGTGGCGCTGGACTCCCACCTCCGGTGTGCATTGCTGCCTTCTGGTTGTTGGTGTGTTTCTGCTTGTTTGTGCGTTTCGCATCATTCCAGCTGTTCTGGTTTTCTGCCATTGTCCTCCTCCGCTATCCGGCTGCATTCACCTTGTCCACGATGGCCTGCCATGTAGAATGTTTTGTTGCCAATGGTGCTTGTGGGGTTGTGTGCTAGCTCCGACTGCCTCCATTGTGCTTAGAAGTTTTCTGTTTGGTTTGTCTTTCTTTTTCCTGCTTTTGTTGTGCTTATTCCCGCATGCCGTATATGTGTCGCAGGCCTGGCGCTGCTTATCGCTGCTTACCTCCTCGCGAATGGGCTCATCGCATGTTTTTTGGTGTTGGTGTTTTTATCTCCCTCGCGGTTGTTGTATCGCGGACATTGGCCGCGTTTTCGTGTGACTATCACATGGTACTGCCGTGTTGTGAATTCCACGTTAACACAGGGTTATTTTCCCGCGATGGGCTGCGATGTGTAAAGTTGCGTTAAAATTTTTGGGAGATGTTTAGCACACGTTCTTGTGAATATCCCCCATAGTGTAATAGTGCTGGCTTTTTGTTTGCTTTGCATGCTCTGGTTTTTCAGCAAATACTTACCATTAGTTCTGTAAGTGGGCTAAAAAAGGAAGGAGGTTCAGGGGTTAACAGCATAAAAACCATGAAAAAGAGCATTTTACAAGTGGGCTATCTTAATACTTGTGGAGTAGAAACACATAGGTCTCCTCTTCTTCTGTGACTTTTTCTTTTTCTACCTGATCCATCTATGTCTTCTGGCCTTGATCCTCCTCCTGGTCCTCTTTCAAGTCCTTTTCTGTATTGGTAGGGTCTTCCTGGTACTTCTCCTGGCCCTGGTCACCCTGGTGCTCGTTTCCTGAATTTTGTGATCCTAATTCTAGTCTTCCCTGGCCCTAGTCTTTCTGGCCCTGCAACTTCCTAGTCCTGTCCCTTGCATTGGTGTTTCGTGGCCCTATTGATCCTGGCCACATTAGTAATGGTTTTACTGACCCTCCCAACCCTGATACTGCCAATCAGCTGGATCCTTCTCCACCTAGCCTACTTGTCTTACTCCTCCTGAGTCTGGCACCCCTGAGCCTCCTAGGTTGAGTCATCTTGATCCGCCTGGCATTGGTCGCTGTCATCTTGGCTGTCCTAGTACTGAGTACACTGGTCGTTCTTATTAGCCCTTTTTGGGTATGCCTAGTCATCTAGGTCATGGTCTCCACTTGGTACTCCAGGACTTGGTCAGCTTGGTTCTGCCTGCTCATCCTCCCATCCTCGTTATTTTCTATCCTGATCCTTCAAGTATGCATAATCCCCTTCCATCTGGTTCCTGGTCCTAATGGTCCTAGTCCACCTGTTCCTAATGTGACTAGTTCTCATGGCCCTTTTTCTATCTATTCATGGTATTACTGGCCCAGGTCCTCCATGTACTGCTACGTCCTGTCATTCTTGTTCTGTATGAACTCATCCTCTTAGTCCTGATCCTGCATGCTCTGGTCATCCTTTTCCTAGCCACCTGGCTTGGTCATCCTGGGTCTTGCCATCCTGCCCCCCTTGTCCCCGTACTCCTTTTCCTAATCAACCAAGTCCTCCTAGTCCTGGTATGCCATGCCTTGATCATTCGGAGGCTTTGTGCCTTTAATTTCCTGGTCCCCTTTGTTGTGGTCCCACTGGTCTTCCTTGCCCTAGTCTTCTTAGGCCTTATACCTTTGGCTCTAGTTGCCTAGCCATATGCTCCTGTTCCTCCATGTTCCTGTTCTCACAGTCTTAGTCACTCTGGTTCTGGCCTTCCTATCCCTGGTTGTGTCAGTCCTTGTTCTATTCCATGTTTTGTCTCCACTAGAGTGGTTGGTATTGAGACTCTTTCTCCTGATCCTCCTTGGTTTGGACATTTATGCACGTATCCCTCTTGTTTCCTGAATTTTGTGATCCTAATTCTAGTCTTCCCTGGCCCTAGTCTTTCTGGCCCTGCTACTTCCTAGTCCTGTCCCTTGCATTGGTGTTTCGTGGCCCTATTGATCCTGGCCACATTTGTAATGGTTTTACTGACCCTCCCAACCCTGATACTGCCAATCAGCTGGATCCTTCTCCACCTAGCCTACTTGTCTTAGTCCTCCTGAGTCTGGCACCCCTGAGCCTCCTAGGTTGAGTCATCTTGATCCTCCTGGCATTGGTCGCTGTCATCTTGGCTGTCCTAGTACTGCATACACTGGTCCTTCTTATTAGCCCTTTTTGGGTATGCCTAGTCATCTAGGTCATGGTCTCCACTTGGTCAGCTTGGTTCTGCCTGCTCATCCTCCCATGGCCCTCCTGTCCATCCTAGTCCTTCCAGGTCCTCTGCTTTTAGCCTTTTCTGTCTGTCTTTACCATCATCCCCTTGACCTTATCCTTCTGATCCTCCTCAGGCTGTTTATCCAATTCCTGGTACTCCCAGGTCCTAGTCCTTCTTGGCACTCCTGGCCTCTCATGTCCTTGCTCCAGTCTAGATTTTCTTGGTCTACCTGGCCTTGCACCGTATCTTCATGGTCCTTCTGGTACTGCACCCAGTGGTCCTGGCCTTCTTGGTCCTGATTCTCTTTGGGTCCTTCTGAGCCTGGTCATTTTTGTCCTGGTGCTCCTGTCCATCCAAATGCAGCCCCCTTGGTCTTCCTGGCTATCTTGTTCCTCCTCATCTTCCTCACCGTGGTCCTGCTACCCCAAGTTCTGGCCTTTTTTTTTTACCACTTGCAACTTTAGGCTCTGCCCCCCCCAGCACTCCAGTAATTTCCCCTCATCTTTCTTGTCTATACTGGTCTCCAAGTCCTGCTGGCCATAGTCCTCATACTCCTGCTTGTCCTCCCGGATCTGCTCCCGATCCTCCTAGACCTGGTCCTCTTGCACCTCATCCTTGTGGATCTATACTAAGGGTTGGCGGAGCTTGCGGAGTTGCACTATGCGGAATTCCGTGGAGTTGAATAAAAACTCTGTAGAATTCTGCAGAGTTCCGCATGCAGGCGGAGTTGCTCCACTCGCCCATCCCTGGTTTAAAACCTAATATCTAATCGGAGTGTTGGTCCTTGGCCGTGTATCAAATCACTTACAGCACACATTTTCTATCAGCCTTTTCTATTGCTATGCTCCCTGACGTCCATGTAGACTGCCAAGTGCCATGAATCAATTACAATTCCCAGCAGCACTCTACTCATCTCTTTATTCTTTTACACGTGCATGTTTTAAGTGTTATTATGCAATGTGCTACCCTAGACATGCTGTCACATATTATGCCCAAGCAAGCGCGGCTCACGATGAGCAGGACCCTGGTGAAAGCCATTGCTGATATGAAGAAGCCAATAACATCTCTGGCTTAACTCAGATGTCATCTCTCAGGGAGATCCTGGTAGTAGAAGAAATTATGATAAGGCAGCGTGCAAAACATTTAATAAATCTCGAGTCAATAATATTGACATCAAATGAGAACACTGATCCCCGGTTTCTTTCCTCACAATTCTAGCCTGTTCTTGAAAAGAATTACACAGCTTAAGTGTGGAAAATTCCACAAGGTCACCTTTTCATCATCACTAAGGTTTATCCTTATTTATTACAGGACATTTTGAGGAATTTATCCTCTTTAGCACATTTGGGTATTCACCACAGCACCGCAGCAATACACATCTCTGTCCCTATGCTCAGTTGACATGACTAGTTGTCACTGCTGATTGTCATGTCAAAAAGCCCATTGTCGCAGGGCCACAAACACTTATCCTTGCGTTAACAGTTAACACCCCCCCCACTAACAATCAGACCTGGCGGGCTTGCTGGAGTGCATCCTTGAAGGCGTCATTGACCCCCCGGGCAGTCCGACGGAGCTGGCATTGGGTAGTGGAATGGTGTAATAGTCAGCCAAAGCAGCTATGCTGACGCTCCTTATGCTTCCTCTGGAAGGAATAAAATGGTGGATGCCGCCCTACGCATTCTTCCGACGAGATGATAAGAACCAAACTCGCGAGGCGGCACAGAAATGCCACAAGATGTGTACCGCCCAATCGCTTGTGTCAGGTGGGGGAGGGTGCTGGGGTAAACTCCGCTACATGGCGTAGGTGGAGTTTTTGCCAAACTCCGCCCCCATACCGGAGTGACAAAAACTCTGTGAACTCCATGCCGACAGAGCGGAGTTTACTGCCCACTCTTAATCTATACAAATTGCCCATGGTCCTGGTCATCCTGTTCCTGGCCCTCCTAGCTGTCCTGTTCCTATCTCTCTGGCTTTGTCCTCCTGACTGTTGTAATCCTTATCTCCCTTGTCCTGCTTTTCCTCCTCACCCTGGTGCTCCTGGTATGCTAGGTCATGTTCCTCTTTGCCTTAATCTTTCTGGTTCCCCATATCTTCTCTTTCCTCATTCTCTAAGAGCTTATCTACCTGGCTGTTGTTGCCTGGATCCCTGGTCTCATTCACCGGGTCCTCCTGGCCCTGGTCCTCCTATTTTTGATTTTCATAATCCTTGTTCTTTTTGTGATTATTTGCCCCCTGGACACGATAGTATCAGTGCTGGTCCTTATAGTTGATTTCTCCTGGGTCTTGTTCTCCTGGAATCTGGTACCCATAGCCATCCTAGTCCTAGCCTCCTAGGTCCTGGTCATCCTGGTCATTCCTCTTCTGTTCTGCTTGTGCTAATCATCTGAAGCCTTGTCTATTTGCCACTCTTGTCCTGTCTGGTTCTTCCAGTAGTGGCCTCATCTAGAACTGCTCCTTTCTGGTCACCGTGGCCCTGGTCACCTTGTTATCGCTCTCCTCACCCTGTAATTTCTAGTCCTGATACTGCAGGTCCTGGTCTTGCTGGTCCCCTTGGTCAATCTGCAGTCTTGTGTCCTACCCTCCTAACCCTTGTGCTCCTGGTTTGGGTTGTTATGGGGCTCCTGGCTCTGATCCAAGCCCTCATAGTCCTCCCGGTACTGCACCCACTAGGCATGGCTCTCTTGATCCTAGTTCTCCTTCTTAGGGTCCTCTTATGCGTGGTCATTTGGTTCAGGCCCTCCTGGCTATCCTTGTCCAGACCCCTTGGTCTTCCTGATTATGGTTGGTCTTGCCACATCAGATTGATCAATCTGCTCCAATTGGTTCTCCGGGCCCTGGTCCTGATCTCCATGGCTCTGTTAGCCCTAATTCTGGTGCTCTGGGTCATGACCCTTTTAGTCTACCTAATCGTATCTTTCTGTGGTTCTCCTGGTGCCATTTATCCTGATTCCCTTGGTCTTCCTATTCAGTTTCCTGCTTATTGTGGTCTCCTGGTTCTACTGGTCATTATCCTCCTGGACATGAGCTTTATAGTTCTCCTCAATCTGGGCCTGATTCTTCTGGTCATAGTTCTGCTAGTCGTCCTGGTTGGGCAATACTGTATGCTGACCCACCACTGAATATCCCAGCCTTTCCTTGTTTTGGCCTGGTCCTAGTTTTCCTGCCCCGGGTCCTCCTTTCCATTGTTCTCCTGGGACTGGTCCTCTTGGGTTTGTCCACATGGGTCTACCACTTCTGACCCTGGACCTCTCCGTCCACATGGACGGTGCTCTTGGACCCTACTACATTTCCTCCTCTTGCTAGGCCAGGGCCTTCTGTTACCCCCTATCCATGGTCCTTCTGTTCTTTTGTCACTGGGTCCTGCTCCTCCTCCCTTACCAGATCCCCTTCATCCTGATCCTTCTCACTCTGGTCCTCCTCATCAATCTGTTCTCCTCTCTGGCCTTGTTCACCCCGGTCCGCATAGATTAGTGCTTCCTGATGTTGGTTCTTCTTGTCCAGGTCCTCATGACTCTAGTTGTACTAGCCCTACTGGTGGTCCACCTCCTGTTGCTTCTCCTCCTACCGGTCTTCCTCCTTCCTTCCCAGGGTCTCCCCACACTAACTTCAGTCAGGTATTCTCCAAGCCTGCCAGTCAGATTTTTGCTTTCTGGCTTTCAGATTTCGTTTGCTGAGGTTACATTGCCAAGGACAGAAGTGAGAGCCAAGTCAACATAAAAAACTGCTTAGCATGTTAAAAACAAAACTACAATTTCAAAAGTAGATTGTGCTGGTGACTAAAATGTATGGCTGGAGTGCCACTTATGACATCGGACCAAAATGCATCTATGCCTGAAACCCACCATGATGGCTAAATAGAATGAAAAAGTGTATTTATTCAGCTGGCAACTGAGTGAATAGACATTTCCCTCATGAGTTACCTAGATGCTTTGCTTATCTGTCTCCTTCTTTTACTTTCCCTATTCCACAGAAGCCTTCTTACTGTGTTTAACCCAATTTAATTCCTGCAAGTGCCACACAGCATTGTGCCCACTAGTACTACTTGCCTTATGTAAGCGTCCCTCCCTCCTTGGCTCAGATACCATTTGACTCTTGGCACTCTTTGTTTGCGGCTTCTTGTCAGCTGCAGCTGTGTTGCCAGATCTGAAATACTAACACAAGTACACTCCCTTTTAAAAGGAATCCTAAAACGAGTACAAGACCTTCCATAAGAAGCCCAAAATGATCCCAGACCTCGCAATTCATTAAAAGGATGATTATTAACATTGCAAACACAAGGAGATGATGGACGGAGTGCTGAAACTTTTCAAACACTCACCCCCAGTCACAGATCTGGGTTGAATCCATCATCATTCTTTAGTTCACTTTGCCACCCCAGTTCAGACACAGCTATATGCAAATCAGTCTTGACCCTGTGCCTCATGGGAACAGTCCAGACTGAACTGCCAAGCCAGGTCTTCCCTGGACCGGAATCAAGCATCCTGGGACCGGTTTCGGGCTAACAGCCCTCATCAGCCAGGTTAGCTTGAATCCAGTGGCAAAGTGAGCAAGGGACCCACGTCTGGGCATACCCTGCCAACTTAGGGCGAACAAAGCAAACACAAGGAGATGATGGACGGAGTGCTGAAACTTTTCAAACACTCACCCCCCAGTCACAGATCTGGGTTGAATCCATCATCATTCTTTAGCTCACTTTGCCACCCCAGTTCAGACACAGCTATATGCAAATCAGTCTTGACCCTCTGCCTCATGGGAACAGTCCAGACTGAACTGCCAAGCCATGTCTTCCCTGGACCGGAATCAAGCATCCTGGGACCGGTTTCGGGCTAACAGCCCTCATCAGCCAGGCTAGCTTGAATCCAGTGGCAAAGTGAGCAAGGGACCCACGTCTGGGCATACCCTGCCAACTTAGGGCGAACAAAGCAAACACAAGGAGATGATGGACCTGGCTTGGCAGTTCGGGCTGGACTGTTCCCATGAGGCACATGGTCAAGACTGATTTGCATATAGCTGGGTCTGAACTGAGGTTGCGAAGTGAGCTAAAGAAGGATGATGGATTCAACCCAGATCTGTGACTGGGGGTGAGTGACTGAAAAGTTTCAGCGCTCCGTCCATCATCTCCTTGTGTTTGCTTTGTTCGCCCTAAGTTGGCAGGGTATGCCCAGACGTGGGTCCCTTGCTCACTTTGCCACTGGATTCAAGCTAGCCTGTCTGATGAAGGGTGTTACCCTGAAACCTGTCCCAGGATGCTTGTTTCCGGTTCAGGGAAGACCTGGCTTGGCAGTTCAGGCTGGACTGTTCCCATGAGGCACAGAGTCAAGACTGATTTGCATATAGCTGGGTCTGAACTGAGGTGGCGAAGTGAGCTAAAGAATGATGATGGATTCAACCCATATCTGTGACTGGGGGTGAGTGTCTGAAAAGTTTCAGCGCTCCGTCCACCATCTCGTTGTGTTTGCTTTGATTATTAACATTACCAAACAACAAACAAACAATGGGCCTCATTACGATGTCGGTCGGAGTTGCTTCCGACCGACACTGTTTCAGTGGACGAACCGCCCAACCATAGGTCGGCAGTTCCACACACCGAATTATGATCCGACTGCACATAGTGCGATCAGAAACTCCCATTTCTCAATGGGAGCTTGTGCGGTGGGCTGAAACAACCCGCAGCGAAGCTTCCATTGAGAAATGGGAGTTTGTGAACATCCCTGCACCGTGTGGCACACAGTGCAGGGATTTTCAGGGGGGCACCAGAAGTGCGCCCAGGCCCAAATGTGGAGGGACAGGGGGTCCCGCTAGGGGCCATCAATGTCGCTTTCTGACAGCCTTTCCATATTGGAAAGGCCGACATGGAAAAGCTATCAGAAACCGACATCATAATCCCGACGGGGGATACGCCGTCCTTAAGAGATTATGCAGAATTTCCGACAGCCTTTCCATGTCGGCCTTTCCGACATGGAAAGGCTGTCGGAAAGTGACATTGGGGGCCCCTAGCGTCGTAATGCATCGTTCGGACCGTAGCAGTAGATACGGTTCGGACCGCAACTGACAAGGCATCGGTTGCGGTTTGAACTGCATCGTAATTAGGCCCAAAGTCTTATGAGTGAAGAAAACATTTATATAACATGCATTAAAAACATACTCCTTGTTTTGCAGACTGCCAAAGACTTCCAGATTGCAGGACAAAATATCTAATGAAGGTCCTGAAATCGAATGTATAATTCCTACATTTCGTATTTTAATATTATATTAACATACATGTATTGATTCAAAATTGATTTCACTGTTTATTTATCTATAAACAACTTAGCTCTGTGTTTCCCAAACTGTGTATCACGACCCTGATTTCTGGTGGGTCAGGGAAGTTTGAGAAATAAATAAAGATGCCTTTAAATGATGTGTTTTTGTCGTCATATTTGCAATACTTCAATGACAGATGTCAAATGTCAGGCTATGCCTTCTGACAAGTTGCAGCTTATTCTTTAAATATGGGATTGGTGTTTACTTTTCTTTCTGTGACTGCAAAGTGAGAGGAAATTTTAAAGTGAGTTATGTGACAGTCTTAGGATGTTGTTTTTTCTGCAACACACAACAAAATGTAAATACCTGTAAATTAACGCTATGAATTCAGCAAATAGGAAAACAAAAATGAAGAACACTTTTTGTAAATTCTGAAGTGTGCTGGAAACAGAGATCTTAATAGGATCAAAATAATTAAAGTCACTTTAATTGGTGATGCACAAATGATAAATATTCACAGAACCCCATTTCCATACATTGTCATTTGAGTGGTATATGCTATATAGTTTTATCAGTAAAACCGTACGTCTGTGCAAAGTTAGTGGTCACTTCAATGAAAATGTGCTGCCTGTAAATGACAGCGCACTACTACACAATGCTTTACTTTCATTAAAACATCGCCCCTCCTCATGTCCATTAAAGGTAAGAGGGTCACAAATGTTTGCCATTCTGAAAAGTGAGTCGTGGCTCTAAAAAGTTTGGGAACCACTGACTTAGCTTAATTATGCACTTACCTTTGTACAAATTTTTTGCATTTGTATATGAACTCACCTTCCAATGCTTCACACACTTTCCTGCACTCCATTACAAGATGGTCTCTACCCTGTCTGGAGTCCCTTTTTTCTCCATAGCAAGCTAAATAAAGACATTCACACTATTTATCTGGACACCGGTTAAATGGTACATGATCTCTACATTTAGGGGCACATTCATAAGGAGCCATTGCGGAATTAACGGCACATTATCGCAGCCAAAGTCGTGATAAATTCACCTCCCCATTCACAAGCTGGTGTTAACAGCCCACAGCACCAGTTTACTCGCGATAGCAGCCGCAAAAAACATCGCCACAGAGGACCCCCGCAAATATCGCTAATGAGATGCAGAGTAGGCGTTCCCGTGACAAAAGCCGAGACAACATCACACCTCAACATTCACAACGACCAGCCATATCGGCGATAAGAACACAAAACAGGCGATAAGGCACGTTAGCACCAGGAAATTTACACCTGCTCTGACCTGGTGTAAAGTCGGACGGCAGCCAGCACCACAAAAGGGAGCACAGCCTAGGGCCACAACCGAAGGGCAACAGATGCCATGGAGCCACTCATCATGCGGCCCGGACACCCAAAAGGGCCACAACACCCACCGCCACCACCCCAGGACCCCAATACCCCCCCCCACGGACCACTACAGACGCAGCGCAGACAAAGACAGCAGACCCCCAGGAAGCCTACCAGCCTACCAGCCTCACAGACCCAACATCTGACAATGTCACCGTCCACTACAGGCTGAAAATGACAAACATCCTACGCATCCTGACCATCATTCCCTAACAGGCCTACGGCAACAACACAGCGGACAACCAACATCCCACCCCACACAAAGCTGCTGGCTTGGCTGCACCTGTTGGCCCCTGGTACTGATAGAGCTAGATTTCTCAAATTAAGCGTTGCTCTGTTTTGTGTTTCAGACAGACTGCATTTAAATTGGCACGCAGATTTTGGTGCAAGAGAAAACACATGGCACATGAAATATAAAATGAGGCCTGGTCAAAATGCTTTCAGTCTGAAATGCTTGTGCTGTATTAACATGTGTTTTTGCAGTGTAGAGAAACTCGTGATTGCTGTTTTCCTTTTTAGCTTTGAAGATAAAAATGGAATGTGTTCTCTCCTCCCAGCTCCTTTCCCTTATAATCTACACTCCCTGTTCCCGTCTCAAGAGACTCTGGTTTTGTTGCATATTTAGACAATACATATTCAGTTCATAACACATCTTTTTATAATGTGTATTAATCAACCATGCACCAACACTACACGGGGGCTAAAGCATTTTGCATGAAAAAGCTATCTAAAACATTAGAGCATGTTGATGTATTAACTGTTTGCACTTTGAAAATTTGCACTGGTGCATGTTTTATGCTATGTTGTACATTGCACATTTTTGCATGATGTGCACAAATAATAGAAAAGCTGCTTTAAACTAATAGCTTTTGCTAGGTAATAATTAATACAGGGTACTAGTATGGGGGGGAAGGTAAACATAATGGGTTTCATTTCATAAATGAATACTCTTTGTGTTTGTTTTGTTTTGGGCCTAAGATAAAATGGCTGCCTGTGAATCCAGCAAGGCTGAGAATTGTACTGAATGAGAGACGCATGCGCAGAACTGCCAAGTGCCTCAAGTGAAGACACATGGGTCAAGGCCACAGTGAACTGTACATTCTTGTTATCGTGCCAATGTACCAGTGTTTGTGGAAAGTATCCTTCCTGCGTGCGATGTGAAAGGAAGGAGAAAATGGACTGATACATTTTTCTGCCTTAATGTTGCAAATTTGTATAATTATTGATGGTGAAACAATAAGGCTGTATTAAGCATTAACGCTTCCTTTGTTAAAACTGGTATGGGTTGGATTTACAATGAGAACAGGATGGTGAGACCCTCATGTCATCTATCCTAACCAATCACGGTGCAAGCTTTATTGAGACTGCAACATTATTAGTGTTGTCAGCCAAGAATTAGAGTATAAATAATGAAGCTTTAGGGGGCTTTAGAGGCTTTAGAAGCTTTAGGGGGTGCAGCCTGAGAGGAGATTGTGTCCGAGGAGAGACAGACAGAGGTGGGGGTTCTTGCTCATATTTTTTAGAGTCCTTGCAGGTCATATTTTTGGCAAGGCAGATCACATTCCTCTGTGGTCTGTGAAGGAGGGGCCTTTTCAGGAGCAGCGTCTCTCTGTGAACACAGAGAGGACAGATGAACAGACCAGGGCAGAGGGTGCAACTGATAGAAAAGGTTCAGATTTAGATGCTAAAACTCTAAGTTTATGCTTTGACTAACTAATTAGTTTGAAAAGATTTATTTGTCTTATGCATTTATTTCTCTTTATGGGAGATTTTGCCAATTATTAATTATTGATTAGCCTTGCAAAACTCACTCTTGAATTATATTTTTCCTGAACTCTTCAAAGAGTTCTGACTGACATAGAATTAGTTTTTTTTTCCTCCTAATGGAGTGCTTTGTATGCAACGTATAATATGTTTTGTATTAATTCTATTTTTCCTATTTTCAATTCTGTAACCTGATTGATATTTGACTAATGAATAAAGGATCAGAGAACTTTAACTTTTAACGAGAAAATAAAACCCTTTAAAATACTCACAACTCTCTTTATTGGCTTAAATATTAATTGCATTTTTGATTTTTCATGTTTATGTAAAGTCACCTGATGGTAATATACAGTGGCAAGGGTCCAGTACCTTTACAGCGGTAAAATAGAGGTAAATGAGGTTTTGCATTGAGAAATTACCGTGGAATTACCGCTGGATCAGTACCCCCAACCAACACCCACCAGAGTCGGAGGAGTCTCACAGCCAGCCACATCCAAGTCCCCCACACCTGTCCTGGACATCACCATCACCCTGGCACCCCAGTCCCCATACGTACAACACAATGCGCAGAATCCGCTGGAGACCAAGCAAGGACCATACGCCCAAGCAGGATGCACGCACGTGTTGGGGGTAATACACAGCATACATGTACTACCTGTGCCCCCTGGTGACACAGCACACAATCACCGCAACAGGAAGCACACATCTCACATCAATGTGCAGGCAATAGCAGAACACTGTGGAACCCCCAACAATGTCGCCTTCAAATACACAGCCAGTGTGCATGATACCTTCATCCTCCGACAGTCCATCATCAACCAGTGTTCCCAGGATGGCAACAAGGGAAATGCACAGCCCCTTGGCAATATCCAAATGAACACCCCACACACCTCAACTCCACAACCATGCAACTCACAACTCTGGCAATGCACACGTCACAAAATCACATACAACAGGCACAACAACATGCACACCCACCAAACACGACAGAACAACTTACAATGTTCACATGTGCAAGCCCTGAACATGTTCCAACAACGGCATGGCACCACAGCCACATAATAGCCGAATGTGTGGAGAGGAGGCAACCAGGCATGTGTGAAGGATGCAGTAGAACCATGATTGGGAAAGTACACAATGCCATGGGTGGCGGAGATGTGCTGGACACACCGCAGTATGCAGAACACACCCCTATCCATGGCGACATACACCCCTGGTGTATGGAGTGTAGTGGACGCAACCATGTCACCCCAGCCAGTGGGGGACCTCCCGGAAATGTTGCCTGTTACGCCCCCCCCCTAAGCGTCACTGGAGTGGGATGGCCCGGCATACGCCACGCCAGCGTAGGGGTGTGAATAAAAAGCACGTAGGCCTGGGCGTGGTCCTCTTCCGGAAAGACCCATGTCTCTGCCAGGGCGGCGCCTACCACCCCGCCACGAGGCCGACGCCGTCCTCGTGAGCGGAGTTGCCAGCGATGCTGTGCGCCTGCTGGACCCCGGCACGCTGGACCACGAACCCGTCAGGCCCGCCCCTGCGCAGCCAGGCCACACTGATCAACTGCCGACACAGGCGTGTGTCAAGGAGGGCCCACCACGTGTCGGCGCAAGCTCCAAGCCCGAGGCCCGCGACCTTGGCAGCCACCTCAGACAGTCACGGCCTCCACGACACAGGCCCGCTTTATTCCTTTCTCGTTGACGTACTCCACTGCCGCCTTAGGCCTACTCTTCGGACCAGTAGGTCCCATATGTGAAACTGTGTCCTGAGTCATGAGTCACAGCACCAGACCCCCCCGATCAGTGAGGCTTAGTTCCATATGGGCATCTTGCGACACGTGGTGCCACTAACCCTGTTCAACGCCAGCCGGCTATACGTGGTGCCACTGAACCTGAACTAGGTTAGTACAAAGGACAGTGGTCCCTGAGTAAGGAAAACTCATTAAACAATAAATATAATCTCAATTAGTACTATATTTTGGTGCATGTCCAGCCGGACAGAGGCAAGTTTAATATACACAATAATTTGAATAAAACTTAAGAAATGTGAGGAAAATGACAGTGGGATACAAGCCTGTATCCAGAATCTCACAGATCAAAACACACAAACAACATAGAAAAGCTCAGGCAGTTTACACGTGTTTCCGATGGATATTGTGCGGATAATGAAACAACAATCAAAAAAGGTCACCTTTACACATATCATATATTAACAATTACAGTGTATAAGGTTGACAACTGTGTCGACGACGTTTCGATCCTTATCAGTAAGATATTGGATCATCTTCAGGACTAAGGATTAAAGTGCCTGAGAGCATATGCCTGTAAATTACCGTGTTGACGGAACATTAGATATAAAGAGGGAAAAGAAAAAGAAATAAAAGGAATAATCAGTCAAGGGTATGGTTTGCATTAGTTACCAATAGAAGGACACAGTATGATAATGAAAAGATCTATTTTACGCGTGGAAAGACCTAAAATACGGGCAAAAACAGTGATGCGAGAGTAGTAAGAGATCGCGGTGAACCATGCAAATTTATGGAGCAAGACTTAGATATCATCAAATTGCCTTTAAGACGACGTGTCTAAGGTTGAAGAATGAATTATCAATACGTGCTATCACCTAATCATACTGGTTGAAAGCATCTGGCTCTTGTAGAATAGAGCTGGGATGAGGTATTATCTGATCATGCTTGCGGTGCGCGTCTAGCTAGTGTGGAGTACCTGCAGTGGCGCTTAAGGATTGATAGCTGGCACGTCCAGGCTGAGGGGGAGGGGGACATTGTCAGGAGCAGAAGAGAAGGACATTAAGAGAATGGAATAGGATGGATAGGGAGGAAAGGGTAGACGCATGTGAGCGTCGTGAAAGGGGTAGCTTACTCTGGAGAGTAAGTAATATAAAGACAGTGGGAGGCTACGTATTCCACAATGGGAAGGCGAGGCAGACGAGTCCTGCACAGCGAGGATTCAGTCGGGATGATTAAGATTGCCTGGAGGGGAACAATTGGAGAAGTTAAGAGCGTTGGGCCTGGCGGGAAACCAGGGGGCGAAAGGGGAGAGAGCTTACCTAATTCACAGGGTCTGATAATCTCTGTCCAAATCGGAGAATTGGTACGTGATGGGCCTAAATAATTATATAAAGGGAATTAATTTAGAATATACCATCCAGAATCTGGCGTGGAAATAGCGGGGGCCTGGAAAAGACGCTTACCTGGTGTGGCGCTTGTGGTACCTGCAGGCGAATGGCGTGAACGCAGGAGAGGAAGACGCTATCAAGGGGTTATGGCGACCAGTGGTGGGTCACGTGACTACATGGAAGGTCATGTGGTTTACAGTGAGGGAGGAGTCGCGCGCGATTCAGCGTTTAGTGAAGCTTAAGCACAGCAGCCATCTTGGAATAGGCAAGGTGATAGTAAAAGTAATAGATATAGTAATAGGTACGCATGGAATTACTGACAGGAACGAATAAGGCACGAAAATTGTAATTATATACTGTAAAATAAATTACGAAGTATTCATAAAAAAGTGATATACTGTTAAAGAATACAGGTCTTCGCATATTGGGTATCAGTTCATAATTTAGAAAAAGAGCGATAAACAGACGGTTTGACACAAGGTTTCAGTGAGGCTATTAATGCCAAATGTCATAATGCATTAACAGATATATATACAGATAGGGCTTAGTAATTCGAACAACCCAAATTACATACACGTAAAAGATGAGGCCAATCAACCGGTGATATATGACCAAAGACGTGACGATCAGCTGAGGATTGCATAGAAAACAGAGTATATTTTGGCAGTCATTTTAATGCTATTAGTAATTGGAAAAACCTTATTTATATAAAAGTCAGAGATAAAACAAGGTTCTTAGTAATTGACAAAACTTAAATTTATAAAAGTTAGAGATAAAGCAAGGCTCGAGTACAATTTAACAGTCATATTGAGTGCTAGAGTGCAATTTAACAGTCATATTGAGTGCTAATGGTGTGAGGACGTTTGTTGACAGGTTAGGTACCATAGCGTTGACAAATGTCTTTGTAGTAGCAGTACTGATCAAACTACAACAATGTTGTCCAGTCTTCCATTCGGTTGAGACCCGTATGGATACTTCCAGTACGTAGGATCCATTTTAATTCTTCTCTGTTAAGTAGTTGTGTAAGATCAGCTCCTCTTGGGGGTATTTTCACCACACTCACAATTGTCCAATGGATGTCGTCCTCAGTGTGGCCCAGAGTTTCAAAATGTTCCACCAATGGGGCGTTAGGTGTCTTGCAGCGAAGTCTGCTCCTATGTTGGCAGATCCTGATACGTATTTTTTGAGTCGTTTGACCAATATAGATCTTATTGCATGGGCACAAAATAGCGTAGATAACATTGTTCGTATTACAGTTGGAGAATTCTCTATGAGTAGATTTGATGGTGCCAAACACAAATTCTTTACAATCAGAGGTAAATCTGCACACGGTGCAATTGCCACATTTAGCATGTCCTATAAGGCGTGGAAGTCCCCAGTGATCGTCAAGAGTGTTGGGAACGGGTGGGCATGGAAGTGCTGCCCTGACCAAATGGTCCTTAATGTTTTTACTCTTCTTGAATGCAAAAAGAGGTCTGTCTAAATTCAGTATTCCTGCATTAATTACATTCCAGTGCTTTAGTATACTCTTGCGTAATTTGTGTGAGGATGGAGAGAAAGTGGTGACACATACAATGCGTTCCATTTGTTGTTTGGGTTCCAACAAACACTCTCTGGGGCAATACCAAGCTCTTTTCAGAGCATTACGTACAAGTCTTTTAGGGTAACCCCTGACTGTAAGTTTGCAACTGAGCACTTTAGCTTCTGTGAAATAGTCTTCTTTCAATGTGCAATTGCGTCTAATTCTAAGAAACTGGGAATAAGGTAGTGAGTCTCTGAGTGCTCTCGGGTGATTACTGTCATATTTGAGTAAAGTGTTACGTTCAGTAGGTTTTCTGAATAAGCTGGTGATAAGTTGGCCCTCCTTATGCATAATATTTAAATCTAAGAAAGGGATCGATGTCTTACTGTGGGATAGAGTAAATTTAAGACCTCCACAATTATTATTAAGCCAGTGGAGGAACTGGTTTAGCATGACGATCACTGGGGACTTCCACGCCTTATAGGACATGCTAAATGTGGCAATTGCACCGTGTGCAGATTTACCTCTGATTGTAAAGAATTTGTGTTTGGCACCATCAAATCTACTCAGAGAATTCTCCAACTGAAATACGAACAATGTTATCTACGCTATTTTGTGCCCATGCAATAAGATCTATATTGGTCAAACGACTCAAAAAATACGTATCAGGATCTGCCAACATAGGAGCAGACTTCGCTGCAAGACACCTAACGCCTCATCAGCCAGGCTAGCTTGAATCCAGTGGCAAAGTGAGCAAGGGACCCACGTCTGGGCATACCCTGCCAACTTAGGGCGAACAAAGCAAACACAAGGAGATGATGGACCTGGCTTGGCAGTTCGGGCTGGACTGTTCCCATGAGGCACATGGTCAAGACTGATTTGCATATAGCTGGGTCTGAACTGAGGTTGCGAAGTGAGCTAAAGAAGGATGATGGATTCAACCCAGATCTGTGACTGGGGGTGAGTGACTGAAAAGTTTCAGCGCTCCGTCCATCATCTCCTTGTGTTTGCTTTGTTCGCCCTAAGTTGGCAGGGTATGCCCAGACGTGGGTCCCTTGCTCACTTTGCCACTGGATTCAAGCTAGCCTGTCTGATGAAGGGTGTTACCCTGAAACCTGTCCCAGGATGCTTGTTTCCGGTTCAGGGAAGACCTGGCTTGGCAGTTCAGGCTGGACTGTTCCCATGAGGCACAGAGTCAAGACTGATTTGCATATAGCTGGGTCTGAACTGAGGTGGCGAAGTGAGCTAAAGAATGATGATGGATTCAACCCATATCTGTGACTGGGGGTGAGTGTCTGAAAAGTTTCAGCGCTCCGTCCACCATCTCGTTGTGTTTGCTTTGATTATTAACATTACCAAACAACAAACAAACAATGGGCCTCATTACGATGTCGGTCGGAGTTGCTTCCGACCGACACTGTTTCAGTGGACGAACCGCCCAACCATAGGTCGGCAGTTCCACACACCGAATTATGATCCGACTGCACATAGTGCGATCAGAAACTCCCATTTCTCAATGGGAGCTTGTGCGATGGGCTGAAACAACCCGCAGCGAAGCTTCCATTGAGAAATGGGAGTTTGTGAACATCCCTGCACCGTGTGGCACACAGTGCAGGGATTTTCAGGGGGGCACCAGAAGTGCGCCCAGGCCCAAATGTGGAGGGACAGGGGGTCCCGCTAGGGGCCATCAATGTCGCTTTCTGACAGCCTTTCCATATTGGAAAGGCCGACATGGAAAAGCTATCAGAAACCGACATCATAATCCCGGCGGGGGATACGCCGTCCTTAAGAGATTATGCAGAATTTCCGACAGCCTTTCCATGTCGGCCTTTCCGACATGGAAAGGCTGTCGGAAAGTGACATTGGGGGCCCCTAGCGTCGTAATGCATCGTTCGGACCGTAGCAGTAGATACGGTTCGGACCGCAACTGACAAGGCATCGGTTGCGGTTTGAACTGCATCGTAATTAGGCCCAAAGTCTTATGAGTGAAGAAAACATTTATATAACATGCATTAAAAACATACTCCTTGTTTTGCAGACTGCCAAAGACTTCCAGATTGCAGGACAAAATATCTAATGAAGGTCCTGAAATCGAATGTATAATTCCTACATTTCGTATTTTAATATTATATTAACATACATGTATTGATTCAAAATTGATTTCACTGTTTATTTATCTATAAACAACTTAGCTCTGTGTTTCCCAAACTGTGTATCACGACCCTGATTTCTGGTGGGTCAGGGAAGTTTGAGAAATAAATAAAGATGCCTTTAAATGATGTGTTTTTGTCGTCATATTTGCAATACTTCAATGACAGATGTCAAATGTCAGGCTATGCCTTCTGACAAGTTGCAGCTTATTCTTTAAATATGGGATTGGTGTTTACTTTTCTTTCTGTGACTGCAAAGTGAGAGGAAATTTTAAAGTGAGTTATGTGACAGTCTTAGGATGTTGTTTTTTCTGCAACACACAACAAAATGTAAATACCTGTAAATTAACGCTATGAATTCAGCAAATAGGAAAACAAAAATGAAGAACACTTTTTGTAAATTCTGAAGTGTGCTGGAAACAGAGATCTTAATAGGATCAAAATAATTAAAGTCACTTTAATTGGTGATGCACAAATGATAAATATTCACAGAACCCCATTTCCATACATTGTCATTTGAGTGGTATATGCTATATAGTTTTATCAGTAAAACCGTACGTCTGTGCAAAGTTAGTGGTCACTTCAATGAAAATGTGCTGCCTGTAAATGACAAGCTCACTACTACACAATGCTTTACTTTCATTAAAACATCGCCCCTCCTCATGTCCATTAAAGGTAAGAGGGTCACAAATGTTTGCCATTCTGAAAAGTGAGTCGTGGCTCTAAAAGTTTGGGAACCACTGACTTAGCTTAATTATGCACTTACCTTTGTACAAATTTTTTGCATTTGTATATGAACTCACCTTCCAATGCTTCACACACTTTCCTGCACTCCATTAGAAGATGGTCTCTACCCTGTCTGGAGTCCCTTTTTTCTCCATAGCAAGCTAAATAAAGACATTCACACTATTTATCTGGACACCGGTTAAATGGTACATGATCTCTACATTTAGGGGCACATTCATAAGGAGCCATTGCGGAATTAACGGCACATTATCGCAGCCAAAGTCGTGATAAATTCACCTCCCCATTCACAAGCTGGTGTTAACAGCCCACAGCACCAGTTTACTCGCGATAGCAGCCGCAAAAAACATCGCCACAGAGGACCCCCGCAAATATCGCTAATGAGATGCAGAGTAGGCGTTCCCGTGACAAAAGCCGAGACAACATCACACCTCAACATTCACAACGACCAGCCATATCGGCGATAAGAACACAAAACAGGCGATAAGGCACGTTAGCACCAGGAAATTTACACCTGCTCTGACCTGGTGTAAAGTCGGACGGCAGCCAGCACCACAAAGGGAGCACAGCCTAGGGCCACAACCGAAGGGCAACAGATGCCATGGAGCCACTCATCATGCGGCCCGGACACCCAAAAGGGCCACAACACCCACCGCCACCACCCCAGGACCCCAATACCCCCCCACGGACCACTACAGACGCAGCGCAGACAAAGACAGCAGACCCCCAGGAAGCCTACCAGCCTACCAGCCTCACAGACCCAACATCTGACAATGTCACCGTCCACTACAGGCTGAAAATGACAAACATCCTACGCATCCTGACCATCATTCCCTAACAGGCCTACGGCAACAACACAGCGGACAACCAACATCCCACCCCACACAAAGCTGCTGGCTTGGCTGCACCTGTTGGCCCCTGGTACTGATAGAGCTAGATTTCTCAAATTAAGCGTTGCTCTGTTTTGTGTTTCAGACAGACTGCATTTAAATTGGCACGCAGATTTTGGTGCAAGAGAAAACACATGGCACATGAAATATAAAATGAGGCCTGGTCAAAATGCTTTCAGTCTGAAATGCTTGTGCTGTATTAACATGTGTTTTTGCAGTGTAGAGAAACTCGTGATTGCTGTTTTCCTTTTAGCTTTGAAGATAAAATGGAATGTGTTCTCTCCTCCCAGCTCCTTTCCTTATAATCTACACTCCCTGTTCCCGTCTCAAGAGACTCTGGTTTTGTTGCATATTTAGACAATACATATTCAGTTCATAACACATCTTTTTATAATGTGTATTAATCAACCATGCACCAACACTACACGGGGCTAAAGCATTTTGCATGAATAAGCTATCTAAACCATTAGAGCATGTTGATGTATTAACTGTTTGCACTTTGAAAATTTGCACTGGTGCATGTTTTATGCTATGTTGTACATTGCACATTTTTGCATGATGTGCACAAATAATAGAAAAGCTGCTTTAAACTAATAGCTTTTGCTAGGTAATAATTAATACAGGGTACTAGTATGGGGGAAGGTAAACATAATGGGTTTCATTTCATAAATGAATACTCTTTGTGTTTGTTTTGTTTTGGGCCTAAGATAAAATGGCTGCCTGTGAATCCAGCAAGGCTGAGAATTGTACTGAATGAGAGACGCATGCGCAGAACTGCCAAGTGCCTCAAGTGAAGACACATGGGTCAAGGCCACAGTGAACTGTACATTCTTGTTATCGTGCCAATGTACCAGTGTTTGTGGAAAGTATCCTTCCTGCGTGCGATGTGAAAGGAAGGAGAAAATGGACTGATACATTTTTCTGCCTTAATGTTGCAAATTTGTATAATTATTGATGGTGAAACAATAAGGCTGTATTAAGCATTAACGCTTCCTTTGTTAAAACTGGTATGGGTTGGATTTACAATGAGAACAGGATGGTGAGACCCTCATGTCATCTATCCTAACCAATCACGGTGCAAGCTTTATTGAGACTGCAACATTATTAGTGTTGTCAGCCAAGAATTAGAGTATAAATAATGAAGCTTTAGGGGGCTTTAGAGGCTTTAGAAGCTTTAGGGGTGCAGCCTGAGAGGAGATTGTGTCCGAGGAGAGACAGACAGAGGTGGGGGTTCTTGCTCATATTTTTTTAGAGTCCTTGCAGGTCATATTTTTGGCAAGGCAGATCACATTCCTCTGTGGTCTGTGAAGGAGGGGCCTTTTCAGGAGCAGCGTCTCTCTGTGAACACAGAGAGGACAGATGAACAGACCAGGGCAGAGGGTGCAACTGATAGAAAAGGTTCAGATTTAGATGCTAAAACTCTAAGTTTATGCTTTGACTAACTAATTAGTTTGAAAAGATTTATTTGTCTTATGCATTTATTTCTCTTTATGGGAGATTTTGCCAATTATTAATTATTGATTAGCCTTGCAAAACTCACTCTTGAATTATATTTTTCCTGAACTCTTCAAAGAGTTCTGACTGACATAGAATTAGTTTTTTTTTCCTCCTAATGGAGTGCTTTGTATGCAACGTATAATATGTTTTGTATTAATTCTATTTTTCCTATTTTCAATTCTGTAACCTGATTGATATTTGACTAATGAATAAAGGATCAGAGAACTTTAACTTTTAACGAGAAAATAAAACCCTTTAAAATACTCACAACTCTCTTTATTGGCTTAAATATTAATTGCATTTTTGATTTTTCATGTTTATGTAAAGTCACCTGATGGTAATATACAGTGGCAAGGGTCCAGTACCTTTACAGCGGTAAAATAGAGGTAAATGAGGTTTTGCATTGAGAAATTACCGTGGAATTACCGCTGGATCAGTACCCCCAACCAACACCCACCAGAGTCGGAGGAGTCTCACAGCCAGCCACATCCAAGTCCCCCACACCTGTCCTGGACATCACCATCACCCTGGCACCCCAGTCCCCATACGTACAACACAATGCGCAGAATCCGCTGGAGACCAAGCAAGGACCATACGCCCAAGCAGGATGCACGCACGTGTTGGGGGTAATACACAGCATACATGTACTACCTGTGCCCCCTGGTGACACAGCACACAATCACCGCAACAGGAAGCACACATCTCACATCAATGTGCAGGCAATAGCAGAACACTGTGGAACCCCCAACAATGTCGCCTTCAAATACACAGCCAGTGTGCATGATACCTTCATCCTCCGACAGTCCATCATCAACCAGTGTTCCCAGGATGGCAACAAGGGAAATGCACAGCCCCTTGGCAATATCCAAATGAACACCCCACACACCTCAACTCCACAACCATGCAACTCACAACTCTGGCAATGCACACGTCACAAAATCACATACAACAGGCACAACAACATGCACACCCACCAAACACGACAGAACAACTTACAATGTTCACATGTGCAAGCCCTGAACATGTTCCAACAACGGCATGGCACCACAGCCACATAATAGCCGAATGTGTGGAGAGGAGGCAACCAGGCATGTGTGAAGGATGCAGTAGAACCATGATTGGGAAAGTACACAATGCCATGGGTGGCGGAGATGTGCTGGACACACCGCAGTATGCAGAACACACCCCTATCCATGGCGACATACACCCCTGGTGTATGGAGTGTAGTGGACGCAACCATGTCACCCCAGCCAGTGGGGACCTCCCGGGAAATGTTGCCTGTTACGCCCCCTAAGCGTCACTGGAGTGGGATGGCCCGGCATACGCCACGCCAGCGTAGGGGTGTGAATAAAAAGCACGTAGGCCTGGGCGTGGTCCTCTTCCGGAAAGACCCATGTCTCTGCCAGGGCGGCGCCTACCACCCCGCCACGAGGCCGACGCCGTCCTCGTGAGCGGAGTTGCCAGCGATGCTGTGCGCCTGCTGGACCCCGGCACGCTGGACCACGAACCCGTCAGGCCCGCCCCTGCGCAGCCAGGCCACACTGATCAACTGCCGACACAGGCGTGTGTCAAGGAGGGCCCACCACGTGTCGGCGCAAGCTCCAAGCCCGAGGCCCGCGACCTTGGCAGCCACCTCAGACAGTCACGGCCTCCACGACACAGGCCCGCTTTATTCCTTTCTCGTTGACGTACTCCACTGCCGCCTTAGGCCTACTCTTCGGACCAGTAGGTCCCATATGTGAAACTGTGTCCTGAGTCATGAGTCACAGCACCAGACCCCCGATCAGTGAGGCTTAGTTCCATATGGGCATCTTGCGACACGTGGTGCCACTAACCCTGTTCAACGCCAGCCGGCTATACGTGGTGCCACTGAACCTGAACTAGGTTAGTACAAAGGACAGTGGTCCCTGAGTAAGGAAAACTCATTAAACAATAAATATAATCTCAATTAGTACTATATTTTGGTGCATGTCCAGCCGGACAGAGGCAAGTTTAATATACACAATAATTTGAATAAAACTTAAGAAATGTGAGGAAAATGACAGTGGGATACAAGCCTGTATCCAGAATCTCACAGATCAAAACACACAAACAACATAGAAAAGCTCAGGCAGTTTACACGTGTTTCCGATGGATATTGTGCGGATAATGAAACAACAATCAAAAAGGTCACCTTTACACATATCATATATTAACAATTACAGTGTATAAGGTTGACAACTGTGTCGACGACGTTTCGATCCTTATCAGTAAGATATTGGATCATCTTCAGGACTAAGGATTAAAGTGCCTGAGAGCATATGCCTGTAAATTACCGTGTTGACGGAACATTAGATATAAAGAGGGAAAAGAAAAAGAAATAAAAGGAATAATCAGTCAAGGGTATGGTTTGCATTAGTTACCAATAGAAGGACACAGTATGATAATGAAAAGATCTATTTTACGCGTGGAAAGACCTAAAATACGGGCAAAAACAGTGATGCGAGAGTAGTAAGAGATCGCGGTGAACCATGCAAATTTATGGAGCAAGACTTAGATATCATCAAATTGCCTTTAAGACGACGTGTCTAAGGTTGAAGAATGAATTATCAATACGTGCTATCACCTAATCATACTGGTTGAAAGCATCTGGCTCTTGTAGAATAGAGCTGGGATGAGGTATTATCTGATCATGCTTGCGGTGCGCGTCTAGCTAGTGTGGAGTACCTGCAGTGGCGCTTAAGGATTGATAGCTGGCACGTCCAGGCTGAGGGGGAGGGGGACATTGTCAGGAGCAGAAGAGAAGGACATTAAGAGAATGGAATAGGATGGATAGGGAGGAAAGGGTAGACGCATGTGAGCGTCGTGAAAGGGGTAGCTTACTCTGGAGAGTAAGTAATATAAAGACAGTGGGAGGCTACGTATTCCACAATGGGAAGGCGAGGCAGACGAGTCCTGCACAGCGAGGATTCAGTCGGGATGATTAAGATTGCCTGGAGGGGAACAATTGGAGAAGTTAAGAGCGTTGGGCCTGGCGGGAAACCAGGGGGCGAAAGGGGAGAGAGCTTACCTAATTCACAGGGTCTGATAATCTCTGTCCAAATCGGAGAATTGGTACGTGATGGGCCTAAATAATTATATAAAGGGAATTAATTTAGAATATACCATCCAGAATCTGGCGTGGAAATAGCGGGGGCCTGGAAAAGACGCTTACCTGGTGTGGCGCTTGTGGTACCTGCAGGCGAATGGCGTGAACGCAGGAGAGGAAGACGCTATCAAGGGGTTATGGCGACCAGTGGTGGGTCACGTGACTACATGGAAGGTCATGTGGTTTACAGTGAGGGAGGAGTCGCGCGCGATTCAGCGTTTAGTGAAGCTTAAGCACAGCAGCCATCTTGGAATAGGCAAGGTGATAGTAAAAGTAATAGATATAGTAATAGGTACGCATGGAATTACTGACAGGAACGAATAAGGCACGAAAATTGTAATTATATACTGTAAAATAAATTACGAAGTATTCATAAAAAAGTGATATACTGTTAAAGAATACAGGTCTTCGCATATTGGGTATCAGTTCATAATTTAGAAAAAGAGCGATAAACAGACGGTTTGACACAAGGTTTCAGTGAGGCTATTAATGCCAAATGTCAAAATGCATTAACAGATATATATACAGATAGGGCTTAGTAATTCGAACAACCCAAATTACATACACGTAAAAGATGAGGCCAATCAACCGGTGATATATGACCAAAGACGTGACGATCAGCTGAGGATTGCATAGAAAACAGAGTATATTTTGGCAGTCATTTTAATGCTATTAGTAATTGGAAAAACCTTATTTATATAAAAGTCAGAGATAAAACAAGGTTCTTAGTAATTGACAAAACTTAAATTTATAAAAGTTAGAGATAAAGCAAGGCTCGAGTACAATTTAACAGTCATATTGAGTGCTAGAGTGCAATTTAACAGTCATATTGAGTGCTAATGGTGTGAGGACGTTTGTTGACAGGTTAGGTACCATAGCGTTGACAAATGTCTTTGTAGTAGCAGTACTGATCAAACTACAACAATGTTGTCCAGTCTTCCATTCGGTTGAGACCCGTATGGATACTTCCAGTACGTAGGATCCATTTTAATTCTTCTCTGTTAAGTAGTTGTGTAAGATCAGCTCCTCTTGGGGGTATTTTCACCACACTCACAATTGTCCAATGGATGTCGTCCTCAGTGTGGCCCAGAGTTTCAAAATGTTCCACCAATGGGGCGTTAGGTGTCTTGCAGCGAAGTCTGCTCCTATGTTGGCAGATCCTGATACGTATTTTTTGAGTCGTTTGACCAATATAGATCTTATTGCATGGGCACAAAATAGCGTAGATAACATTGTTCGTATTACAGTTGGAGAATTCTCTATGAGTAGATTTGATGGTGCCAAACACAAATTCTTTACAATCAGAGGTAAATCTGCACACGGTGCAATTGCCACATTTAGCATGTCCTATAAGGCGTGGAAGTCCCCAGTGATCGTCAAGAGTGTTGGGAACGGGTGGGCATGGAAGTGCTGCCCTGACCAAATGGTCCTTAATGTTTTTACTCTTCTTGAATGCAAAAAGAGGTCTGTCTAAATTCAGTATTCCTGCATTAATTACATTCCAGTGCTTTAGTATACTCTTGCGTAATTTGTGTGAGGATGGAGAGAAAGTGGTGACACATACAATGCGTTCCATTTGTTGTTTGGGTTCCAACAAACACTCTCTGGGGCAATACCAAGCTCTTTTCAGAGCATTACGTACAAGTCTTTTAGGGTAACCCCTGACTGTAAGTTTGCAACTGAGCACTTTAGCTTCTGTGAAATAGTCTTCTTTCAATGTGCAATTGCGTCTAATTCTAAGAAACTGGGAATAAGGTAGTGAGTCTCTGAGTGCTCTCGGGTGATTACTGTCATATTTGAGTAAAGTGTTACGTTCAGTAGGTTTTCTGAATAAGCTGGTGATAATCCAATGCAAGTATGTAGTTAGTTTCAAGGGCATCCATGTAAAGTATAGCCAGATTTGGGGCAAAAACCGCCCCCATGGATGTACCCTTGGTTTGTTGATAGAATTGGCCATCGAACAGGAAAAAATTCTTAGTGAGGCAGATTTCCAACAATTGTAATAAAAAAGTTGTGGGGACTGCATGTGCCATTGCAATATGGAAGCGTTACATTGACGACATTTTTATGATCTGGCATAATAACCAGGACATGCTAAACCAGTTCCTCCACTGGCTTAATAATAATTGTGGAGGTCTTAAATTTACTCTATCCCACAGTAAGACATCGATCCCTTTCTTAGATTTAAATATTATGCATAAGGAGGGCCAACTTATCACCAGCTTATTCAGAAAACCTACTGAACGTAACACTTTACTCAAATATGACAGTAATCACCCGAGAGCACTCAGAGACTCACTACCTTATTCCCAGTTTCTTAGAATTAGACGCAATTGCACATTGAAAGAAGACTATTTCACAGAAGCTAAAGTGCTCAGTTGCAAACTTAGTCAGGGGTTACCCTAAAAGACTTGTACGTAATGCTCTGAAAAGAGCTTGGTATTGCCCCAGAGAGTGTTTGTTGGAACCAAAACCCAAACAACAAATGGAACGCATTGTATGTGTCACCACTTTCTCTCCGTCCTCACACAAATTACGCAAGAGTATACTAAAGCACTGGAATGTAATTAATGCAGGAATACTGAATTTAGACAGACCTCTTTTTGCATTCAAGAAGAGTAAAAACATTAAGGACCATTTGGTCAGGGCAGCACTTCCATGCCCACCCGTTCCCAACACTCTTGACGATCACTGGGGACTTCCACGCCTTATAGGACATGCTAAATGTGGCAATTGCACCGTGTGCAGATTTACCTCTGATTGTAAAGAATTTGTGTTTGGCACCATCAAATCTACTCAGAGAATTCTCCAACTGAAATACGAACAATGTTATCTACGCTATTTTGTGCCCATGCAATAAGATCTATATTGGTCAAACGACTCAAAAAATACGTATCAGGATCTGCCAACATAGGAGCAGACTTCGCTGCAAGACACCTAACGCCCCATTGGTGGAACATTTTGAAACTCTGGGCCACACTGAGGACGACATCCGTTGGACAATTGTGAGTGTGGTGAAAATACCCCCAAGAGGAGCTGATCTTACACAACTACTTAACAGAGAAGAATTAAAATGTATCCTACGTACTTGAAGTATCCATACGGGTCTCAACCGAATGGAAGACTGGACAACATTGTTGTAGTTTGATCAGTACTGCTACTACAAAGACATTTGTCAACGCTATGGTACCTAACCTGTCAACAAACGTCCTCACACCATTAGCACTCAATATGACTGTTAAATTGCACTCTAGCACTCAATATGACTGTTAAATTGTACTCGAGCCTTGCTTTATCTCTAACTTTTATAAATTTAAGTTTTGTCAATTACTAAGAACCTTGTTTTATCTCTGACTTTTATATAAATAAGGTTTTTCCAATTACTAATAGCATTAAAATGACTGCCAAAATATACTCTGTTTTCTATGCAATCCTCAGCTGATCGTCACATCTTTGGTCATATATCACCGGTTGATTGGCCTCATCTTTTACGTGTATGTAATTTGGGTTGTTCTAATTACTAAGCCCTATCTGTATATATATCTGTTAATGCATTATGACATTTGGCATTAATAGCCTCACTGAAACCTTGTGTCAAACCGTCTGTTTATCGCTCTTTTTCTAAATTATGAACTGATACCCAATATGCGAAGACCTGTATTCTTTAACAGTATATCACTTTTTTATGAATACTTCGTGATTTATTTTACAGTATATAATTACAATTTTCGTGCCTTATTCGTTCATGTCAGTAATTCCATGCGTACCTATTACTATATCTATTACTTTTACTATCACCTTGCCTATTCCAAGATGGCTGCTGTGCTTAAGCTTCACTAAACGCTGAATCGCGCGCGACTCCTCCCTCACTGTAAACCACATGACCTTCCATGTAGTCACGTGACCCACCACTGGTCGCCATAACCCCTTGATAGCGTCTTCCTCTCCTGCGTTCACGCCATTCGCCTGCAGGTACCACAAGCGCCACACCAGGTAAGCGTCTTTTCCAGGCCCCCGCTATTTCCACGCCAGATTCTGGATGGTATATTCTAAATTAATTCCCTTTATATAATTTTTTAGGCCCATCACGTACCAATTCTCCGATTTGGACAGAGATTATCCGACCCTGTGAATTAGGTAAGCTCTCTCCCCTTTCGCACCCCTGGTTTCCCGCCAGGCCCAACGCTCTTAACTTCTCCAATTGTTCCCCTCCAGGCAATCTTAATCATCCCGACTGAATCCTCGCTGTGCAGGACTCGTCTGCCTCGCCTTCCCATTGTGGAATACGTAGCCTCCCACTGTCTTTATATTACTTACTCTCCAGGGTAAGCTACCCCTTTCACGACGCTCACATGCGTCTACCCTTTCCTCCCTATCCATCCTATTCCATTCTCTTAATGTCCTTCTCTTCTGCTCCTTAGGTCCACAATGTCCCCCCTCCCCCTCAGCCTGGACGTGCCAGCTATCAATCCTTAAGCACCACTGCAGGTACTCCACACTAGCTAGACGCGCACCGCAAGCATGATCAGGTAATACCTCATCCCAGCTCTATTCTACAAGAGCCAGACGCTTTCAACCAGTATGATTAGTTGATAGCACGTATTGATAATTCATTCTTCAACCTTAGACACGTCGTCTTAAAGGCAATTTGATGATATCTAAGTCTTGCTCCATAAATTTGCATGGTTCACCGCGATCTCTTACTACTCTCGCATCACTGTTTTTGCCCGTATTTTAGGTCTTTCCACGCGTAAAATAGATCTTTTCATTATCATACTGTGTCCTTCTATTGGTAACTAATGCAAACCATACCCTTGACTGATTATTCCTTTTATTTATTTTTTATTTTTCACTTCCCTCTTTATATCTAATGTTCCGTCAACACGGTAATTTACAGGCATATGCTCTCAGGCACTTTAATCCTTAGTCCTGAAGATGATCCAATATCTTACTGATAAGGATCGAAACGTCGTCGACACAGTTGTCAACCTTATACACTGTAATTGTTAATATATGATATGTGTAAAGGTGACCTTTTTTGATTGTTGTTTCATTATCCGCACAATATCCATCGGAAACACGTGTAAACTGCCTGAGCTTTTCTATGTTGTTTGTGTGTTTTGATCTGTGAGATTCTGGATACAGGCTTGTATCCCACTGTCATTTTCCTCACATTTCTTAAGTTTTATTCAAATTATTGTGTATATTAAACTTGCCTCTGTCCGGCTGGACATGCACCAAAATATAGTACTGATTGAGACTATATTTATTGTTTAATGAGTTTTCCTTACTCAGGGACCACTGTCCTTTGTACTAACCTAGTTCCCAAGGTCCCTGACCTATTCTATTTGGGTTCCCTTGTATGTTATACACACTGAACCTGAACTATGCAGGCCGGTGGGGCCATCCAACCTATGCCGGCGACACTCGGTGAATGGGCCGTGCTGACCGCTGCCTCAGGCCTACACCACGGTCAGGTAGGTCACACATTTGGAACTGAGTCTTGATTACAACATGGCAGTGACCGGATGTCTACTGCAGGGATGATATCACTAAACTCCCTGCTTTCAGTGAAGCAAACGAATGCATCACAGGCACACGACACGTGTCTGTGGGCCCATGCTGACCGCTGCCTCCGGCCTACACTGCGGTCCAGTAGGTCACAGAGTCTTGATTTGGCAATGTTGGAGTTCACATCTGTGTACCGGCATCATCGCAGACTGCATCCCCTCTCAGCACCTGCGCCACTAAGTGTGTTCCCCGACATTCATGGACACTCACTGGTCGCACATTGGTGGCGTTTGAGTCTATGGACTAGGGGCTAGTTTTCATCCTCATGTAGCTGATACCAAATTATTGGTGGAAACGAGGGTTGCGCTTTCCACTCCTCCATTTGCTGCTTCCAGATAACATCAGACCTTCCGCATCATGCCCTGGAGGACACCTTCCACTGTCCCCCGAAACCCTCCGCAACATACACCTCGGACATTGATGGGGACCCGCTCAGGTCGCATGGCCCATCTGACTGCACCGCAAGTCACCGTCCCGTGGCTGGGTGCCTGTGCCGGCCGCAGTGCATCCTGGGCCACTAACTCTGTGCTGCTCAGGCCTGGGACCCCTTCTTCTGGGACATTGAATAGCCTCTGTAGCGATGGTCTTGGGGTCATCAACGCCATGTGTCTGTGGCCCTGCGCTATCCGCATCCTCCGGCCTCAACTGCGGGCCACCAGGGCCCACACAAAGCATCGAGTCTTGACCGGCCCGGACGTCGCATCACCGCAGGAGGCACACGCCATCACCGCAAGGACCACCTCCAACCGCCATCTGCCAGAGTCGAAACGGTGGTCCTGACAGACCTACGGAGTTGCTCAGACCTGTCGTGGATGCCATCATCGGCCTGATACCCTGCTCAGCACTCCAGGTGCCAGTGACTCAGTGCACCGCAAGCCATTGTCCGTTACTGATTGAGTTTTGTGCTGCTGTGAGGTTGCGCAGCAATGTCACCTCATGCAGTGGGGAAGACCTGGTACAATGATGAGGAGGATGTGTCAAGTGTGCGGACAGGAGAAGGCACAGACAATGGGAGGGCAGGTGGCAACAGCCCCAAGGCAGGAATGCAGACTGGTGGTGGTAGTCAAGCTACACACCCGGATCTAATACTGGGTATTGCGCTGTGGACTGCGGACGCAACTGTCACCTCAGGCAGTGTGGGAGACCTGGGACGTTGATGAGGAAGTTGAAGCAGGTGTAACACACCCCACTGCATCTGCATCAGGACTAACCCGAAGGGACACAATCCTAGCAATTTCTTCACATGAGCGCGCTCTTCTCTAGTGCCCCTACCTCAGTGCACTGCAACTCACGGAACCTCCTGACTGAATATTGGGTGACCTCAGTCCTTACTCCGGATCCCTCCATGTTGCTCTGCATTTGACTCTGTTATGCTGGTGTTTTCTGTTTCCATTACACTGCTGTCCACTGTTCAGGTTGTTGGCAGCACCAAGCACTCCGTGCGGGCTGGCTTATACTCACCCCACACACATCCAGCACAGGCGTCACTGTACATGTGGCCCTGCCAATAAAGGGGCCGGGCGCACGTGCCCATAGCCAGTTCAACATGATAGGTGCATGTGTCCCTGTGGTCTTGTTGTATGCATGGGGGCCCTGGGCCCTACGACATTACATTGTGCTGTGTACAGCGGACGCAGACATGTCACCGCAGGCAGTGGGCTGGAACCTGGACATGTAGCTTTGTCGTCACCCACTCAATTCGTAAGGGGAGTGGACTGTGCCATTGTACGCAGAGCCAACGTGGGTGTGTGACTGATATGTGCGTGCCCCTGGGCGTGGTTCTGTACTGGGTATGTGCATCTGCATGTGTCTCTGTGGAGGGGTGGGTCTCCTTTGTGAGGTGTAGGTGGTCCCTGAAGGGTATTGGACACCCACGTATGTGTTCTAGTTCGCATTCCATGGGTTCGGCAACACCCTCACCTGTTGGGCCACTCCTTTTGGCGTTCTGCCACCTGGCATTGGGGTGCCATGTGTGGGTCGGTGAAGTGTTGTGAGGCAGCAGTGATTGCGGGTGCTTCATGCTGTGTGGTCTGTTGCAGGGGCTGGGTTCTCCTCTGAGTAGCTTGTCTGCCCTGGTCCTGGTGGTTGGTTGTGTGGGATGTCCATGGGCTGTTGTAGGGCGTCGGTGTCGGGGGTGTGGTGTTCGTCTCGGGCATCACTGATGGGTTGTCTGTTCTGACCTGCTGGAGGTGTTGTTTGTCCCTCTGCATTGTGAAGGGGAGGTGCATGTTGGCATTGTGTTGGCGCCTTGTTCTTGTCGACATGCAGACTGTGTGACAATGTACATTGTGACTGTTTGGGCGGTGGTGGCTATTTGAGTTGGGACAGTGTACATTTGGCCTACATGGCTGATGTGGGGTTGTAGGGGTAGATATGCATCTCACAGTTCCCTGCTCTGTCCAATGTGATTGTTCTGTTTCTGCGCCTGGGCGGACCCAGTTGTGTCCCCTGTTCTGCAGTGTGGGTGTTGCACTGTGTGCCACATTGTCATGGTATGTGCTGTGATTGCTATGTGTGTGTGCTGCAGTGTGCCACGGGGATGGGGGACATGTCCCTGGGTAATTGTGGGTGTGCAGTGTGCTACACCTCATTGTGCATGTGTGGCATTGTGCCCATCACCCCCGTCCCCCAGTCCCTGTTGGATCCTCACCCTGTTGTTGTTGTGTCAGGTCCTCTCGAGCTGTGTCCGTACTCCCTACTCCTTGCACCGTCTCCACACTGATGACTGTGGCCTGGGTTTCCTCCAGCTCCTCCTGTGGTGCTGGACTGCCACCTCCTGTCGCCGTTGCTGCCTTCCTGTTGGCAGCGGGTTTGTACCTGGTTTAGGTTGTCACGTCCTGCCGGCGCCTCTTGGCCTCCTGGATTGGCCTCCTGGGCACTCCGACTGCATTCCAGGTGGTCTGCTTGTGGGTCAGTTGCTGGTAGTGTTCTGTCGCCTCCGTGGCGCTGGTCTTGTTTTCCTGCGGTCTGCACCCCGTCTTCCTCTCCCTTTTCTCCTTGGCCTTCCCCGACCCAGTTGTTCCTTGCTGGTGGTCTGTGGGGGTTGTGGGGTTCGCGTTGACCTCTGCGCTGGGTCAGGGTGCATCCATGTTGCTACGTGCTTTGGCTTGTTTCTGGTGTGTTGTTTCTGTGGTTTTTATGGTGCAATTTCCCGCCAGATGCGTGGGATTTGCAGGCCTGAGGCTGCTTTTCGCTACTTTTTGTACCGTGATTGGCCTCATCGCATAATTTCTCGCATTCGAGTTTCGCATTTTTTCGGCGTGGCGTTGATTTTCACGCTGACATTTGTCACGTTATCTGGTGACTATCGCATGCTACCGCCTTGTTGTGAATTCCACGTTGACACGGGGTTATTTTCCCACGCTAGGCTGCGATATTGAAAGTTGTGTTACGCTACTCTTGCGGTAGTTATCACACGTTCTTGTGAATATACCCCTTAGTGTGTTCATGGATAAACAGTGAAGTTTCTGAAATTTTGCCGACTGCTTCTTAAATAGCAGAAATCACTTTAGACAGAACAAACTGGGAACAGAGAGATGCAATCTGTACTCGCTGTTTCTGATTTGTTCTGTTTAAAGTTCATGCACTAACTTTGAGAAGTTCTGAGTTATATGTATGAACTTTAGCCGCCTCCAATGCAAAAAACACAGGCATTTTGCTCAGCGCTGATCATGATATGGCCCCAGATGTTGATAATCTGATCAAAGAAGAGAGAAAGGGATTTCAACCAGGCATTTAACAATATTAAATACATCCCATGAAGGGTTGCTGGCAGAGTTAATTTTTGAGGCATAGTATGAGAAGTGGCATGCCTACAAAGGCATAGGAAAGGCACTATTGGCCCCAATGCAAGCGGGGAAAGTGGGCCCCTCTTAGTTTGGTAGTAGAAAAACATTTACAATTGGAGTGCAATGGGCCCTTTAAAGCCCTGGGTCCTGTTGTCACAGCACCTGCTGCACTATTAACAGCCACACCCCTGCATGCTTAATCATGGATTAAGCAGTGCTGTATAAGTAGCTCTTTCCTTATTATTATAGTGGCGTCTCCAGATATGTACTGTTTTTTAATGTTTTCACAATTGTTTTCTGAAATAAACTATGTCATGATATTGAGTTTCTGTCAGGGACACTTACAGTCAGCCACTTAACTCCTACTTTGTAGATCAATAATACAGTTTTCGGTGTGCTCTGTTGTCAGTCTGTCTAAAGAGCAGGTTGAGCAAATAACCTAGCTGTATCATCAAACTTCTGGTGATGTGGTGTGGCTGTGTGGCAGAATAAATGTACTTGTACAGGACAGTGGCTGATTCAAGGTAAGAGTGCTCCCTCATCATACATTCCAGAGTAGCAACCTAGGACTTTGTAAATCAGTTTGCCTCCTTACGGTGCATTAGTTAACACACAACAATCTGATAGTAAAATCAATACCTGGAAACAGTATGTGTGGAGAAGGTGCTTTGATGTTATAGAAACTCATGAATTTCAAACATCCCTCCCAATAAGCTCATTCCTGTGTATGTTTATGGCTTTGGCTTTGATCATTAACAGTATTGTTGTTCACATACCACTTACAAAGGTGTCTGTGTGAGAAAATTATACCCTCAATCATGAAAGCTTACTGTTGAAGACCAATTTTCAGTTGATGTTTCTTTGAAATGAATTGGAGCATGTCAGACGGTGTCTTTTCAGCTTCATGAAAGTTGGTGCTAAGTAGTAGTCAAATATTTTATGGCATGGGTGTCCAACGTAGGTTGCAGGAGGGCCTGGATCCTTGCCATATTTTCACAATATTTGCATGATGTAAATTTGATTTATTTTTTATTTTTTATTATTTGTTTTATTGGTGAAGAAAGAAACAATAAAAACAGTTGACTGGACAAACCAGAATATTCGTTAAGAATCACTTGTTACATTTTACATTTACAGCTCTTTACACTGTGACACTTAATGCATGCTCACGCTTTAATCTTGTTGTACTGCATGCAGATCAATTGCACCCATTTATACAATACAATTTTAGCGATTCCAATTGCTGAGTGGAACCCCAGCGCCCCGAGCCACGATGCTCAAATGCTGTATGTCATAATCTCAACCTCTGCCTTATTATGTGTGTACCGCAAGCTTTTATTGACTTTTACTAATAACTCCTCGTGCTGTGTCTCTTGCGCGTTAGCTCCCGCCTGCTCTAGCGTTCCTCTCCTTGTTAAGTATGTGTAGTAACGGTTCCATATGTTTTTGGGTTGATTGAGTAGTGGGGGTAGGTTGTTATATGCCTCAGATTGTGTGCCGCAATATGTCATGTCTCTATGCCACATTTCAATTGTGGGGACCGGGCCCTTGGCCCAACGCATCAATATGCAACGCTTAGCCAATAGCAGCCCCACCGCTATCAGTTTGCGATGTGTTTTCCCAATGTCCTTGGTGTATCCTAGTAGGGCCACAAACGGATCCGCTGCTAGTGTAATCCCCGTTATCTGCTCTAATTCTCTAAAAAAGGCCTCCCAAAAGGCTGACACTTCGGGGCATTGCCAGGCAACATGTATGAAATTAGCTACTGGGTCTGCACACCTATGGCACTCTGCTGTAGTCAGAAGGCCGTACCTATGTAACCGCTCCGGGGTGTAGTAGATCCTGTTAATGTATTTAAATTGTATTAGCCTATGTCGGCCATTTTCGGACACAACTTTCGTCATTTCGCAACAGTATTTCCAGCTTTTGTCATCAATGATTCTGCCTAACCCCCTTTGCCAGTCTTGTCTATGCTTTTGTCATGAGCGGTCTGTGGGCTACTTGCGCCGCAGAGTAAAGTCTAGTGATTAGTTTGAAGGGCTCCCTCTCTTTTAATACAGTGGTTAATGCTGGCATGTCTATGGGCTCTAGCATATCTTCCCCTAGAGTGGACTCTAGCTCCTGCCTGAGTCTGTGAAAGTGAAAACGTGTCACGTTTGTTGGGGCCTCTATGTCGGTTATTATATCCTCCCAGCTTTTCACTGTGCCCTTTCCAAATAAATCACCCATATTTGTAACTTTCAGCATCTCAAGGTTGCTCTTATCTCCCGCTCCTTCCCGATCTTTAACCAAGAACACCAGTCTATCGGGATAAGGTGAGAGTATAGGAGTGCGCCCGCCTGTTTTTCAAGGAGGTTCCACCAAGTGTACACGGTGGTGTTCAGAGTATCGAAACAGCCATAATGCCTCCTTGGTGAGGAGAATAATATTTGGGGGAGAGACCCAGGCTCAGTAGAAACTCCTTCTATGTAGAGGAATGGCAATTCGGGAGGCCCATGAAACCAGTAGTGTGGGAAGGAGCTTTGTGACGCTTTATAGTAAATCTCAAAGACTGGGGCACTTAGGGCCTGATTCACAGAACTAACTTAAGACAAAATCCTAAACTTACTACCATTTTGGTATTCACAGAAGGCACTTACTCATTTTGGTATTCACAGAAGGCACTTACTTACTCATTTTGAGTAACTTACTCATTTTGAGTAACTTACTCATTTTGGTATTCACAGAAGGCACTTACTCATTTTGGTATTCACAGAAGGCACTTACTTACTCATTTTGAGTAACACTCATTTTGAGTAACTTACTCATTTTGGTATTCATAGAAGGCACTTACTCATTGATGAGTAAGTGCCTTCTGTGAATACCAAAATGAGTAAGTTACTCAAAACGAGTAAGTTACTCAAAATGAGTAAGTTACTCATTTTGGTATTCACAGAAGGCACTTACTCATTAATGAGTAAGTGCCTTCTGTGAATACCAAATGAGTAAGTTACTCAAAATGAGTAAGTTACTCAAAATGAGTAAGTAAGTGCCTTCTGTGAATACCAAAATGAGTAAGTGCCTTCTGTGAATACCAACAATGGTAGTAAGTTTAGGATTTTGTCTTAAGTTAGTTCTGTGAATCGGGCCCTTAGTCCTCCCATGTCATAGGGCAATGTGAAGGTCTCCCATTTGGCTCGCGGTTATTTTCCAGCCCATGTTAATTTGACCAAGATGGAGCGCAATGTTGCGAAAAATTAATTCGTCAGCCGGATAGGGATGTTTTGCAATAAAAACAGGAATCTGGGCAACACCACCATTTTCATGATGGCTATACGTCAGCCAGAGTCAGTGGGAGCTTCATCCAATGATCAGTGTCTTTTCCTAACTTGTGTATGGCCTTCCCGTAGTTATCTGTAACTACTACTGCTGGATCTGTGTGTACCTGTATGCCCAAATATCTAACCGATTCTACTGACCAATTTAGCGGGAACTCTAGGGGTATCTGGTGCATAGCCGGGGTAAGAGGGAAGATTATGGATTTTCCCCAGTTGATGCAGAGTCCAGATAGCGCCCCATATTGTACCACCGCTCTGAGTACCGGAGCAAGGTTTATGTCTGGGTCACAGATATATAGCAACGTGTCATCCACATATGCGGAAAGTATGGGATTATATCCGGGGAAGCAAATGCCTCTGTGGCCATGGTATTCACGTATGGCACTCATTAGTGGTTCAGCCACCAGGGCGTAAAGCAAGGGTGAGAGGGGGCATCCCTGCCGCGTACCTCTTGTTATCTGTAATAGCGGACATACCGCATCCCCAACATGTACTCTAGCCACAGGGCTATTATACAAGACGTTAATTATTGTCAGGAATATATCTCCCACACTGATGCAGCGAATCATGGAGCACATAAAGGCCCACTCAACTGTGTCAAAGGCCTTCTCCGCATCTAAAAAGACCGCAGCAGCCTTTACTTCCGGGTTGATCTGTTGTATAGTTGCAAAGAGCGTTTGGAGGTTGGAGGTGATACTTCGTCCCTGGACAAACCCCGACTGCTCCTGTTTTATTACTCCAGGTAACAGTGGAGACAGCCTATTAGCCAGGATCTTAGCATACAACTTGGTATCTACATTCAATAGAGAAAGGGGCCTATATGAGGCACATTCCGAGGGGTCCTTACCGGGTTTTAGCAGGGTCACAATCATTGCTTCACGCATAGTAGGGGGCATGACGCCTGCTGTCGCCATTTCCCTCAAAAAGAGTCAACAAGTGTGGTACGAGAAGATCCTGGTATGCCTTATAGAAAGCAACTGTTAGGCCGTCTGACCCTGGACTCCTGAAGCCTTACCTGCTTGCATGCCAGCCAATGCTATTTTGATTTCATTCCCGCTCAACGGGGCCATCAGATGCTCTCTATGCTCGTCAGTCAGCCATGTCATGGCAATGTGCTCAAGGTATTCCCTCATGACATCATCATCTTAAGCGATTTTGAATGTGTACAGATTTGTGTAGTGTTGGTGAAATCTCCCCGCTATTTGGCTCTCCTCCTGGATCATCTCCCCCTGCTCGTCTACTAACATAGTGGTATTATTAAAGCTCTGCCGTCGCCGCATTAATGCTGCTAGTGTTGCTCCGGGTCTCTCCCCCTCTCTGTAAATAAGGGCTGTAGCATACTTCCCCATGTGGAGCACTTCGCTATCAGCTGTCTCATGGAAGTCAACAATGTTAGCTTTAAGCTCGCCTAATACCTGGGGGTCCTCTGTGTCCCCATGTTTAATCTCTAATGCAGCTATTTCCTTTTCTAGCATTGAGAGTCTGCCTTTCAGAGAACGAAGGACTCCTGAGTGCTTAGCCATTATTATACCCCTAATGTAGACTTTAAATGTCTCCCAGACCATAATGAAACTTTCCACTGAGCCGACATTATGAGTGAAAAAGTCGGTTATTGCTGTCTCTAGTTCGGTCCGAAACACCTGGTCCTGTAATGAGTATGGAGGAAATCACCATGTGAACGGGCTGGTTTTTGCCCTCGTATTTCAAGATCAAGTACTATTGGGGAATGGTCTGAGTAGGTGCTGCGGTAGTGGCTCACATCTCCCAACTCAAGGTGTTAAGTCTCTAGTTAATAACCAGTAATCAATTCTGGTATGTATATCGTGTGCTGCTGAGTAGTGAGTGTATCCATCGCCCCTCAGGTTTCTCTGTCTCAAAACTTCTACAAGGTCTAGTGCATCTGACATATCACCTATGGGGCGGGCAGCATCGGATGGGCGTTGGGGAGGGCCTTTAGATCTGTCTAGTGTGGGATCTAGTGTACAGTTAAAATCCCCACCCCAGATCAGCGGAAGTGTGCTCCAACATGCCAGTCGTGTTTCTAGCGCCTCATAGAACTGTGGATCATCAAAATTTGGTCCCTATACCCCTACCAGGACAGCTTCTCACTCCGATTTGCTGCATCGCGCTATAATAAATCTGCCCCCTGGGTCTGCATACATTTCTTGCAGCTGAATGTTTGATCTACAATCCACCCAGATCAACACTCCGTGTGCATGAGAAGTAAAACCAGCAGTGCAGTACTGACCACGGGGTTTCTGTGGGGATAACGTACTGCTGTTATTTGCCAAATGCGTCTCTTGGAGAAACGCAATTTGTACCGAATGCCTCTTAAGGTATGCAACCACTTTATGAACCTTAAGCTGATCATTAAGCCCCCTAACGTTCCAGGTGAGGAACCGTATCCGCATGCAGTTCTGTTGGGACTCAATGTCATGTGCCATATGTCTGTGTATGTCTCTTAACATGGGTGCCAGTCACAGGTGAGTCAATAGTAATTTCACATTTTTTGATTAACATTAAACTAAATAATTCCCCTAGATACTTCCCTCCCACACCATGAGCAGTAACCCCTTGCTTGGCTAAAATTTGACCCTCCCCCTCCCACCCAAACAAATCCATAAAGGAACTAACACCAACCCCAACTTAATATTGTGGTGAACACACAGGGGTGGAAGTCACCCGGACCCATGCTCCTCCCCAG
This sequence comes from Calotriton arnoldi, assembly GCA_963921515.1. Taxonomy (NCBI): domain Eukaryota; kingdom Metazoa; phylum Chordata; class Amphibia; order Caudata; family Salamandridae; genus Calotriton; species Calotriton arnoldi. Next base: position 3,115,001 of record CAWUFW010000882.1, read on the forward strand.
CTTGCATTAAATAGTTGTATAAACATTTACACTTCTAACCATGTCTGCTCTTCATACTCCCCGAGGCCTCCAAGTAATTTCTTGTGCGAGCAGCTCCCTCCCATGGGACGGTATGTTTACAGGAGTCCTTTTTCTGAGTTCTTGGGGAGCGTCTTCGCTACACTTTCTCCCAGCACAGCGATAGGCCCATAGGTAAGTGGGAACAGTCTTACCATAAGTCTGGCGTTGAGTTCTTGGACCCTCCGTAGACCTCCATAAGTTCTTGTCTCGCACTCTGCACAATGACCTCCAACGCTATCTCCAGACAGCCCAAGGTCACGTGCAGCACACTGGATTTCACAGGGATTCCACTTGCTGTTATACTTATGTGCTATTGTTCCTCATCTTCTTGGAGTGCCCCCACAGCCGCAGTGTTATGTCGTGGGGAGTTCCGTAGCGCCCCTGCTTTCCCCCTTTGTTTGATGAAATGCCCCACTTGTTTTGGGTCTGTGAAATAATGTGTTTTCCCATCTGCTAGAACGTGTAGTTTAGCGGGGTATAAAATGCTATATTCGAGCTGGAGGTCTCGCAGTTGTCGTTTGGTTGTCTGGAAGAGTCGGCGGGAATCTTGGACTTGCTTTGTGAAGTCTGGGTATAGCGAGATTTCGGAGCCTTCGTATTAGAGAGATTTTAGTTCACGCACCTTGCGCAGAGCAGCAACCAGATCCATGTAATTCAAAAGGCGTGCGATTATTGGTCTTGGGTTAGCTCCAGGGATCTGGCATGGCGCCATAGACCTGTGTGCCCACTCCATTACGAATATTGCCGAAAAAGTGTCTCTACCCAGTGTGGCACAGAGCAGGGTCTCAACGAACCTCTCCAAATTGTCGATGTTGGAGGTCTCGGCTACTCCTATAATTCGGATGTTGTTCCTCCTAGTTCGGGATTCTAAATCTTCCGTTTTGAGTTGCAGAGATTGGATAAGCTTCTCTGCTTTTTTTGTGCTTGCTGCTGCGGTCGATACTGTGTCCTCCATATTAGAGACCCTTGGCTCTACTGTGCCAAGTCGTTCTGTGTGCTTGTCTAGGCGCTCTGTCATCCAATCCATGCGGAAAGTTAATGTTTCAATCTTCCCGTCAATCTTATTTATGCTTTTCTGCATGGCAGAGAGTATTTGCTTCAGGTCCGGATCTAGAGCTGCCTCTGCGTTTTCTGGTTCCGAATCCGCCGACTGCGTTTCCGGGTCCCTCTGCCTTGGGGTCTTCCGAGAACCAAATTGCAATTTGGTTTGTACCTTGTCTGCCTCGCCCATAATTGGTTACCGTCCCGGGTGATCCTCTTGCGGTCAATTTGCATACACTCTACTTCTCTTTGCGATCTCCGCTACTCGCCGTGTGAGGACGAAGCTGCGGAGTCTCAAAGCCCCTGATGTATCCCTCGTGTCTGTTCCGCTCGGAACCCCCCTTGTCGGGCCCGCCAGGACCAGGATCAAGCACGCAATGATGGGGGATCTGCCTGTATGGAAACCTTGGCAAGGTGTCAGCTATGTGGGGCACTTTCACAGGGGGTAGTAATGCAGCCGGGGCCAGCACAGACCTGGTATTCTCCTGGGCGTCGAGTAGTCACTGTGTGAGTTAAGCTCTCATTAATAGCGGTGACATGTCTTATGTCTCAAAGTGGGCATCAGTTTCAATACTCTGCCAAGTCCCACTTCTTTGCAGCGGTGCCAGCGTACTACCACCAGTCGAGGCCTACAGCGCTATCTGCCGTCAGCATGGCCCCAGCTGTCCTCCATGCCGATCACGGTCCAGCCGCCAGCTCAGGGAGCGTCCCCGGGCCGTTCTTCCCATCGGGCCATGCGCCCGCACCGCGCCAGTCTCATCACTGCAGCCACGAGGGAGGGGCGGCCCGCTCCACTCATGTCCCCCCTCAAATTGAATGCTGCATGCAGGCAGGGTTCCGCTGTGCACCGCGCCCCGGCCAGGACAAGGCAGCCTAAATCACCCCCAGTCAGAAGTCCGGGCCGGCCGTCAAACGGCGGGCCCCAGAACCCCGGCGCGGTCCTGGATCTGCCCCCGCCACAGGAATCCCAAGGCAAACGGTCGAGGCAGCGGCTCACACACCAGAGCGGAGATTGCTGTTACGCGTGCGCCATTGCTGCGCGCCTCCGTGGTTCGCCTCCTTCAACCAGGCCTTCTTGTGCAGAGGAACTGCTTGGGAGTCCCTCTGTCGTTGGGCTTCGCTTTTCCGCCCTACGGTGGGACCGCATCGACTGCTTGCGATCTGCAATTATTGCACCCGTAAGATGTTGCGGCTTATGCTGAATTTTGATGTATTATTAGCCGGGTTGAGCAGAGCCCCCGTGTTATGCGGCCATCCTGGAGTCAGGCAAGCTCCGCCCCCTAAATTTTATTTCTGTGGGGTCTATTCACAAACTGCATTTTGCAGTTCTTCAGTAGTGCAGCAATAATACTATGAAAGCACTATAAAATCCTATACACAAATCTATGAATGTAAATCTCCACCTCTAACATCTTTGGATGATCCTCGCAGATATAAGTTTACTACTTAGTAGAAAATGTGGGAGGGACGTACTAAATAATAGGAGGGGTTTAGGTAGGGATGAGCACCCACCCACAAAAGAGCAAGCCCATTCCGATTCACAAACTGCACTTTTCAAAGTTACTACAGCCAAAAGGACCCAGAAAAGTAGTAAATGTACTCCATATCAAAGCTGGAGTACACCCAGCACCACATATGGGCAGCCACTGATAGTACAGTCCCTCCTATAAAAAACAAGCGTTGACAAAGCCAATAGGCCTGGCATTGGCTGCCAGCCTTCTGGTAATTCTTGTTTTGTTTTGTCACGGTTTTTGCAAAACTTTATTGTTTGGGAATATGACGTACCCTCGACAATCTAAACAAAATCATTTGCTACAGGAAAAAAATGTTTTTTTGTCTAAAAACACACATAACCATAGCACTCTCTGTAGCTGTAGGGAACTACTTTGTGTGTGTTTGTGTCACTTGCAGTGGAGCTGGCCAGTGGTTGAAGTGGGCCTATACATTGCCCCTTAATACATGCTGGAAAGAGTGGAAGCAAAATGTGAATGACACCATGGATGAAGTCTGGCTGAAACCCCTATAAGTAACTATACTATACACATAATTTTAGTAAAATCAAATGGTCTTGGCTAACACAGACCTAAAAAGGTCAATCATCCTGGCATTGGCTGCAAGCCTCTTGCCTTTGAAAAAGAAAGAAAGAAAGAAAGAGAAAGAAAGAAAGAAAGAAAGAAAACAAGAGAACAAAGGTAAGAAAAAGAAACAAACAAACAAGGGAAGAAACAAAAAACATAAAAAGAGGATATCTTAAAACAGATCAGTTTCAAATGGACACAATTGGGTAAGCTGTGAAATAGCAGCAGTCAGAAAAGTAAAAGGGAATTTACAACAGAATTGGCAGGAGATGGGATCTGATAAAGATGGAATGTGCATCAGAAGGGCCATGCTATCACAATAGGCTCTAAACACAAAGGCAACACTAAAGTAATTATAAATTAAAAACAAAAACACTGGCACTGAAGGGAACTAGCTAGCGTGCAGGTGTATTCCTTGCAAGAGAGCAAAATGCAGTCACTCAAAGTGAAGTTAGCCATTGGTTTAAGTAGGGTGACTCACTGCCCAATGCTGTATGCTGTAGTGGGGCACGAGCAAAATGTGAATGACACAACAGCAGACCAGTGGATGAAGAGAGGTGGCTGAAAGCCCCTGTATTTAAGTATATTATATATCTTTTGTTAAAATCTAAAGGTTTTGGCTAATGTTAGACCAAATAATGGGGGCAGAAACTTAAAATAAAACCTTATAGCAAATAATGTTAAAATTCATTACATTATTGTACATAGTTACATATATAAATTGATTAAAATATATATTTTAAAAATATCTTAATACAGAACAGTTTCAAATGGACACAATTGGGTAAGCTGTGAAATAGCAGCAGTCAGAAAAGTAAAAGGGAATTTACAACAGAATTGGCAGGAGATGGGATCTGATAAAGAAATAATGTGCATCTGAAGAGCCATGCTATCACAATAGGCTCTAAACACAAAGGCAACACTAAAGTAACTATAAATTAAGAACAAAAACACTGGCACTGAAGGGAACTAGCTAGCGTGCAGGTGTATTCCTTGCAAGAGAGCAAAATGCAGTCACTCAAAGTGAAGTTACCCAGTGGTTTAAGTAGGGTGACTCACTGCCCAATGCTGTATGCAGTAGTGGGGCACGAGCAAAATGTGAATGACACAACAGCAGACCAGTGGATGAAGAGAGGTGGCTGAAAGCCCCTGTATTTAAGTATATCATATATCTTTTGTTAAAATCTAAAGGTTTTGGCTAATGTTGGACCAAATAATGGCGGCAGAAATTTAAAATAAACCTTGTAGCAAATAATGTTAAAATTCATTGCATTATTGTACATAGTTACATATATAAATTGATTAAAATATATCTTTAAAAAATTATCACAAAAAAAATTTTGTTTTATTTTAATATTCTTTTCAAATGTAAACAATGCAACAATAATTTGTATTAGAATATAATTGATTTGTAGTAGAGGGAGCCCACTGCTCCCTCGCCCCTTGACCTCCGCCGGGAGCACCGCACCGAACAATAATCGTGAGGATCCTTAACTTTAGAGACCGCGATGCCACTCCCCCTCTTACAGGTGGGTGGCCCCACGACGGCGCTCAGACCCATATGGCCATTAAATGCTTGGTTCCTCCAGGACCCAGAATATAAAAAGAGTGTAGGGGAGGAACTTATTAGATACTTTCACACTAACGAAGGCACAGTACAGCGTCAGGGTACACTTTGGGAGGCGGGCAAAGCCACAATTCGGGGGTACGCTAAAGGACTCCTTAAGCGCAGACGTCAGGCCCGTGACCACCAGCTCGCTCAACTTGAACCTAGGGCGCTCCGTATGGAAATGGCGGCAGCGATGACGGAGGGGGAAGCGGAACGTCGACAACTGCAATTAGTGCGGGATGAAATCAGAAGTATCTCCATTGAGTCAGCCAAGATGATTTGGAGATCCTCAGTAGCCAGAGTTTACAGATGGGGAGACAAAAATGGCAAGTTGCTCCATTGGCTTGCTACTCATCCCATGGCCAATCGAATAGTCCCTGAAATTCGAGGCCCACAGGGCCAAACCTCCCATACACCCGCAGCACTTGCGCAGACCGTTGCGAACTACTACAAGACACTATACTCAGCGGATCCCACACACACACACCGCGATAGTTCTGCCTTCTTGCGAAATATTCCTCTCCCAAGGCTATCGGAGATGGAGCAGAAAACCATGGATGAGCCTATCACAATTGAGGAAGTGAGCGAAGCAATCTCCATGCTCGCCACTCGCAAGACCCCGGGCCCAGATGGACTCCCTGTGGAGTATTCCGCGAGACTCTGACCCCACGCCTCCATGCTCTATTTGAGGAGGCTATAGAGGACGGGTCGATCCCTTCCCTTACAGACACAGCCATCATCGTGGTCATACCCAAGGCGCACCCTCCCCTGGCTTCCTGCACACAATATCGCCCGATCTCCCTCATCAATACCGAAGTCAAGGTATATGCTACGATTTTGGCCACCCGGATGAAAAGAGTTCTCCACACCCTCATAAACCCTGACCAATGTGGCTTCATGCTGCACCGCAGCACCCGTCATTGCCTTCGATGTCTGCATGTGGCCTTTGCCTACCGGGATCTCCTTACACCATACCTGGCTTTAGTTTTACTTGTCTTCGAGAAGGCCCTTGATACGGTTGACTGGTGCTACGTGCAGGACTTGCTAGAGAGAGCAGGCTTCGGACCCCATTACCGGAAAATGGTAGGGGTTCTTTGCTCTAACCCATCAGCCAGGGTCCTTATAAATGGGGCTTTGTCCGAGGTTTTCCCGATTACGAGGGGGACCCAACAGGGGTGTCCGCTCTCCCCTCTCCCCTCTTCTTTTCGCCCTCGCAATTGAACCTTTGGCCTGTCACATCGAGACTGATGACCGGGTGCAGGGCTGGCGGTGGCAAGAATCTCTGGAGGACCGAATCGCGTTGTACGCTGATGATGTCCTCTTGTACCTCGCTGATCCAGCCTGGTCCGGGCCGAGATGTATGCAGATCCTCCACTCCTTCGAGCGAGCATCTGGGTTACGCCTTAACCCACTCAAATCCACAGTGGTGCCCCTTCATGCCTCTAGGGACTGCTTCGACTGGCAGGCAACCATGCCCATACGAAGATTATCCTTTAAATACTTTGGTATCTGAGTGGCGCTTCTCCCGTAATTGACCTGGTCCCTTAATGTTGGTCCACTTCTCCGACGCACGAAAGATGACTTACGTCTTTGGCAAAAAACTTCCTCTCAACCCTCTCGGGAGACTCGCCCTCTTCAAAATGATGGTTCTCCCCCGCCTCTTATATGTTCTCCAAAATCTCCCGATCCATCTTCTCGCAGCTGGTTTTGCGACCTAGATGGGGTAATTAACAACTTCCTTTGGGGGGGCTCAAGAGCACGCCTGGCTCTCACGACTTGCCAACGAACCGCATATGATTGAGGAAGGGGTATGACGAATCCCTTCCTTTACTATCTTGCTACCCGCCTCCTGACAATCCATGATTGATTTAACGGGGGTGGTCGGACCCAGCATTTCGTCTTGAACTGGGACGTCTGGGATTCTCTCAGGCCCAAGCTATGCTGTACGGAGCCCTGATCCCTCAGGCCCTACCAGCAGTCACTCGTACGGCTTTCCTAGCATGGCGATCTGCATTGAGGCACATCCATTGGGACAACAGACTCACACTACAAACTCCATTATGGCACGGCACTTGGCTGAGAGAAGTGGGGACTTTGACGGGCTTTCAAACTTGGGACCTAATAGGCATCACCTACTTAGGAGACATCTGGAAGGGAGACCACTTATCCTCCTTTCAGGATTTACAATGCGCATACTCCTTACAATCTACTCAATTCTTTAAATATCTTAAATTACGTCACTCCCTAGCCACTCACATCCCCAACCAAGAGTCATTCCCCAAATTCAGCCCGCTGGATGCCAAAATTCTCATGGGAGACCTAGGGAAGGGAGGGATATCCCAAATATACCGATCCTTGATAAATAATACCCCATCCACATTAGACCCTCTTAGAGCCAGATGGGAGGGGTGGGTGGGCCCTCTAGAAGATGAAGACTGGAGGGACGCTCTTATGGCCCCCAGAACACTCACTATATCTGCCAGACTTCGCCTTATACAGATATACTATCTACACTGCGCATATCTTACACTGGCGCGACTGCACAAAGCTGGACTTCTCCCAGCCCCGCAATGTCCACGCTGTGCAGACGAACCAGCCGACTTCTTCCACATGGTCTGGTCCTGTGTGGTCATATCTAAATACTGGGCGTCAATCACAGCTGAATTGAGTGTCGTACTGGGATGGGAGGTTCCCCTTAATCCTCTTGCTCTTCTTCTGGGGGTGATCGAGGGTATGGACGGCTCCCGAGCCGACAAGTTGTTTCTAGGAACAGCCATGTTGATTGTGAAAAGGGACATTGCAAGGGCTTGGAAAAACTGAAAATCTCCCTCTATTTCGAAATGGAGTAGGGAGTTGACTGGTGTGCTGTCCAAGAAAAAGCGGTGCATGAGGCACAAGGGTGTCCAAACAAACATGGACGGGTATGGGGCAAATGGACAGGACCATTGGACTGATTACTCTTAGCGCTAAGGGCGGGCCCTTTCCTTTTTTATCCTTTTTAAGTGAATTGATGGGGGGATAGAATTTGGGTTCGTAATGAAATGCTTTACATGTCACAGTGCTACAAATGTTACTTTGGTTACCTTGTTTTTACAAAATGCCAATAAAATTGGATATCCAAAAAATATAATTGAACTGCTTTTAATCAAGTCTATACATTATTTTTAATAAGTATTTATACATAATTAAAACTATATTTTCCATTTTAGGTAGAGGTTTATTTTTAGTCTAAACTTCAGAAAATAATGGTCATTTAATTTGATGTTCAAAAGACGTTATGGCCTGATTGCGAGGTCTCCTGCCTGCCATATTACGATGTCACCGCTGGGCCAGCGGCAGTGTTTCTGACGGCGGGAAATATTTTTTCATATGTGTTGATGTAGGTTTGTATTTTATGACTGCACAAGTGTTAAATGTACACATATGCATGACACGTGTAAAAATACCTACTACCAGTACTGTCCTATTGATGGAGTCCGGAACGTATGTGCCCAGTCCATTCAATGGGTAAATACTGCAAAACAGACTTACCAGGATTTCGGCGCCAACAGGGTAATTTTCTTCAGGGTCAAGATGCTGCTGTGAAGGGGGACCTGGAGGAAGGGATCCACGTGGGAGACTGAAGGGAAGAAAAGAAATGGGTGAGTATGCACCCCAATTCCTTCGATTCCACCGACTGGAAGCAGGCGGTCTTCCTGCCATGGTTGGCTCGACGGAAAGCCAACTCGTAATTCCAACGGCAGTGAACTTGTCTGTACCACCCTCTGACAGCTGCTTTCCCTTTACCACCGTTGCAGCAGTATGCGAATGGCTGGCGGCGTCGGGGGGACTCTGGCAGTCTTTCCTTCAACTGACCACTAACATCATAATTCGGTGGGTGAACAGCCAACTGTGGGGCGGGGAATCCAACACCACTTTGACGGCAGCTCCCTTACCACCGAACACATAATCAGGCCCTAAATCATTTTAATTAAATTAAGTTATTGTTGCTGTGCGATGTTTTTTTTTTACCTACATTTAAAATAAATATATAAAATTAAGTGATAATAAGGTTTAAATAAGGATATTTTTAGTACAATATAAGAGTTCATGTGAGTTCATATCTAAACTAGACATAAATGCTCATTTGTTTGTTATTGAAAAGCAGTGATATTTTAGACAGTAACAGGTTCTACAATTTCATTGTGTTCATGTTAATGCTTCATCAGCTTTCTGAATTAGCCTAATGACTCCACTGTGCGCTTCACAAAACAATACATAAATATAATACAAAAAATGTTTCAATCCGGAACTGCTTAAAATGGATACAAAATTCCTTTCATTTGGATTGGGTCTTGTAAAAGGAAACTAGCTATGCATTGGCTTAGTGTGCTATCACCAAAAATTGATTTATAGACATAGGACATCGTAGAATGGGCCACAGCTGAGGAAATACTGATGAGACAGAGACACCAAGGCTTACAAATTGGCAGAATACCTCTTTTCATTGGTGGAGGTTTGATAAGGATGCTCAGTGTACCTGCAGATGGCAGACCACTGTGAACTGATGTGGTTGTGAAGGAGGAGATTTGTGATTAGTAAATAGGGAAATTGAGTGGAAATGGTATTGGCGGGACGGGTGATGGAATGAATTGTTGCATTTCAATGGGAGCTTGACAGAGAAGTCAAGTTGTGTGTAGTGTTGGAGGCATTGCTGGACATCATGTTAACATTTTACACGGCCTCCATTCAGAGTAAGGTATTAATGACGTAGAAGGTGGATGGGAGAAGAACACAACAAGATTTTCCTACAGTAGTCATCCAGCGTGTTCTGGACATGATGGGTATTAGGGAATATGGTAATCCTGTCATGAAGGTCAGCAGGGTGCAGGGGAGGGGAAGTTTTAGTGTGCAAGAAGCTAGGATCATCTGTTGATTATCAGTGATTAGCTATATAACGATTATACTGTGGCAAATATGTTATATTGTTCAGTTTAAATTCAGTTAAAATTGAGCAAAAGTGGAAATTATATGACAACTGTGTTTGGGAAAAAAAGAAAAACAAAGTAAAAAAATATATCACATAGAAAATGTGAAATGAACATTTGTGGGCTTGTATCATGAACAGCTGCCCTACTGAGTGCTTGAATTTTTTGGGGCTTGCAGAATATATATATATATGTATGTATAAATATATATACACACACATACATATACATATATGTATGTGTATATATATATCCATACATGACTGAGTGCCCTGGATGGGACCAGGGTATCCACAATGGAGGCCGGGCCCTGGGGGATGGGGTCAAGGGGCCAAAATCAGCCCGGGGAGGGTGGATGCTTGGCTCCCCTCCCCCATTTCTAAAATGTCCAGGCCCTGGGGGGTGGGGTCCCCAGGGTCAAAATTGGCCAGGGGAGGCCCCTTCTCTTTTATAAATAACAAAAATGAAAAGGTTGGACTCTGGGCAATGGGGACCCCGCGGCTGAAATCGGCCACAGGAGAGGGGCCTTGCGGCCCCACTCCCTTAATACAAAATAATAATTTAAAAAATGCGACCGAGTTGAAGCTGCCGGAGGCCCTGCCCCCTTTCTGAACCACTTTACAAAGGAGCCTACTGGCACAGAACTTGTTGGGAGATGAAGTCCCCATGGCTTCTGAGGGTCCTTTGGGGCCAATAACCCTCCTGTAATCTCCAGTAAGTCCCACACAGCAGGACTGCTGAGAGGTCGTGGAATGCCCCGCCCTCTTTCTCCACACTCTGCAAACACGCCTCCTGGTGCACTACTGGTGAGGGATAAAGTACCCTTGGATGTGGAGGGTCCTTGTGGGCCAGGAACCCCTCCTATTACCTCCAGTAAGTCCCACACAGTGTGATTGCTGAGAGATCGTTGGAGGCCCTGCCCCCTTTGTCCACCACCCTGCAAACGCACCTCCCGGCACAGTACTGGTTGGGGGATGAAGTCCTCTTAGATGCTGAGGGTACCTGGGGGCCAAGAACCCCTCCTGATACCTCCAGTAAGTCCCACACAGCAGGATTGCTGAGAGCTGGTCAGAGGCCCCTCCCGCTTTCTCTACCACTCTGCAAACGCACCTCCTAGTGCACAACTGGTTGGGGGTTGAAATCCCTTTGGATGCTGAGGGTTCTTGGGGGCCAAGAACCCCTCCTGTTACCTTGAGTAAGTCTCACAAAGCGGGATTGATGAGAGCTGGTCGGAGGCCCCAGCCCCTTTCTCCATCTCTCTGCAAACGCGTCTATGATTGAAATTCACTTAAAAAGCTAAATGTTACAGTGATGATATAGTTAGGAAATAGAATTTAAAAAACCTTAGAAATTCGCTTAAACAAACAAAGGTTACAGGAATAATATAGTTAGGAAATTGAATTAACAAAACCTTAGAAATTCACTGAAAAAAATCAAAGGTTACAGGGACGTTATAATTAGGCTCAGATTTTGCTCATACAAAACCATAGCAATTCAGCAGTTATAGTTACCTGAGCTAACTATAACTCACGCCCTTACAATGCATTGCTTATGACCTCACATATTACATCACTTATGACATGGTCAGTGACATTACAGATGACATTACTGATGACATCTCAAATGACATTATCCACAGAACCACTCACACGCCCACTCTCACCCCTATACAACCCATTCAGACACCCACACAAGCAGTCACATACCCATTCACAGACCCATACAAGTACTCATACATCCAATTACTCATCCATAGAGCCACTCATACACCCACTCGCTCACTCACTCATACAACCACTCACATAGCCACTCATTCACCCATACAGCTACTCATACAGCTAGTCACTCACCATACAGCCACTCATACATCCACACTCTCACCCATACAGCTACTACACTCCCACCTATATAGCCTCTCACATACCCACTAACTCACCCATTCAGCCTCTCAGCACAGCCATTCACTCACCCATACAACCAATCACACACTCACTCACACAGCCACACAATCCCTTACACACCCATTCAAACATCCATACAAGTGCTCATACATTCGCTCACTCACCCATACAGCCATTCACACAGACGCATACACTCCAATACAGCCACTCACACACCAATTCAATTAACCAAACTACCACTCAAAAAGCCGCTCACTTACTCATTCAGCACACTTAAACACCCAGTCACTCACTCATACATCCATTCAGACACCCACTCACTCAACCATGCAGTCACTCACATACCCTATAAATCTGCACTCCAAGATAGGGCACACATCTGGATTTCAACTGGGGAGTACCCAAGCCCTCCGGGGGAGCCAACATGGGGAAGATGCAAGATTTTTGCCAGTTGATGCGCAGAACGGAGAGAGAGCCAAAGCGTTCCAATAACTCTTGAGCGTCTGCCAGCACCATTGCATCACGGAGGAAAATCAAGAGGTCATCTGTGTATAACACAATATATTGCATTTGGGCTCATAATCTCATAAGCATACCTGACATGACAAGCCAATGGCTCCATAGCAAAGGCAAAAAGGAATGGCGATATAGGGCAGCCCTGCCTAGTGCCGCGTCCCACTGCGTAGCCCTCCAAAATAACTCAACCCATCTTCACCCTGGCTGAACGATCCGCATACAGTAATCTTGTCCAACTCATGAAGCCCTGCCCCAGGTCGAAACAAGTCATCACATGATAGAGGGAGCCCCATTCCAGACTATCAATGTCCACCGCAAAGATCACCACATTTTCTTTATCGTAGGAGTCTGCCTCCAATAGTATGGGAAGTCTGTGGATATTGAGTGCTGTATTTTGGCCCAGAAAAAATCCCACCTGATCAGGATGAATCAGGGTAGACATGTGAGGAGAAGTCTGCTGGCTAGAATCCTGCTTAGTATTTATAATCTAAGTTTAGCATTGACAATGGCCTATAGCCCTTCTTGTCGTACGCCGGCTACCCTGGTTTCAGCAGTGGCCCGATTAAAGCCTCTCATGTAGAAGAAGGGAGCAAACCCGTGGTCCTGGCAGTTTTAATGAGGTCTACTAAATTGGGAGCAAGGGCATCCACAAAGGTGGAGTAAAACTCAACCGGCAGCCCATCCGTGCCTAATGTTTTATTTTGGCCATGAATTTTATGGCAGCCTGGCTCTCCCGGAGTGTAATATCTCCCATCAAGTCCTCAGCCTCCTCGGGGGACACAGTTGGAAACAGCTAAAGCTGCCAAGAATGCTGTAACAACTTACGGGGAGCAATCAGCTGCACTACGATACAGAGCACAATAATATTCTCAGAATTTCTGGTTAATGGCATCCTGTCTATAGAATTTGGAGCCATTGGCGGCATTAAGCTCCACAAAGACCGAGCCCCACTTGGACGGGTTTGCCAGCCATGCCAACAATGATCTCATGAGGTCCCTCTTCGCGTGTTCCCACATCATATACTTCTTATAATCAAACCATCTTAACTGGTCCACCTGCACCGCTACCTTCTCGCTATCCTCAAGTATATCAGGTTCTAACTCATGGTGCTCTGGCCAATGCCGTTCAAGGGCTCACAGTTCCTCCTAAGAGGACGAGACTTCCGATAAAAGTGTCCTACGAATACCCACCAATTCTGATATGCAGGTGCCGCGCGCCACCACCTTAAAGGCGTCCCACTCCGCCAGGGAGGACAGTCCAGAACCAGCGTTTTCATCAAAATAATGCCGTATAGTGGCCCCAACCAACTCCCGGAACACCGGGTCCTCCAAGGACTCCGGCTTCATCCTCCACGATGGAATACAAAGTTGGGGTCGCACCCAATCCAGTCCCAGTAGTAGAGGATTGTGATCAGAAATGGTTTGGGATAAATGTTCTGTAGTACAGACCATCATGTGTAGGTCTGGCGAGCACAGGAGTGCATCTAGGCGCACATGTAAGTCATGCAAGCCAGAAAAGAAAGAATAGTCACGCTCTCGTGCATATTGTGACACCAGAAGTCTACTACCCCCCATTCCCACTGCCAATCAATGAACACATGAGCTACCGGGAGGGTCGGTGAATCCCACAGAGGTGGGTGGGAACGGGCCAGGACCGGATCCGCCACACAATTATAGACCCACCCAGATAACCAAACCCAGCAAATGAGGGTCCAGCACCTGAGAAGTACCTGAGAAGTGTCAGTGAAGAACACCGTCTGGTCCACATTCGGACCATATATGCTACCTATGGTAACATCTCGCCCATCCAAGCGGCTGGTAACTACAACATGTATAAAGAGTAGTGGTCCCAGTATAAATACATCAAAACAGTGTAGCAAAATGAAATTAACAATAGTAAATCAAAATAAAGAGAATAAAGGAAAGCTCAAGTGTTATTTAATCACACTGAACAAAGAGAACATATTTCACAAAACACATTGAAAACATCATAGTTGTGCCCACAAAACGAAAGGGAAAGGGAAAAAGGTAGTGACATGAGTGAGATAGTGAGGTTAGTGACAAACATTACTCATGAATATAACCATCGAATTGTTAGGCATGCTATTCATTGCCACAGACTCTTAGCATCAAGACAAAAAATTATTTTAGAAACATGAAATATGTAGCCATGTAACAGATCAAATCACAGTGTAAGCATATACTGTTGACGGTACTGGCATCAGTAGTGTGTCGACGTTTCGACCCCTGCTAATGTGTAGGTATTCTTGTCAACCTTACAATCGGGGTCTTCCTCAGGACAAGTGGTGGGTGAAAGGGTGGCTAAAAAAGGGGCACCATGTCTGACTTAAAGAAGGGTCCTCAGAGGCGCACGATGTGTCGTCGAGGACAGAGAGGGCTCAATGGCTCCGAGAGTATGAAGAATGAGAGAGAAATGAACACTCAAGAATGAGGGTTGGTCTCCCAAAGTTATTAACTTATCTGTTGAATCACGGTAGTACCGTCAAAATGATAGTGAAAGTCATCCACAATCCTACTATCAATTTAGGAATTACTCCTCGTGTGTTAGGCTCGATTCCCCTGAATGGAAAGGTTTTGTGGGCACAACTATGATGTTTTCAATGTGTTTTGTGAAATATGTTCTCTTTGTTCAGTGTGATTAAATAACACTTGAGCTTTCCTTTATTCTCTTTATTTTGATTTACTATTGTTAATTTCATTTTGCTACACTGTTTTGATGTATTTATACTGGGACCACTACTCTTTATACAGTCCTACACCCAGGTCCCAGTGATTTTGGGTATACCCTTCATTCTAACGGTAACTACAACATAGCGGCCAGCAGGATCCAACACTTGCCCCGTGCATTGGAAAGGGACCCCTAGGAGCACCTATATCATTGCCCCTCTCGCATAGGCAGAGCCTTGCCTCTCCATCTGCGCTGCAGTACCGCCCCCTCTTTGGCATTAAGGTGGGTCTCCTGAAGGAGTGCTATCTGAACCCCTTGTCTATTAAGATAGGAAAATACTTTGTGTCTCTTAGCCGGGGTATGCATCCCCTTAATGTTCCAAGTCAATATCTTGTAGGTTACAGGGGTGGCCATTGCATGTGTTAGGTTGAAACCATGGGGTGCCACTCATCCCCATCATCCCAAGCACAGTCCCTCCTCTCCCATCGGCAAAACAGGAGACATTTACACAGGGCATGAACCGTGTACTCCCCCTCAACAGTCAAACAACAAACTCCCCAACTCCCATACTCCTGGACAAGCAGGTAAGTACCCCCCATCCAAACAGGCAACTAACTCGCATGCATTTGTGGGTGAACCCACAAGAACCACAAGGAAATTCGGGGTTGGAGGCCAAAAAGGAGGATCCCGCCGGCTTTCCCCTATCCATCCATTTGCAAATAGTAAAGATAAAAAAAAGAAAAAGGGGTGGGAGGGGAAAATAGCTTCATCCACCCCCCTTCAGGTGCTCCCTGCCCTCTTAGCATTGTATCTCTGGGTCACTGGTAAGCACCCCACATCAACTGATATAAGTCTTGCAGTGCGCCAACAGTATCAGATGATGTCATCTGCCGTGCAAGGAGTAATGGTTGGCAGATTTTCATCAGATTTCTCATCAGAACTGGCACCATACGTTAGATCGGATTCCTGGGCAATGTCCTCAGCCAGTGATGTGGAGAGGCTCATCCCTTTCCCACTCAGTGCTGCCAATACCTCAACTGCTATCCATGGGCTTCTTTGCCTGACGAAGCTACCCAATGTGAAGCTCCATCGCATTGTCTTGATCTTCTCCACCTGCGTTCGTGGCTCGGTGGCTCTCTGCCAGTACCGGCCTGTGGATGTGTCTCAAGCCTCTCCGACACTTTCTGTGGGGTTGGGAAGAACTGCACCCCTTCCGGGGGTCTTCATCCTTAGTTAGGCCGGGAATAACACGGCATAGCTCAATCCCATTTGGCGTAAGCGCCACTTGGCCTCCATAAACGTAGAGCGTTGCTTCTGGACCTCTTTGGTGAAATCAGGAAAGACCATCACCTTGCTGTTGTCTACTCTGATATTTCCTTTTTCTCTAGCCTGTGCAATGATATGCTCATGGTCTCTATAGTAGAGGAGTCTGGCAACTATCAGTCTAGGTGGTGCATCTGGCAGCGGTGGCCGAGCATTGACCCTGTGTGCCCTCTCCAGGGTGTAGAATGAAGAGAAGCCCTCCGGTGCCACCTCCTCATGCAGCCACAGCTCCAAATAGGCCACCATGTCCTTCCCTTCAGTGCGCTCGGGTAGACCTATAATGCTGACGTAATTCCTCCAGTGATCTGTTTTCGCTCTCCTCGGCTCTGACTCCCAGGGTGCGTATTCTGTTCTCCATCTGAGTCATCAGCTGAAGCATGGATGCAATATCCGTAAGGAAGTCACCTATATCCCTCTCCACTGTCATGACTGTCAACCAATCGGATGTGGTCATCTTTTAGTAAGCTGAAGTCTGACCTCAAGTTGTCAAATTTAATTTCCAAATCTTCCCTTGATGCAGTAACAGCCTGAAAGATGTCTAGAACAATGGGTTCACCCTGTAATCCCTCCGGCGGCGGAAGTCTTGTATCTTCCACAACACCAACTGTTGTCGCATTCCCAGCCTGACTACCAGCATCCAGGTTGCGCTTTCTGAAGACCTTGCCCATGATTGGGAGGGCAGTAGGTAATGGCGGTAGGCCCTTGGTGGTGACTATGACCATGTCAGCCAACCACCAATCTCATCTGCCAGTGGTGCAAAATAGTCTATCACAAATGCAGATGACCCTCCTGCAAGTCACAGCAGGCAGTTGCAGCCCAACCATCCAAGAAGTTCCTCACTAAAAGACATTCTGTGGGTCAGTCCAGCAACCGTGCAGGGCTCCTCTTCACACCAGTCAGGCTACAGGATTCCGCAGGGGAGAGAAATTGGCAGCCCCCAAGTGCGGCAGGGTGTCGTAGCGGGCCCCGCCAAAGGAAATCTCAGGCCCCTAGGTGTGGGCCCTCAGAGATCGAGATCAAGATCTCTTGCTTCCCAAGAAGTAAAGCAGCTAGGCATCAACAGGGCCTCGCGTGTAGCTGCTGCTCTTCTCCCCTCCAGTTAGCAGTGCATGTTGTGGTCGGTGGGTAATAAATATGCTCCACGCTCCAGCTAGGGCACCTGCGGATATCCGGGCCAACGAACTGTAGCCCAGAGACCCCCTCAGTGTACCTCCGATATAGCAGGGGCAGCTGGGCCTCGCCCTCTTGACTGAGTCTGCCCTCCGCCGAAGGCCGGTCAGGATCTTCCTCCTCTCGCCAGTCTTGCCCAGACCAGGGTAGCGAGCAGCAGCTTCAGGAGCTATTTCACACCAGCTCCACGTGATCCAGGTAGGGCCCCCAGGAAGAGGTTCCTCCCAGCAGTTCACCGTCTCTCTTCTTCCTGACCGCCCACTTGTGCCGCTCTCTTCTCCTCACCTGGGGGTCCCTGAGGGTCTTCTCTCGCTGCCACAGGTAGGCCGCCGCAGTCCCAGATCCGGTTGGTCATTGACTGGGCTCAGGGGAATTCAAAGGGGCCCGTGGTTCGTCGGCATGCCCAGCGGGTGCTCCGATCATCACATGAGGGAGGGGCCACAAACTCCAAGTGCTCAGAGCCACTCTCCCTCCGTCAACACAAGGCCACCGCCATCTTGAGTCATGGCCTCGCTGTTACATCACCAACCCGAGCGGAATCAGCAATAGCGGCCCTCTCTACTCTCTATTCCAGCACTGCTCGTTTCCCCCAAGAGGGGATATTGTAGGGAGGGTCTGGGGGGCCCCCGCCAGGCCGGGTATTCCCTTCAGGATGACACTGGATGGTGTTCAGCCGAGCGTAGCTCAGAGCAGTGCTGCTCAGTCCATCAGCGTCAAGCCACTCCCCTCTGTCTATTGAACTCTTAATGTAGCAACAGCCAAAATATTTTCAAACACATCCTGCAAAAATTTAAGGATCCATTTAGATTCACAATCAAAAGTGTTTAAAAAAATGTCAAAACACCATTTAGAAAAGGATAACCATTGATGATCATAAGATCCTCGAGTGGATAGGTTGGTAAACTGCTGAACTGAAGAGACTGCAGGAGAAGATAGCTCTAGATTCTTTAGACTCCTTCTCTCAATAGCCATGCCGTCAACCGCATCCTCTTGCATGTGCCCAAATGAAGTAGCGGAGATTGAAGGGGACACTGATCTGTTGGAAGGATTCATTTTTGTGCCTCTCGCCATCATCTTCAACAGCAGAAACCACCTCATTCTTCTACCAGAATGAGATTCACCTCCTCCTCCCTTAACCTGGCTGGAAGTCTGAATATCAGGGGAAAAGGAGGGAAGGTATACAGAAGAACACAACCCATGGACATGTTAGGGCATCCATTCCCCAACAACCCTCGTCTTGAAACATTGAGAGAAATGTTGGAAGAAGAGCATTAAAATCATTACCGTTACATACCAAGACTTCATAAATACATAACATTTCTCCTAAAATGCAGATCTATGGTGTAGCAAGCTGAGCAAGATCCTTAATGTAACATGTGTATATAAAAATGCAAATTAAGAACCCAGCATATCCTAACACATAAGGCTGTAAAAACCTCTAATGGTGCAGGAGAGTGCTACAAATGCTGGACCATGCAGAAATTCCTTCTGCGCCCTCCCTGCAATTGTCCAAACAATTCCCCATGAGATGATCACGGCTGCCTCCTTCTCGCACACTTTCAAAGGCCTCAGTTGCAAGATAGAGACTGAGAGAATATTAACCCATCTTCTGCCCCAGAAGCTAAGAGGCGAGAGCCTGGACAAAAAAGTGCATTGAGGGCAGTGCTAAACCAAGTGAAGAAGCTGCTCTGGGGTGCTCCTGGCCAAAGACAAAGAGTTTTGAGTGCAAAATTAAGGTGTGGGTTCTTATTGGAGCAGTACAAAACACATGTGAATCCTCTACATGGCATTGCAGAAAATCTAACATGAAGTCCAAAACCCAAAAGCTGGCATTCCCTCAGGTTACCCAGAAACTGATGAAACCCACCATAAAGGAGATTAGAATCGCTTCAGTTTGCTAAAGTATAGGACACAGAAAGATTTGCTGGGGCTAATAGATGTTCTGATTTCAGCTAGTCGATAGTTCAGTTCATACACAGCAGACTTTAGGGACTTCAAAATCCGTAACGATAGTTGAGTTGACACTATTTTAGGAAGCAGTCAAGGGGCAGTGCAATCTTTTTCAAAGCAGGACTTTGCAATTCATCGTTATTTGGGGGGGCTCTCCTAGATAATCAAATATCAGTGGCTATTCC
Organism: Calotriton arnoldi; assembly: GCA_963921515.1. Classification (NCBI taxonomy): domain Eukaryota; kingdom Metazoa; phylum Chordata; class Amphibia; order Caudata; family Salamandridae; genus Calotriton; species Calotriton arnoldi. The sequence goes on from CAWUFW010000882.1 coordinate 3,134,489, forward strand.
CTTCAGTTCCTTCAGGTCACCTTTAAGAATTTCAGAAACTGCTCTGACAACTAGTTTGATTCTCCTTTTAAACAGCAGTCAATCATCTTATTACACGTATGAATATTCGGAATTCTTCACATCAGCCACAACCAGAATATCCTGAGAGGCAACTGTTTCCTACTGAGGCATGCCATGTGGCCAAGCGACTCCGTAGCTAGGCCACATAGCCAACAGGTGCTGTCTTGCCGCAGCTCAGCCTCCCACATCGGTAAGCTTTCAAAGAAATGAATCCAAATTGTAAGTGCATAAGTTGCCTCTTCAGCACCTTGCAAAGGGGAAAGTTAAATATATTGGCAGAGAAAGGATCATACAGTTTAACAGCCCAGCTACGATGGAACTTATTGCACAAGTCCTTTCTGTCAAGACCTGCAGAGATTATTTTAGCTTGCATTGCCAGTAGCCAAGCGATCTGTTTTGTAGCTGGCTTGCACTCCATAGTTCTATGGCCCCTAATTTGATCACGGAGGCATCAAAATAATGGCTCCAAATGGAGTTATCCTGCGTTATCACCTGCCATAGGTAACACTTCAATGATCCATCTGGTGCATTCTTTAATTTGGCACAGTATGAGAGAAAACTGGCTTTCAGTAGCAGATGCTGCCTTATGAGGTTAAATTCTTACATGATCTGCGAGGGGCTAGTGCAATCTGGAAGAGAGGAATAGGCGAACACATTTACATTGCAGATTGTGCAGCCAGGTATTGAGTTGGTTTCTGAAGGCGCAACCGCCATAGTCTGGGGTGTGCATTAATTTGCTGTTGAACCTTCAAAAGCACCCTTGTATCTGAGCAGACAAGGTTCTTGTTCAATTGTTGAAAGGCCCAGGCCAAAGCTTGGGCAGAGCACTTTAAGGACTTATTATGGCGCGTGAGAGAAATTGGGTGGTTGATTGAGCGGGGTGTTTACCCTTCTCAAGCAAAAGCCGCAATCCCTGTCAATGTGAACCACAAAAGTCACTAAATTAACCTGTGGCTAACACTCTGGTAGATTGGCACAGAAGCAATCAGGCTTAATTTAGGGGCAATATGTAAGTTATTTATGAGCACACAAACAGCAGTAGAGTGAAAACACAACACAAGAAAATCCCATAACAATTTAGAAAAATAGAGTAAATTTTAATAAATAATTTGTTGAAAAATATGGCCTACGCCAATGGAGCGCAAGTTGGATACAAAGAGTGGATTGGATATTGTGGGCACTTATCTTTGGACTTCACTGAAATGTCAGGAGCAATGTTCTGAGAAGGTAAAGTTCACCAGGGCAAGGCTGAAGGCTATGTGCGAGTAGGATGAGTCATCGACAGGGAGCCACTGGACGAAGTTGCGGTGAAGGTTTCTACATACAGACTTAGGGCCTGATTATGACTTTGGCGGTCCCGCAGCGGGTTGCCATGCTAGACGGTCAAAGCCCTCCACTGCCCGTCTGCAAGATTAGGAGTTTTCTCCTGGTCTGGCGGTCCTGCGGCGGTGGTCCCAAAGGCAGTGACTTTTAAAGGCTTGTATGTGAGCCTTAGAAAGGCAGCACTGTGGGACCGCCACAGCACGTTCCAGCATGGCATGGACTGTGAAGTCCATGCTATGTTGGAACTGGGGGTGCATGCATTTAGGGGGGCACACCATGTGCCCCCCTGTATGCATCCTCTGGCGCTGAGGCAACAGGGGGCCCTGTAGGACCCCCTTTGTTTCCTCACCGATACATTTTTCATGGCGGCTCACTGTCATGAAAACTGTGGCTTTGAGGAAACTCATAATATGCTTGGCGGTGCTGCTGCATATTGCATGCTTTCGACTGCTGTGCCACCTCCGGGGACCACCAAACTTGTAATAGGACGGTCGTACCGCCCGTGCAGCGATTTCTGCACCACAGCCGTAGTCTTAATTAGCTCCAAAGACTTAGAAGTTGAAAATCTCCAGCGAGACGAAGCTTGAGGCTGTAGCCTTTGGTGAAGTACAGCTGAACAGGATTTGCTGCTGTGGAGAAGAACATAGTGGAGCTGCCGTGAAGTCAGGCCAACTGGCGATGTACCTTGGTAACATAGACAATTAGGTTGGCCCCAGTCTCCTATCGGTTCTCAGAGCAGTTTTTAGCCAAAACATTTCCAAGCTCCAAGTTTTGGATTTTGGCTATCTGGGCACCTTTAGCACCACCACCAAGGGTCCAGGACTAAAGGGGCACCCCTTAGGTGGTTAGGACTCAATCAGGTTGGGTCCAGGTGTGGGTTCAAGATGGTTGGAGACTTTTCTGTCCCTGAGACTCTGATCAGGAGGCCAGCCAAATAGCCTTTGGTATAATTCGGGAAGCCTTGGATTAAAGCAGAAAAGCAGGTCTCAAGCAGCAGGGTGGTCCTCTGAAGGCACAAGGCAGGCTTCAGGCAGTAGGACAGTCCTCTTGGGACAGCAGGGCAGTCCCCTGAAGTGAACAGCAGGTCACAGGCAATCAGGACTGTCTTCTGCAAGTCCTCCGCAGGTCCAGAAGTGAACTGAAGAGTAGATCTGAGGTTCCTAATTTTGTACCTGGTGCCAGATTTGAAGAGGAAGAAACTTCTGCAGATGGTGTTTGAATTTCCTTCTTCCCTGCCCTGGTCCCAGGATGTCTGGAGGCACAAATATCTAGTGTATAGTTCTTTGTGTGTGGGCCAAGGAAGTTGCTTTGAAATTCAATTGGTGCTGTGTACACATCTGCCCCTCCCATCAGGTCAGATGGCCCATCCTGACAACACACAATTCCCCTGACGTATGACTATCTTGGAGGAATACACAATGGCCAATTGGCAACTACACCTAACCATGTGACCCAGTAAACAGGTTTCAGGCACCAAATAGGACAAGAAAATGGCAAATTTCTAAAAGTAAACACAAGGAGATGATGAACGGAGTGCTGAAACTTTTCAAACACTCACCCCCAGTCACAGATCTGGGTTGAATCCATCATCATTCTTTAGCTCACTTTGCCACCCCAGTTTAGACACAGCTATATGCAAATCAGTCTTGACCCTGTGCCTCATGGGAACAGTCCAGACAGAACTGCCAAGCCATGTCTTCCCTGGACCGGAATCAAGCATCCTGGGACCGGTTTCGGGCTAACAGCCCTCATCAGCCAGGCTAGCTTGAATCCAGGGGCAAAGTGAGCAAGGGACCCATGTCTGGGCATACCCTGCCAACTTGGAGCGAACAAAGCAAACACAAGGAGTTGATGGACTGAGTGCTGAAACTTTTCAAACACTCACCCCCAGTCACAGATCTGGGTTGAATCCATCATCATTCTTTAGCTCACTTTGCCACCCCAGTTCAGACACAGCTATATGCAAATCAGTCTTGACCCTGTGCCTCATGGGAACAGTCCAGACAGAACTGCCAAGCTTCAGGAGACTACTACGGGCTCGAAAATTCGGTTTTTTCTTCTTTGATACGTCGGGCTTACGGTGCAATACACCTTGTGAGCAAGTTCCTTGTGGCATGTACATACGTCTTGGTTGGATATTACTTAACGTTGTCAATATTGGATTTTTGAAATGTGATTGGCATTGAGGGGAACCGAGTGACTTCAGAGATATAACTGCCGTACTATTTGACTCGGAATTGACGTTTTCAATCAAATAAGGAACTCCTTGTTACATTCCAAAGTCACATATGACTAGGAGCATTTAGCTGACTTTGAGATACGTGTCAGTGGATGCATCTCTTTAGGAGTCTATAAACGTGATGTGGGTACACTGAGCTCACTACTACTCTTTTGCCCTGATGAAGTTCCCAGTAAGGGAATGAAACGCGTTGGCTGGAGTTTATGTGTTTGATAAGGCACTTATATTTAAAATAAAAGAATTTTTATAAACCCATGATCTGTCAGTTGGACTTCATTTGGCTGTGCATCCCCCCCATCTTGAAAAAATAGTAAGAACTGCCAAGCCTTGTCTTCCCTGGACCGGAATCAAGCATCCTGGGACCAGTTTCGGGCTAACAGCCCTCATCAGCCAGGCTAGTTTGAATCCAGTGGCAAAGTGAGCAAGGGACCCACGTCTGGGCATACTCTGCCAACTTAGGGCGAACAAAGCAAACACAAGGAGATGATGGACGGAGTGCTGAAACTTTTCAAACACTCATCCCCAGTCACAGATCTGGGTTGAATCCATCATCATTCTTTAGCTCACTTTGCCACCCCAGTTCAGACACAGCTATATGCAAATCAGTCTTGACCCTGTGCCTCATGGGAACAGTCCAGACAGAACTGCCAAGCCATGTCTTCCCTGGACTGGAATCAAGCAGGGTCAAGACTAATTTGCATATGGCTGGGTCCAAACTGGAATGGCATGGTGAGCAAAAAAACAATGGATTTATTCCCAGATCTCTGTACTGGGGTGAATGTATGACATTGTTTTGCATTCTGTCCATCAGTTGTTCCTTTTGCATTTGTCATCCCGAGTGGGACGGGTATGCCCAGATGTGGGTCCCATGCTCTCCGTGCCACTGGAGTCAAGCTATCCTGGCTGAAGAGGGGTGAAACCCGAAACCGATACTGGGATGCTTGATTCCAGTCAAGGGAGGACCTGGCCTGGCAGTTCGGGCTGGACTGTTCCCATTGGGCGCAGGGTCAAGACTAATTTGAATATGGCTGGGTCCAAACTGGAATGGCATGGTGAGCAAAAAAACAATGGATTTATGCACAGATCTCTGTACTGGGGTGAATGTATGACATTGTTCTTCATTCTGTCCATCAGTTGTTCTTTTTGCATTTGTCATCCCGAGTGGGACGGGTATGCCCAGATGTGGGTCCCATGCTCTCCGTGCCACTGGAGTCAAGCTATCCTGGCTGAAGAGGGGTGAAACCCCGAAACCGGTACTAGGATGCTTGATTCCAGTCAAGGGAGGACCTGGCCTGGCAGTTCGGGCTGGACTGTTCTCATTGGGCGCAGGGTCAAGACTAATTTGAATATGGCTGGGTCCAAACTGGAACGACATGGTGAGCAAATAAACGATGGATTTAGGCCCAGCTCTCTGTACAGGGGTGAATGTATGACATTGTTCTGCATTCTGTCCATCAGTTGTTCTTTTTGCAACTTTCTAAAAGTGGCATTTTCAGAAATGTAACTTAAAATCCAACTTTACCATTAAAAAGGATTTTAAATTACAAATCCTTAAACAACAAACAAGACATTTTTTTCCTGCTCCCAAACAGAAGTTATGATTTATTAAATGTAATAAGGTAACCCAATGTTATCCTATATAAAACTTAAAATTACATGTCCAATTTTTCAATTACAAGGCACCCTACCCTATGCGCTGTTTAGGGCCAATCCAAGGGGTGATTTATATGTATTAAAAAGGGAGTTTTGGGCTTGGCAAAAGATTTATTTTAAGTATTTCAACAAAGGATATGCAGTTCCTTATAGTGACTAAAGAGAGGGAATATGTGGTCGCTCATAAACTTCGGAGTTGGACTAGGGGTCCAATTCCTCAGGAACAATAGCCCTCACACACCCAGATGGGTGTCATGCTTCATCATAGAACATGCTCCTCGTTGGGCTGGCACTACAATGCCCGACAGTAAAGGGGGACAAGGGGGCTCTGTACCGAAGATCTTTTGTTCCAATGATGTATGTGTAGTGTGGGTGTAGGGCTACTCATGTGGATTGGTGTAGAAGAGTGTATGTGTGTGAAAAGTGTGTATTAAAATAGACTAAGTAGTCCTCAAATGGAATTTTAATAGGTGAGTCTACTTGTCCAATTAAAAACATGGTGGCTATCAAGAGAGACAATGATCTATGATGGCTCAGATGGTCAAGACGTTTATTACCATTTGTCAGTCACTAGTGGTCTATTGGCAATTCGTCAGGACCAATTATCCCCAATCTACACAGTGGTTGGAACCTGGGGTTGTGTCATTTTAAACATTTTTCAATCACAAGTTATCTATATTGGTATAGGTAGATGCCTTCATGTAATGTTTTCTAAAACAACCTGAGGTGATCTGAGAACTCAGGAGCCCCGTTCCTAGTTTAGGAGTTTCAGACTTAGAGACGGAGATCTGCAAAGAGAGAGGGGAGAGAGATTCCTTTAGACGAGAAGACTGGGAGACTTAGATGCAGAACTGAAGAGAGCAGAGGTGATTCACAGAGAACAGATGGTAGCAAAGGATGGTTCTACACTTGAAGTAAGAGAGAACTTAGAACCAAGTCTAGAATATCTCTAGAGCCCCATCCCTCTATCCCTAGTCTAGGGCCTACGATTGAAAATTGGAGGACACGGTGTTACAGTGACGTGGGCGCAAACTAAATGACGGAGGAGAAGTGAGTATTAATAGGGTTGTGTGCGTGTGACAGTTATGCTAGATTGCAGTGAAAAATTGGTTGTGTGATGTCTGGTGCAAATGTGAGAGTTGTGCGAAAGTGGTGATAAGTTGTTGTCGAAATTGGTATCGGGTCTCATGTGGTCTACGTTTAAATTGACTCGAGATTGCTTACCTGTTCTATATAAATTAGCATTTGCGACACCATTTTCTGCTTAAGACGCCATTTTGAATGATGATTGAAACTAATCCTTTATCGTTTCCGAGGAAAAAACCTCTGTTAAGTTTCGTTTCTGAAATGCTGAAGCCTTTTCTTAGTAATGAATAGACTGTTCATATTAGCACATACCTTTCTCACTAGATAGAGTCCCTCTCCCACTTGTCTGGTGGCAGGCGCAGGGTGAAACGACCTTGGACTATGCTAGGTTGCGTGAGATACCAGAACCGAAACCTAGTTTTTTGTATTTCATTGCTCAGTTGCATCTGCCTGGAAAATTCCACTGTGGGGCGTGTCTTTGGCCAACTATGAAACGTACATAATATATCTCTATGCTTGTTGATTTCAGTTTCCTCTGTACCACTCTTCGAGACTGTGCAGACGGGGCTCCACTCTGAGTGTATCTGAATAAAACAATTATTGGTATATTCTCCACTGTTCTCCCAATTCTTCATTTGGTATGGAAGGCTGAGAGGTAGTCCGAGGAGACCCAGGTGACCCCAAGCGGGTCACTTCCTTCACCTAAGATCCCGGGATATATAGTAAGGTGCAGAAGACACTGTGTTGTATTTGTCTGCTGTGTTTTGTGGAGGTTTGCTGTGAGTTGTCGTCAACGGCCCCAATTGAGATAGGGAACTTTGTGTGAATGGGACATTTGTGAATAGTGTGGTGGACCTTTTTGTGCAGAAGGAAAACTACCCTGATTCAAGTGTTCCCCGCTGGTCGAGGTTTAATTTGTGAATGTGTGCATTCTTTGAGTGATTGAATTCTATTGATTCTTTTAGTGGAGCGGACAATTGTTGTTTAAGAGAACGTGTGTGTGTGTGTGTGTGTGTGTGAAGAAATTGTGAAGGAGGGTGAGCTGCAGCGAGGAGAAAGAGTGACGTCAGAGAGTTCCACGCTGGGATAGGTCAGTTCTTTGATTAGCGAATTGAGATGGATTGGTTGAAAGTCTTTAAGAATTTTAAATGTAACAGGATTGGAGGAAAGACACTTTACTGATTTGAATCAAAACATTGCATTGGATAATTGCAGAAATTAAATGGTTTAAAGGCTTTAAGAAATTTTTGGGAGGTAATTTAACAAATTTGATTTGGGTCGGTGACGAGGCACCACCTGAGGGAATGCCTGCACATATTATGTTAACGAATTTGGGACTAAATTCATGTTTGTGGATTCGCCAATGGTGCAAGATTACTGAGAAAGAGGGCCCTTTGAGTTTTCCAAAATATGGTACTTTTGAATTGCAAATTATTGACAGATTAAGGGAAATGTTATGTGAAATAAAGGCACTATCTAAAGCCACCCAATTTGAAGCCTTAAGCATGTGGGAAAAGACAGCAAGAGACATCGAAAGAGAGAAATGCTAGAATGAGACTAGTGGAGCAGAGTGTAATTTTGCAGATGCTCATTGGAATGAAGCACTTTAGAAATGGAGAGATGTTATAGTTGAGGGAACCAGATTATACAAAGCCATTACTACCAAGAGACCTGAGAAGCAGGAAAAGGATCAGATACAGGCCAAGGAAATTAAGGATGATAAAAATCCTGAAACCAATAGTGATTTAGGAGATTAAGTATTGGATGCATTGTTCATTGTGTGTCCACCACCTTATGTGATTCTCACTTAAAATGCTGATAATAGTGTACTATCAAGTACTACATTGGCTACTGCTTCTGTTGAACCAAGAGAAATACAGATTGAAAGAACTGAACAGAAATTTCAGACCACCTGCTGACTCGATACCGACAGTGATACCTCCATTGTGACTGATTCGGATCTAAATATTAAAAACTGTTCCTTCACAAAGTGTCTAGAGAAATGGGGACTGTCCTAATTAATATGGTCCCAACTTAAGAAGCTCAGAGAGCTGTAGAAGGAGTAACTACATCAGGGTTTATCCTGACATCTCAGAATTCGCAGATTATAGAACTGAAAATGCCCCAGACAGTTCAAGCATTGGAAAATGAGGAAAGAATTGTCTTTACAACACCAATAGCCCATGGAGAAACAACTATATTTGAAGATGGGATTTTTCAACCATGGTTTGAGGAAGCAGCATCGATTAAAAAGATAGAGAGCATGGTAGAACAAGTTGACCCAGAACCCGAAAAGGGAGACCACTTAATGTTTCAAAGTTAAAAATTGAACTTGAAGAAAATGTAAGGGGGTATTTAGATCTTTAGAATTTGAACCAATATCAGAAAAAATAATGAATTTACCTGCTTAAGGAAATTACAATGTGTGCAGTAACTACACATGATAGACTGGCTGATTCTGCCTGAAAATAGGAAATTGATGTTTCAGAAAGTTTTCAATTTCAGAAAAGTCTCAGGGTACAGATGGATGATGAAGCAATTGAGACAATGCATTTTTCATGAATGCGATTACGCATTACAGAATTGGTGAAAAACATTCGTAAATAGAATGGTTTTGAGAAAGTAGGAAACAAGTGGGCAAATAAACATGAGAAGAAAAAGAAACCACCAGACCTAGTTGAGGAAAATAATAAACAAGATGAGGGAGAAGCTTTGGCTTATCCATGGAGAGAAATAGCCGGAGTATTGCATGTTTATGTACGATGAAACAGAGGTGAACTTGTGGCATTTGTAAACAAATTTCAAAATTGAGAGACAAGCCTGTACAGTGGTACCCAAATTTTGATGGATTAGTTGAAATTTCAAAGGTGTTGTGGATTAATTTCAAAATGTTATTTGACACTGTAAAGCCAACTGATGTGTGTTCTGAATGTAAAGTTGTTGTGCAATGGCCAAGTGACGAGACAATGAGAAATGCTTGCAATAATGCACCATCTTCTGTAGTTAAAGAGAAAAATGAAGCAGTGATTACTTTTCTGAAGGGCTGCCTGCCACTAAAAGATCTTGATTGGGTAAAAATTAAATGAACCTCACAAGAACTAAAAGAATCAGTTGATGAATTTAGTAAGCCAGGAGTTTCAACAACACAGCAGGAGAGAATGTCCTGATGCCAGTGACATGAGATTCTTTACGTCTCAGTTTGTTATTGGATTAATGATCTCTGATCAGATCAGTGTGCACATAAAGCAAAGTGTGGTCTGTTGGCAGAGAAAGTTGATAGATGGGATCCTGAAGGATGAGGGTACTGTAGTGATGTACAAAAAACGAAGCAGAAAGACTTTAAGGAGAAACTTATGATGGTTCCGAGGGAGTTTGCTCAGAGAGGATTTCAGAATAGGTCGTTCGCAGGGAATGAAGGTGAGATACAAGCTGTGGTTCCACAAGCAGGAGTACAAGGTGCTCAAGGAGGATTTGGTGTTTCACAGGATAGAGGGTTCTAAATGGGAATCTGATGCAGTCCAATGTGCCTTTTTGTGTACTGATATCAAATGTTGCGGTGATCGAGTTAGTTGCTTTCTTTTTATTATATAGGGTGAACCATTTCTGGAGATTTGACTTCATCTATTTACTCTGTACTTTTATACCATAATGCTTAGATTGGAGTACATTAATTTGTTTCAGAATTTAAAATAGGCAAACTAACCTGAATTTAGCTGTCAACCTGAGTTTTTACTTTGTAGTTTGGATACTTTGAAATTTAGGTATTGTTAAGGGAGTTTTCTCTTTACCTCTCATGCTGCATAACAAGAACCATCAACCAGATCATTGAGGAGTACAGGTTCCAGCTTTCCCACTACCTTTTGAGCTTTAAAGTTAGGGGAGAAGCTCCTACAGAACGAGCATATGCCCCCTCCTCTTTTATGTCCTCAGTCAATTTGGTTATTATGTTTGAAAGAGTTGCAAATTTCTTGATCACAGGACTGCATCAGCAGGAGTCTGCTTCCTCGAGGACTGTGCTTTAAGCTTTGATTATGAGTTGAGTTAGCCTTTCCCCTTAAGTGTCAATGGCCAATGCTTATGAGGCAGATGTTTGAAGAACTGAAATTTGAATGCCCAATTTATCTGCATGTATCATTGTGCACTGAGCAATTGTGGTTAATACTTTGTCGATAACCTCCCTTCTTGGCGTCGACGAGCTTTAAGCCACCTTCATCAATTGTTCAGTATGTTCTGTCTGTGCTGACTGTTTGGCCACGGATGGAGATGGCAAAAACATAAGTGCAGATGTCACAGGTGAGGCAGATAGTGGGTGCACTAAAATCTGATTTTCCTCTCTAATGCACTCTGAGCCCGGCCCTTCTGTGTACTTGTTGCTTGGAGGAGACGTCAATAACTCATCCCATATCTAAGCTTTCAAAGCATTCAGTCAGGAGGAATTCCATTTATTGACAGGTAAGTGTCCTTTCTTGATTATTGAACAACCCTCCACTGATGTCTTGGTCCCCAACAACATTCCAGGTATTGATGTTATTGCTTCGCTATGTGTGCTGAACTTACTAGGAACATGCATGCGGATCATCTTTGGAAGTCTGCACTTTTCCCTTCACTGTCTTGCAAGTTCTATTCAGAGGACTCAGGTTGTTATTTATAATAATGTTGAGACTTTACGGTAAAGGCAAGTGTTGGAGTACCTTGACAGGACTGGGGGCCTGCTTTTCTTTATCCATGACCCAGGACATACTGACCTCAGTTGGCCAATTGGGATTTGGACAACCCTCGAGGTTGGTTGACGTGCTATATTACAAGAGATCTATTTTTGTCATTTTCCTTTAGTGCTGCTGTTGGTGACCTTGTCTCTGATTTTGTTAAACTGTCACTAAGGGATCGCATGTAACCCTGGGCAAAGCACTACGCTACGCTCGCGTAGTTTGCGAAGTTTGCGCTACTTCGCACAACGCGAATTGCACGTAGCACAGTGCAAACACGCGTAGCGTAGCGTAGTGCAGCGGTCATTTTTTGCTTGCTCGCGGTCCTCAACGTCAAGTTGGCGACCGCGAGCAAGCAAAATGACATCCCGGCGAGGCTTTTTCCTCGTTCGCGATCAGCAACATCAAGTTGCCGATCGCGAGCGTGGAAAATAAACCTCCCGGCGAGATTCTCAACGCGGGGAGGTCAGGTTTCTCATTGCGAGTGGTCGCGTATGCTCGCGACCGCTCGCAATGAGAAACTACCAGTCCGCGTTGAGAAAGCTGCTGCTCAAGTAAAAATCTACTCGAGCGGCAGTAAAAGACAGCTCGCACTGTGCAAGATGCCGTTTTCAATGATTGCACAGTGCGGACAAGCATCCGGCACTGTGCAATCATCGCGAATAGCGCACTACGCAGTTTGCGTAATGCTACGCGTAGCTCGCGTAGTGCGAACTGCACTTTGCGTAGCTTCGCGTAGCGCTACTTCGCAAACTACGCCCAGGGTTAATTCGCATGGCACTTTTTTCACTTTGAGTTTTTGTTGTGGACAATTGCCTTGTTTTTGTCAGAACATATCCGCGGATATCAGCGTTTGACTTCTTAAACTCTGGCAGATGTTGGTCACTCTTGGTGTCCGTATTGTGAGTCTTTTTACTCATGCCTTTGTTACCAGGCCTTTTTTGCCTTCTTAAATACTGATGCCTCAGGCCCATTTTTGCTTCCTCATCTGGTTGTTAACTGAATTGTGTGCCTGAAGTGGCAATGAGCTGTGAGTGCTCATGCTTGCTCAAGCATTATTTAATGCTTGACTGATTATTGCAGCCCCTAGCAGCTTTGTCCCTGTTGTTCCTTCATGGAAAATGCTTTCATATAATAAGCAAACGGTAGCTTATGATGATTTGCTTGGTGCCTAGTGAACGAGGGCTCCTTTAGGTAAGGCAAATCCTACCAACAATTTCAAAGGTCTGGGGGCCAGAGCTTATAAGTAAGGAGTGAAGGCAGTGACTTGCAAACAAGAGCAAGGATCCCTCTAGGGCCTAGAGGATCCAATGATTTACAACAAATGCCATAACAATGCGGCAGCAGTGAGGAAAGGGAGAGGAGGGATGAGAGGCAGTGCAGGCTAATAAGGAGTCCAGCCACAAGCCGCACAAGGGTTGCCAGTCAAGCGCACCTGGGTGGGGGTTGTATGACATTACCATGCATGCCTTCATTCATCATGCACGTTTTTACATCGGATATATTAAAAACGCATACCACTGCCATGCATTTACATTCACTCACATTTTAAACACCTTCACCACACAATCTACCACTCATACTTTAACCACGCAGTTACTGAAAAATCCTGTCACAGTCTAACACTGCCACCTACTGTTCAAAAATTATCCATAAATTCGTAATACGTTATTAACAAATTACATTTGTCGTTTACAGGTTTAGTACTAATTTAAATTGTATATTTTTGGGGGGAGACCCCCCAAATCCCCCTTTTTAATTATCCTTAAAAATATATAAAGAGTGTCACATAGAAACACTGCCACCTACTGTTCAAATGTGTGGTGAAGTTTTGCGTTGTAAAGACTTGGGCGGCAACAGTCTTTGTGATGTAAAAAATGCGTGGTAAATGCTATACGAAGTAAACATTTCGGAGTACAGGCTGTTTCCCTGGGTGGGCACTTTCTCTCTCTCTCTCTCTTTCCACCTGCCCCACCCCACCCAGCTCACCAAGCAGGCCTCACCACATGCACACGCCACCACTGATGCGGCACCCCCGCCACCACTCGGGAATGGACAGACTCACCAGATGCCTTCACTGCTGATGAGACAAGGTGGCGAGCTGGTAGCGGTGCATGCAATGCAGAGAGGACGGCGGTAGCTGAGAGAGGAAGCTGGGACCCGTTCGCGGCACAAGCGCCTCGGCTGCTTCTGGGATCTCCAGCCCCAACCTTAGCTGAAATCACCCCTCACTGCCTGCGTGGGTTGCGTGGGACCCCATGGGCTCCAAACAGAATAGCGAGCATGGTTCCCGGCCCTCAGTTCAGCAGCCCCTCACCTCCTTCCTTCCTGCTTCGTTGCTTCTTTCATCTTGCATCTCCTTTTGCCTTACTGCCAAAGAAATCTCGTTGTGAGCCCCAAATCTTTGACATATTTGATTGAAAATATGAGGGGCTAGACAAAAGTTGTGGGAAGATTGAAAAATCTTGATTAACCTGTCTGCTAGGATATTGTCCTTTCCCCGAATGTAAGTTGTCGATAAGGACTTCAGTTGGTTTTCCACTCAACTGATTATCTGGAAGGAAAGATCTGCAATAGAGAGAGGAACTCTGTGCCTGGCTGCTTGTTCAGGTATTGTTTATTTTGATTATGACAACCTGATTGAGTAGACCATTAGAAATGAAGGAGTTCATGATAAACAGCCTTCATTTCCTTCCAGTTTGATAAGTGGGAGATCTCCTCCTGGAGCCATCTCTCCAGATTCGATTGATTGCCCAATATAGCCCCCACCCTATTCTGCTTGCATCTGTAGTCAGAAAACACGGAAGAGCCACAGTCAAGGGGATTTCCCTGGATAGGTGTGTGGCGTCTAACCACCGCTGCATTTTTTCTCCAATGTTAGTTGTTGCAAGCAACATTTGTTCCACGTTGTTGTTCGCCGGATTCCAATGAGTTAGGAGAATACAGACCAGAGGACCCAGATGAAGGTGGGCCCACTGTGCCACAAACACACACTTTGCCTGCAGAAAGGATATAAAAACATGGAGGAATCATATAGCAATCTATCAGGAAAGTACAATATAGGAATCTTCCCTAATGGTAATTGGCTTACATTGTGACCCTGTATACGTAGCCATACTCTGGGAGAGAATTCTGACTTCTGTACCAATGTTAGCAGAAGGCTCTAAATTGTCTGAGCTCCTGTTTGAGTTAAACCTATCATCCCTAGGTGAGTCTGAAAGTGAGCACCAATGATCTGCAAGTCTTTAGTGGGCTTCAGATTAGACTTTGCCCTCAGTAACACAGGCTCCCACAGCCCGTGGTATTTTGGGCCTCAGAGCTGCAGGGGTCCACCTGAGCACAGTACTCTGGCCTGAAAGCTCCTGATTAAATCCAGCGCCTCCATGTACCTTGAAGTGGCGGGCCCTCAAGTTTCATTATGCCATTTATGTGATTCTGAAGAATCACCTTTGAGAGAGAATAGATAAGCCAGTCATCCAAGTAAGGGTGGATGAGGATACCTTTTCTTGTGAAGATTCGCTACAACTGGAGCTAAAACATTTGTAAATACTCTCAGGGATGTTGTTAGTCCAAATGGAAGCATCTGAAACTGCCAATGATGATCTTCTACACGAAATTTGAGCAATCTCTGATGAGGAGGATAAATCAGTATGTTGTTATGTTCCCCAATGTACCCCAATCTAGGCCTACGTAGCTTCACAACCTTTTACCTACATTTGTCCTACCTTGCTCTGCATAACAGTTCTAGCACTGACCTTTTACCTAGTTATGTGCTGAATAGATGTCGATCAGTTTCTTGGAAACTAGCCTCATTTATTATCCATGAGGATTCTTAAAAAAGTCCCTGCACATGACATACGTAACAGCATTCTGTGTAAAATGTCATGGTCATCCTCATCGTAGGGTGAAAGAACTACTTTGCATAATCGCAGGTATTGCTCTAGGTTCATTTGCATAATCATACTTACAACACATCGATTATGTAAGGAACCCCTAGGCTATCTTTATGGTATAAAAGACCCATACTATGACTAGATAGACAGAGGAGAAGCTTCACGCTGACACTAGACGCTGAGGTCCCGGCCTGCAGAAGCTACAACATGCAGGTGTCTGACATCCCTTGCGGGGTGTCCAACTTGAGACCCAGCAAGACGGGGTCCTTTGTTCTCTCCCATCAGGTAATGGGGTTGGCTCTTTCCTAGGGGATTCTTGGCTTTACACCTACATACAGGCTAGGTACACTTAGGTACACTTTGGTAGGGTTTGCATTTTAGGAGTACGCTTGATTACTATCATGTATCTATATGCCTACATATATTCACTGTTTTAACACCATGGTAGAATTCTACCTTTTTATTTACTCTGTTGGTGTTTGTAATTGTTGGAAAGTGGATTATTGGTAGGGGCAAATGTAGGTCTGCCACTGGCAATAAGGCCACTAACACAGTATAGGGCTCAGAATAGATCTTAGAAAATTATTCCTATGCTCAACCCTTGGTAATGTGGCTGCGAGAAGGCAGGCTTAACTTCATAGACAGGTATGTAAAGCATTTAAAAACACCAATTCAGAAACCAACAGTGCCCCTTTTAGTCATTTCGTTTGCTCTGACAGGGACACATCCACCTTTAGCAATTGTTCTGGAGATTTTCTCACCACTCTTGTGCAGCCTTCTCCAGCAGGCTGGGTCCAGTTAGAACTCCTTCTTGAAGTTCTTCTTGCGGGTCCCAAAGTATCCAACACACAATCCAAGGTTCTGGAATCTCCAAGAGGGTCCTTGAAAGTGTGAGACTTCAATTCCTGCAATCCACTTGAACAAAACCCTTACAAATCCACTGGTAGTACTCCAGGCTGGGCATTCTTTATGGTGATGTCCAGGTGAGCTCTGTTAACATGTAGCTTGCAGGGAGTCCACTCTTTAGTCCTTTTGAAGCAGGTTTGATCCACAGAGCTGTAGTTTCAAATGGTGCAAATAGGCACAATCTCAGAGTCCTGGCCTTTGGAAATGCACATCAAAATCTTCAGCACAGACCCTTCTGATTCTCTTAAGTTTCAAGCAGCAGATCTGAAGGGCTCTGCCCCTCTCAGATACTTATTCCAAGTTCTCTGGGTCAATCAGGAGGTCACTCCTGACCAATGAGCTGCAGGGTTCCACCCAAAACTCTGACCACTTCCTGCAGAGTGTGGCAAAATGCTAACCCAGAAACCACTATTTTTCCAAAATTCAATATGTCAGAAGTTTCAGCAGGCAGAGAAGACCTGGCTAGACACACCCCTAGGATGGCTATTCTCCATATTCCCTCCCCCTTGCAGCTGCTCATTCCTTCCTTAATCCAAGTATCGGGCTAGTGGTGAACAGGGGTCCTCCCCTTCGCTTGAAGTCCATGGTTTACGACTCCTCCCCCATTCCTATGCCCAGCAACCTCTCCTCCCCGAGAGGCTTCCTAACCCCGGTGGTCATTTATCACCTCTTCAAAGAAGCCAGGCTCACCCACTTATCTCTGACCAATCAGGGCAGAGCAGTACAGGGTTGAATTTTGGCTTACAGACAAAAAAAGTCTTATAACTTCTTGTCTGTACATTTTACAATAAATTCAACAATACCATATTGTTGGATTTATCATTACCATTCTACTGAGTCCTTTAATCCTAGTTTTATGGCTTTTCTTTCTCCAGTTATTAACTAATAACCTTTTGCAATGTTAACCTATGGCTAGGGATTTGAAATGGGAAAAGTGACTTGGGCCATTTTCCCAGCACCAGGGCTTATAAAAACATATTTTATAAGTACGCTACATATATACAGGACCGCCACCCCAGGAACACCTAGATGAAACTTTAGGGGTTCTGAATATGTAAAAATATTGCAGATCCTCCCTCCACAGTGCTCCTACCACCAAAGGCGATTTTGGGCAGCACTTTATCACAATGTGGGGAGTGAAATGCGCAATTTCACTTTACCCAGGGCATATAAAACTCATTTTATAAGGGTCTACCTTATAGATACCTGACCCCCCACCCCTGGGACACCTAGGGGAGACCCTGGTGGTACCAAATATGCCCAAACATTGTAGGTTAACCATTTTTAAGTGCCCCAAACACAAAAGTTGAGTTTGGGCTCAATTTACTTTTTAAAAGCAGTCCTGCCACACAGAGCCACTTTAAAAAAAAAACCCTCAGGCTTCAGCAGTGCACACATGCAAGTGCAGAAAGGTCTGCTGGCCTCTAAACTGCCATGCCCTATTTATACTAGGGACTGATAGGTAGTTTCAATCCCCCTGCCCTAATATGTACTAGCGCCCTATAGGGTAGGTCATGCCAATCACAGGGGGTACCCCAACCCTTAGTGTACCCTAGAGTATGTAGGTGTTTTCACTGTATTCTAAGTGTTTTCAGCATAGCACTGGCCCTGGGCCTGGTTAGGCAGAGCCCAGGGTCAGTCAGAGTCAGTTACCACCAGTACCAGTCAGCAAAAAGTTGGGGGGTGCCCACGGCACAGGATGACTTTGCAACAGTAATGTTATACATCTGTTTCTGTCTAATGGTTGTCGCAGCACACATGTTTTATACTAGAATGACGCTGGTTTAATAAATGCTTATTGAAAACGTCCCCATCGTTTATTCTTTGTTTCTCTCTGAGACCAAATGAGCATGAGTGACTGAACGAAAAGTACTGTATTGTTTCCACGATCCCTGAAGGATCAAGTTTGTCATGTTCGAGAGTTGGGCAGAAACTACTCGCTCCTTGGTAAGGTTAGGAGGCTTATGGTGGCACATATCCTTTGGGGGGTGTATGGAATCAGTCTGGACACCAATCCCTTAGTTTATGTTGTCTAAACGTGCACATCCAATGTATTATCAGGAACTACACGACATGGCGCCGCCAATGTTGGTTTGGTTCCTATTTAACGGTCAAGTCAAGTCAAAAGCTTTATTCGGTATGTATAAAACAACCACAAAAGTATACATGAATAAAAACTGATTACATTGCACATAAATAATATCAGATGATAAAAAACAAGGCAAATAGCTCTTGATATACAGCAAGGGTCCAGAATTAGTCACATCTAAAAACACATAAAAAAAAAAGTACAATTACTTAAAATCATTGTGATCGACACTATGTTGGTACAACAATGCTTTTACATGTATTAAATGCGTGTATAATAAAGAGTGCCACATTAAGACAGACCCTGGCATCACTTAACTCAGACAAGTATTTTGTTGCAACAAAGTGCGATCTGTTGCATTACGCAAGCAGAAGTGGTTTTAGGTAGTAACTTCTAGAACCAGAATAAAAGCCACAAAACAACATAAAGTGCTCAGTGCTCTGCTTACTCTGTCCGTCACATGGGCAGGGAATCGTGTCCGAAGGACAGGTTTTCATATTAGGAAATGCAACTAAATGATGAACAATCCCCAATCTAAACCTAGTTAAAACAAAACGGTGCATGAGATTGCAAATATAAACTAGATAATCTTGACAACCTGCTGTTAAGGTAAGTGTTAAATAAAACTTGACAGTTGATTTCCTGCTCTCGCAGTCAAGCCGAACTTCCCTCCTATAGTTCATAAATGTTTCTCTAATAGACAACTTACTGAGTGATAATGCTTGTAGGGGGTTGATCCGTACTGACTGAGTAGTTCAGTGGTGCTTTTCAGAGACTCCTATTCACATTCAACCAGAGACGTCTGGAGTGGGAAGGGAAGGGAAAATCTGCCACAGTTTAGTAGGTATATCCTACGTATTAGCTGTAGGTTTGTTCAAGCTTGAAGGATTATAATTCCCTATATTGTGCATAAAAAGTTATCTCTTTTTCTTAAAAACTCCACCTATAATGTCTCAGACTGGAGACGCTGGTACGAATGGTGCTAGTGCGGTGGAAGCTGAGCAGGTAGGTACTCTTAACATTTCAGAAAATTGCAGACATGCACTTACTTACAAACTAGTCTCTCACTTATTGCATGGCCTTCACTGGCTGCCGGTGGAGAAGAGGATCTCCTTCAAAGCTCTGTGCCTAATGCACAAGGCTCTTTATAGCACCGGTCCATCTTTTTTCCAAGAACGGTTCTCCTGGTACACGCCCAACAGAAACCTCAGATCTAGATCTGCATATATGGTCATGGTCCCAAGAATTAGTAGAGCAAACTGGGGCGGTAGAACGCTTGCATACCAGGGGGGAAAGCTATGGAATTCCCTGCCTCTTGCACTCCGCTCACAATCAACCTTGTCATAAGGTTTCTGCACATACACAGAGCTATGCACAGGAAAATGGGACCCCGGAATACAGTGGTTTGCCACCATATACCGTAGCACCCAAAAACCCCAACCCAACTAGCTTAGCATCCCATTAGCACCCAAGTACCAATGATTAGACAACCCAGAACACGGTATCTTTATCTCAGGACTCGCAGAAGCAAGAACACTCTTTCGTCACTCACTCGTACTTGTCCACAAGGTGCGTAGGAAGAGACACTGGATAGGTTAAAATGTTTATTCCAACTTACGTGCTCTAATGTACAGTACACGTGTCAGTACTAATAGCATAATGCATATGACTAATATAAGCAGCATGGTTACAATTCCATAGAATACAAACGGGGAAAGCATCTCAGAGCTCAGTGGATAAACGTATAAATAACATTACCACCCTCCCCTTGCAGTAAGATAGTTTATTATAATAATAGAAGACCTCTGGGCTTTGACTAGCGAACCCCCATACCTCAGTCTCTAGATGCAGAATTACATCAGCAGGACATCATAGCTCTTCTCACTGAAAGGGATTTCTCCAAGTGTCTTAAGCGCTAGTAAGCCACAGTATTAAAAGCACACCAAATTCTTCATGGCAATTGCACCTAATGTTATGTCTGGGTGCGCGAGACTGGCCATATCAGGAAGAACCAAAATACATTGTTATGTGACCTTGTACATGTTTGTGCAGACCGAGCCCAAAAAGGTGACCAACAGAAAATGCAGACAGTGCAAAAGAACTTGGCACGAGCAAAGGGCGAGGGAGACCCGGCTCAGTGTAACGTGCGCAAAGAAAAGCAGCATGGCAGCCAGGCCTAGGCCAACATAACAAGGCAGGCAACATTCCACAAGACACCCTCCCCTGGTCAGTCCGGCGGCCAGGACAGAGGCCCATCAGAGGACAACACAGCCGTTGGAGCACAGGGAGCGCCCAAACGGCGAAGGGCAGGTCAATCCAGGAAAGTGTAAGTGCAGAAAAAAGCCATACCCTCCAAGAGTTCATCATTGGAATCGTCAAAAAACATAGATGCCATCCAATCCATGAGATCAAAAGAGCAGGAATGCTCCTCAGCAAGGGGAGCATCCAGAAGCAATGCGGGACAGCTTGCGTGATAATTGAAACAGCTTCGTTGTAGGAGATCCTGGGCAGCCGCCCAGATATCCCATTGCGCCAAAATCCCCAGTGCAGCCGCACGCGCCATACAGCCAGCAACGGAACAGTCCTGTTCATGGGCCTCTAAGGGACCCATCAACTGAACAAAATCCGGAACAGACAATGACGAATTGGAGAGGCAATAATCCAGAGTCCAGGTGAAAGGACAGCGGATACAAGTCATCACAGGTTGCACGCAAGTGAAATACGCAAAGCGAAATGAAAGAGTATATGACACACTCAGTGTCGCCAATGGCAAGACACCAAAACCAGCCAAAATGCGCTCACGGAGCAGCTGGAGGCGTTCTGGATCGAGCAGGTCCCATCGGGGAGCAGCCATTGCGCAGAAAGCAAATTAAGAGCAAGACACCAGCCGCTAAAGCGAGGATCAATGGGAAACCGCCAAAGACGCTGGAAAAAATAGAATGTATGAATGCTGGGATGACACCAAAAATAGTTTGGAAGGAGGACACCAAGCCCGACCCCACGACCTTAAAAAAGTGTACTAGGCCTTCAGTGTAAGATGCGTTAAAAATACGATGTATTAACTCCCCAAAATGTTGGGGGAGATTAGTGTTTAAAAGGGCCTGTATTTCACTGTGGGTACTCGCCACCTGGAGAATGAATGTCTCCCGGGCGGACGTGAGCATAACTTCCTCGTTCAATAATAGTGCCTTTATTCTGCTCAGTCTATTGAAATCTGCCTCCATGGTAGGGATGGAAGGCCAAATAGAGATATCAACCTTGCCATGAGGGGGAGGAAAAAGCACATTTTTGCAGCAGACAACCCTGTGCGAAACTGTTACAATGTAAGGAATGCCAGCCTGCAGGCCACAACAGTTTTCGTTATTTAAAAGTAAATAACTACCATTGGAAAGGAGAGTGAAAGTAGGAGAAATAACAGGAGCAGGAATACCTTTCAGCACACAAGCAAGATTAGGAGCGGAAACGCTACATGAGCCATGCAATTTAATGTGTTTACAAATAAGCGAATGACCCATAGTCGAGTCGCAGGACTCCCCGTGAGAAAAACTTCCTTGCCGTCCCGAAGGCATTTATACATGAAAGGCAAGGACCAGAGTTCATGCAGGAAAGCACTGCCCAAGGGCTGGTAACGGCCCACAGGGTAATGTTTCATGCACGAGTCAAATTCAAATAAGGAAAAAGGTAAAGCGATAACCCCATGAACTAGCCACACAGCAGAATCGAGTTCTGCAACAGAGAACGGCAAAGGATCCATCTTTTCGATATGTAATAAAGTGTAAGTTGCATCTTTCATGGACATGAATTGCTGTTTGTCAGTTAAGTTAAAAGGTAGAAACAAGGCAGAGGTGTTCAAAAATGCCAAGGCACTTTACCTAACTTAAGCGTTTGTAAAGTCCATGCAAACTGCATAACTGAGCGCAATTGATTCTGACCATGATATAACATAGAAACATCATCTTGTACAATATCGACAACAGAGGACACAATATTCTCTAAAGTGTAAATGCGAGAAGACAGGGTATTAATACTATTGTCAACAACAGCAAGCACCTTTTTCAAATTTGCTTGATCTATTTCCCGAAGACGGGAAGCAGCTTCAATTTGTGATAGCTTCCAGAGTTCATTATACGTTTCATAAATGAATCTCTTAGGTCGGGGACCACGAGGTCCCAAAACCAAGTCGGACAGATCAATATTGCCTGAAAGGAGGGACAAATGTAGTTTAACAGAATCAAGGGACGAATGTTGCAGCCATTGTTTGCATAATTTACCAACTGAATATGTAGTGACAGTACGGGAATCAGTAAACCTCGGATCAGGCTTATCCTGTGCGTAGCCAGTACCTAAGTCGTGAAAACGCATTTGGCATGCATTAGATGATATAGGCCATACCAACCAGGGTGACTGATCCAGCTCAGAAACATTAAACAAATTATTCTGTAACAGAGCCTGCAGGGACACGAGGGACAGATTGAATCGTGAGCTTTCATTGGGAAAACTCGACAGGGATGGCATTGATGGAGTATTCAATTGTTTAGTGGTTGCTAAGCCCCAACATGTAGTCTGATAGATGGAGACATTGAGGAACATAATTTGTGTAGGGATGAGGCAAGCACGGTGTAATGCCTCGGTTCCCTGTACCTGCCATGGCTTGGAGCCCCAAATAGATTTTAAATCCACTGTATTATCCCAATACTCATAACCACCCACAGCTAGGGCACTTAGAAAGGAACCTGAATAAAGCAATTTGGTGTGTGTTAACATAATTTTCTGAGTTGATGTGTTATTAAGTCTAAAATAATAGGATGCAGGGTTCGACCGATTAAAATCAGTAAAATAATTAAACTTATTTCGAAGAGTTTGAGAGCTACCTGGCAAGGGGTTTGGACAATGTTCCCATTGGGTATAGTTAACAGAACTACGCAGGGCACTGGGCTTATGGAGAAAATGATTACCCCAATGTTGGTAACAATACAAATCGGCATAATTAGCAGAATTCATATATAAATCTTCAGCATTAAAAGATGCATAATATTTTAAATCGGCAAACAATGCTTCAACGGCATGCACATCCCAATCATCAGAATGAATATTATTTTGTACTACATCACCCATTGAAACACGAAGGACATTAGGTACATTAATAATTTCCGTCGGACCATGGATTTGATAGTTCACTGCATCCCATACGATGCCATCAGCAACTGGGAAAGCTGAAATGTTCACAAATGTGTGGTCACGCTTCATGATGTGAGACGAGGAATGAGGAGCCAAAGTTCCAGAAACATAGTCTACAGCAGAGCGTTCAGGTAAATAGTGACCATTGATTAGTAGAAAAAACACTGTGACAAAGCCAATGGACATGAACAAAAAAATCAAGAAAAGTACCAACCAGATGTATGTCCAGGGTGGAATCAAAAAATTGTCTCTAAACCAGGATACAAAAATACTGAGCTTGGATGGGACTTTTGAAGAGGTGGAATCCGAATCAAAGGAATAACGAGTCGGGCTTAGTGGCATTATTGGTTGATGTGCCACCGATTCAGATGCAGGATAAGTATACTCGTCCTCGTCGATATTGGTGGAGAGTTGGGGATCAATTGTAGTTTCAGGCAAATCAACCATCTCAATTACAGCATCAGCGACCGTTCGTGTAGATGGGTCACGAACATATGTCCGATAAATGGCAGGACAAGAGACCGCTGGTGTGACACTATTCAGGATCGGCCAGGCGCTGTAGCTTGACATTTTCCACTGAGATGTATCTGTTCTCCTTGCGACCAGGAAGCGGTGGTAAGATGACTGTACGTGTTCCCTTCAAGCCCAGAACTGGAACCGGTGCACAAAAAGAGGGGCCAAATTCTTTTTTGTTTTCAACCTTCTCTCGAACCAGTTCTCCAACCTTTGGAAGCCAGCCGGCTACCGGTATCTGCAACGCAGGATCTGTGGCTGAAGGCAAATGTGTAGTTGCAAGTTTGTCTCGGGCTTCTTGTAAGTCCTGTAACATAGCAGAATGGTTATCTACATCAAACTTGGCGGATTGCGCCGCGATGTCTGGACCCTCAAGGTCAGGCACAAACATTCTTATGCCAAAGAGCATTTCGTATGGGGTCCGCCCACCCAGAGGTCTTCTAGGGAGATTATTAAGTGCACGCTGAACGGTATACAAATGGGCCAGCCAGTTCCTGCCAGTACCTATAACCCTAGCTGTTAAGGATTGCTTTAAGTCACGGTTCATTCGTTCAACGATAGAGTTGCCCTCAGGCCTATACGGAGACGAAAATTTCACCCGCACCCCAAGCGAAGCCATTGCATCCTTGTAAGCCCTAGAGGCAAACGCTGGACCTTGGTCCGAATGGAAGGTGCCGCATGCGAAAATTCCCACAAAGACACGCAAATCCCTGATTACATTTCGGGCGTCAGCACTCCGTTGTGGCCAGACCCAGAGAAACCGTGTGCACGAGTCCACTGCCACTAAGATGTATTTATAGGCAGTGTCTGATGAGAATGGACCGCAGTGATCCAAGTAAACACACCCAAAGGGTCTGTTAGCAATGCAGAGCGGTGTTTGTGGTGGACGTGTTACCGTGGAAGGCTTAATCTGTTGACAAACGTCGCAAGAAAGCACAAAAGCACGGGTGTCTTTATACAACCCACGCCACCAATAACGCTGCTGCAAGATGGAAACCGTAGCTGACACACCTGCATGAGCAGAAGCCATGCCTTCGTATGCAGCTGATATCAAGGCACTCCTGCGGTCCGCGTTGGGGATCAGCCGATCTCCAACGTCAGGTATAGTTACATAAGGAACCTGATCGGGACTTAATGTGTAAGAATACTTGGAAGGGAAACCTGTAGGGTAATTATTACCTTCCTTGGTTGCAGCAATAGCTGCTAATATAACAGGGTCTATTTTAGACATGGACCTGGTAACCGCTGCTACTGAACACGTGACTACTGCTGAACGGGCAGCCTCATCTGCCAGATCGTTACCAATAGCGTGTGCGCCCACCCGCTGATGGCCTAAGGTGTGAACCACCTGTGTGAGGGGCAGACGTTGTTGCAATTCTGCCACTCGAACCCAAAGCATTTTATGCTTAATTGTGCTCCCTTTTGCGTCCTTGTAGTCGTTTTTCGACCAGAAAAACAGATTGTCATTGTAAGACTGTACACAGTAGAAGGAATCACATACAATAAGAGTTGTCTCATCCTGAGAAGCGAACTCAAGTGCAAGTAGCAATGCATGCAGCTCGGCCAATTGTGCGGTACTATCTCCAAGTGTGCGAGTGTGCACTACAGAGGATTTGAACGTTCCATTTACAAAGGAACCCGCAACAATAGCACATGCAGCTGAATAAGCGTGCTTGGACCCAGTGGCCGGTTGCGCCGAACCATCGGTGTAGATCACACATTTGTAATCCTCAAGCGGTAGTAAAAACAAAGGAGGAGGATGAACGAATTCATACTGCAAAAACTCCTGAGTCTGCAGAGAAGAATCAAAAACAAAAGTGACGTCCGAAGACGTCAAGGATGTAGCCCATTGTATCCAACGGGGATGCATTGCTTTTGAGTTCGGTACACTTGCCTTTGTTACTGCCTCTAGGGCAGGACAGGGTGTTACCACTAGAATCCGCTTTCCCTGTGCCAGTGCGCGTTCTTTTAGAATCGCCATTTGCACTGCAGTTAGAACTTTTTCGACAGATGTAAAGCGCAATTCAGCGGAAGTGTACAGATGTGACTTGTATGCGATGGGTACTGTATCACCTTCATTAAAGGTTAAGTATGTGAATCCCACCGCCCCGGAATTATTCTAATCACCAGGTTTGTGTGGTTATCACGAGTCAAAAGATATTTAGACTCCAATAGGTCTGTCTGCAAAGACTGCAGAATTGAGGTATGCTCAGGCAGCCAGCAAGACCTTGAATAAGTAGGTTGTATCAAAGCATACAAAGGCTTGATACGCTGGGCATATTCGGGAATGTAAGTACGCCCGAAATTCAGGAAACCCAGCAAAGACTGAAGTTTCTTCAGAGTATTTGGGGGGCACAAATGTGCACATTTTTCCAAGAAATGGGGGCTAAGCCCTTACCTTCGTTATTGAGCTCATAGCCCAAGAACAGAACGGTAAATTCAGCAATGTGTGACTTAGCAAAGTTAAATTTGTAACCCTGCTCCGCGAATTCAAGAATAATGCGGTCCACACGGGACAAATGCTGAAATAATTCGTCGTCCGTCAGATAGATGTCATCTACGTACGAACATGCGTCTTGATCAATGTCATTTAACAAAGAAACAACACGGGCGGCGAATATACCCGGACTATTTTTGTAGCCCATGGGTAAACGCCGGAACTGGAATAATTTACCACCGGAAGTGAATGCGGTCCATTGACCACTCTCCGGGGCTAGGTTGTGCGTGTAGAAACCGTTTGAAAGGTCAAGTGTCGTTTTGTATTTTTTACGAACAAGACTGTCTACAAGCGCAGAACTGTGTGTATTTTGCACCGCAAAGTTCCGACAATGAGTATTTAAATGCCGGTAATCCAAAACTAAGCGGTACGATCCATCGGGTTTAGAAACCACGAAAAGGGGATTGTTCATAGGTGATACGCATGGTTCAATTACTCCCTGATATTCCAACTGTGTCAGAATTTCGGAGACGGGGCCTTTTGCCTGTCGTTTGATGGGATATTGGGGTTGTGGCTGCGGTAGCGACCGCAAAGGTATTGCATGAGGAGGTGATTCTTCATCCCATCCCACATGGTTGCGGTATAACGCTGGTGCCAGGTACACAGCCCACTCAGCTGCAAGTGCTTCAGCTTTGTCTTTTGGGACATGCCGTGAAAAGCTTGGAAGGATTACCTCGTCTCCTTTATGTGCAGCTAAAACGAATGGGGGTGGCCAATCCACCTCTGCTAACAAAATGTCATATGAAGAGGTTAGATTTTCCCAAAAATCCCTTTTATTTCACGCGGTATATCACCTTCAATTTGGATGACTATGTTGTAAAGTCTGTCAGGGGTGCCACTCTCGTGTCAGCTGTCTCTACAGTAACGAATGTTTCAGTTGCTGTCGCCTCCATATGAGGACGTAGCGCCTCCCGCACTATGGTAACTTCCGCGGCGCTGTCTAGGAGGGTCACTGCCCACGTCCAATTCTGGAGTCTCGTTCTCACGGTCTGAGGCATATTTCGCTGTGACAGCGGCAACTTTTTTCTTCTGAAATTGCGGTCGAGGAAGATGAAAGTCTTCTGCTTTCCCTCTGACTTGTTGTCGAGGTTGGTCTCGCTCCTGGGGAGCCTCTCGGCCCCTTCCTCTATCTTGCCGTCCTCCTCCACCAGCCTGTGACGACGTCTGGGCCTGTGAAGAACGAGGAGAACGCGTATCAGAGCTCTGAAACCTTTCTGGTGATTTAATCCTTGACCTATCACGTAAATCATAAGTACGTTCAGAAGAAACCGAAACTGGGGAAGCGCCTCTCGACCCCGGCTTCTTTTGTTGCTTACCCTGTTTTTTCTGTCTCCAACTCTTTTTAGTGAAGACTGGTTTATCATCTTTCTCAGATGTACTTTTTGTTTGTGTAACTTGTGTTTGCGATTGAGTTTGCATTTTTACAAAAGGCTTGTTGCCCAGGCTATTTCTTCCAATTGTTTTATAAGCCCGGGCAATAATTTTCGGTAATTCGCGGGGCCTGTCCAACTCTGGGACCAAAGCCAAAGCATTCGCTACTTGAAAGTTCATAGCATCGCCCTTGACATTTCCAAGGATCAGCTCAGCTACTACATCAAACACTCCCACTAGTCTCATCCCTAATTCCACAGCCGCTTCAGGGCCATGTTCATCCTGTACTTTTTAATTACAGAGGGTAGAACCGTCATGGAAGGAGTTCCAAAACATTTTGAATAAACTGCTGCGAATACCTTACCCCAGTTTTCACATGATGTCAAATCGGGGATTATGTCTTTTGGCAAACTTATCGTGAGGATGCGGTGTTTATCTACTGGGGATGTATGGGGAAACACTGCTTCTATCTGATCGAACTTTTCTGCAAGCCAGTAAGGATAGTCGTCCTTATTTTGTGGACGTTTGCCCATCACAGAATTTACCATGACAGGACTTATGGTCACTCCAGCGGCTATAGCTGGTTGGCCTGCGACTACAGGAGCAGCTCCATGTAGGCTACCTGTAACGTATGTCACTAAGGCTCGATGCACTCGCACCAGTTCGGTATGCATAGTGCGCAGTTCTGCAATCGGTAATGCCAGATAATTTGGATGCGGGGTATACCCGGCCAATACAGGCCAAGTGGCCCCCTGAATTGATAAGGGGCCTAAACGAACTGCGGTAGTTGGTTGTGGGAGGGTGCCATTAAACCAAACACGGTGCTGCCAAGCCGTGAGAGGCACTTCAAGAGTAGTATAGGGTCGATAGGCAGCAGGAATAGCGGTGGGTTTATATTCATGAAACAGCTTATCACCTGCATCCACCGCTTCAAAAGTGATCCAAGTGTAAAACACTTCAAAGTGATAAGCCGCATCGGCTTGAACCACAAAGACCAACTCGACCCCAGTATCGGGCACTCCATACACAGCTAAGTGGTCTCGGAGTGCTCCTCGACTATGTGCAGCTATCGCCACACCAGCCATGACCAAACAATTATATTCGACAACCTAACAGGGAGCACAAAATGGGTTATTTATGTAACCTTTTTTAATAACTTCAAGCTTGAAAGAACCTATAAAGCGTTCAATATAGGAGGTATCACCGTCACTTACGCCTCCGGAAGCGTACGTGAGGGTTTTGTGGACAAGCACAAGTACTACTCAAGCGTCTCGCAGTTAAGCAGCCCCACGGTGGTCGCGCCATGTCATAAGGTTTCTGCACATACACAGAGCTATGCACAGGAAAATGGGACCCCGGAATACAGTGGTTTGCCACCATATACCGTAGCACCCAAAAACCCCAACCCAACTAGCTTAGCATCCCATTAGCACCCAAGTACCAATGATTAGACAACCCAGAACACGGTATCTTTATCTCAGGACTCGCAGAAGCAAGAACACTCTTTCGTCACTCACTCGTACTTGTCCACAAGGTGCGTAGGAAGAGACACTGGATAGGTTAAAATGTTTATTCCAACTTACGTGCTCTAATGTACAGTACACGTGTCAGTACTAATAGCATAATGCATATGACTAATATAAGCAGCATGGTTACAATTCCATAGAATACAAACGGGGAAAGCATCTCAGAGCTCAGTGGATAAACGTATAAATAACATTACCACCCTCCCCTTGCAGTAAGATAGTTTATTATAATAATAGAAGACCTCTGGGCTTTGACTAGCGAACCCCCATACCTCAGTCTCTAGATGCAGAATTACATCAGCAGGACATCATAGCTCTTCTCACTGAAAGGGATTTCTCCAAGTGTCTTAAGCGCTAGTAAGCCACAGTATTAAAAGCACACCAAATTCTTCATGGCAATTGCACCTAATGTTATGTCTGGGTGCGCGAGACTGGCCATATCAGGAAGAACCAAAATACATTGTTATGTGACCTTGTACATGTTTGTGCAGACCGAGCCCAAAAAGGTGAACAACAGAAAATGCAGACAGTGCAAAAGAACTTGGCACGAGCAAAGGGCGAGGGAGACCCGGCTCAGTGTAACGTGCGCAAAGAAAAGCAGCATGGCAGCCAGGCCTAGGCCAACATAACAAGGCAGGCAACATTCCACAAGACAACCTTGCAGCTTTTCAGAAAGCAGTTGAAGACCTGGCTGTTTCCACTTTAAATAACGGTGTCATCCATGTTATTCCCTCTGTTTGATGCCTCTTTTAGGCTCTTGATCCGTTTCAGCACTAAGACACCCTTGGGTAATGAGCGCTCTACAAAACTATTTCATTCATTCATTCATCCTATGAAATTATTAGATTATGGAGTCACGTCATTGGGTGGGACTGTTATCTTCGAGATTGAGGCACACAAGGCATTCAAAACAGAGATATTCCATTCTTGGGTCAAATTACCACCTGCTGATGCACGTACACATTTGTTTCATACTGACATTCCAGATGAGACACCAGAAGAATACTTTCCATACGAGGACATAGAAGTCCCGTTAACTTACCAAGAGCATATTAATTGTTTTAAAGGTGTCCTCCCACACACCACAGAAAAAGTGAGACTCGGTCCGCTCAGCAGAGAAGGAGCGACATGGCTAGTCCTAGCTGCTTACACACTGCATCCAGAGATAGATACATTGCCAGCAGCAGAATTACTTACACTTCACAAAGAGATAATTAAACTCTACAGAAATCTTACACAGTTCGTAATGCGAACACTTACAATTCAACCTAAAAGGGTTACTCAAGCTGGTCAACTGCAAGGAACAGCGACAAAAATGACCCCACAAACGCTGCACGTGATTATGGGAAGAATGCCCACTAGACGTGAGCAAATGCTGTTCTGGATAGCACAGAAAATAGCACAGCTTGAGTCGGTATTTCCCCATACGGGCCCTCAGGAAAAACACAGAATACTGACAATTTGCTTGCAAATGAAGATAGTTCCTCTGATAGAGGATTGTACCACTTGGGGTACAGTTTTTGCTGCCGTTTATACCAGAACTCATGCTACCCCCTCAATAGCAGTCATACCAGAAGTATTGAAACAAATACAGAATTAGTACGGGCCAGAACCTGCCATGGACTTGGGGATGAAATTAATCTGCAATTTTGCCCAGGCATCAATAATTATGTTATCTAACATAAAAGGGGAGGCAGCAGAGGTGGCTATACCCCAACGCCTGAGGAAATGCACCCCTGCTCAACAGGAGCGAGATCTACCTAAGATTATCAAAGATACCTATGCTTCGCTGGGTCGAGATAACTTGGAAGCTAGACCTGTGAAACCACAATTAACGAGTAATCCTGAAAAGGACAACTCAAAGCAGGTACCCTATTCTTCTAAAAAGAAATGGGACAACAAACAAAAATTAATAAGCAGAATGCATCAGGATCACGGGGTGGGTCTTCTCAACAAGAGCCCTCTGATAGAAAATATCACCTTAGAAACCATGACAATATTAAAAAACCTGACAGGTATCAGGATACTGATACACTTTCCTTTCGTTCCTTTTAGGGTTCATCAAAAAACCAGGAGAGCAAAGGATGGTCAGAACGCAGATCAGAAGCGCAGGCAAAGCCAATAGACACACATCGCACTTCAGACTACATTATCAAACAAGAAAATGAAACCAAAAGTAAACCTCAATTTAAAAAGAAGAAGGTAGCTGGCCTTAAAATAAGAAATGCCCAGGCTACTGAGGACTCTACTACTGAACGGGGATGGGCTCTGAGGATGCTAGACAGCGCAGCAGAAGTAACAATAGCTCACCAGAACCTGATGGAATTTCTGGTGACAGCAGCGTTGAATGAACATATCATGGTGGAGACACCGGATACCAGGGTAAGTGTCCCACATCAGTTATACGAAATAACCGTCCAAATGGAGGGGGACATACCCAGAAAAGTGAAAGGTCTCTTTTGGGAGAACCTGATATATGGATGCGATATCCTATTGGCTGAAAGAGATTGGCCGTCTGACTTCGTTATGGATTGCCCTAAAGGGAAGGAGGTAATATTACCTCGTTCCAGAGTCTCTGAAACATACATACATGCAGGAGTGGGCGTTAGCGCTAGCTCCCGCACTTTACTGCAATCATTTAGGGTAGGATACTGAGTCACCTCACAATAAAATCCCAGTTAAAACTACTCCTATACCACAGAGGCAGTACCCAATAAAACTTGAGGCAAAGAAACAAGCCAGGGAGATCTTAGATCAACTTGAATACCAAGGTGTGATTGAAAACTGCACCTCTTCCATGAATAATCCTTTGTTTCCAGTAATGAAACCCGACAGTCTTAGACTACAGGCATTTGAACACATGCACGAAATCATTTGCAGTACAAAATGCACACTGTGCCGCATTAATGAATAACATTGTGCAGAGAAATACAAAACAACGCTAGATATCTCAAATGGATTCTCTGCCAAAATATAGTGCCTGAAAGCAGATATTTACTCTAATCTACAGATGGTTCTGTTGGATAAAGCAATTTCTTAGCATTCCATAATTAATATGCAGTAAGAAACACACCAAGGATGATATTCCGCAGTTCAAATGTAGTATATTATTCTTTTTTATATATGGCTGTCACATGAGCATTTTTTAACAACAAATAAACAAGAAAGTGACTTTCGTGAGTAAGTGAAAAAGAGTGACAAGATGGTGTCATGAGTGAAATAAATACAACAAAGAAGGGTTACAAACATGTAATTACGTAAATCAATAAGAGTCTGTCCTTTTACAATTTATATCTCATGTTCTCACAAACACCCTAATGCAGTTCCTATTTCTGGCTTTGGGGTGAGGAGGCTGTAGGACATGAACTTGATATAGAGCGTCGACGTTTCGACCCAGAGGTATGCGCTATTAGACCAGCGTCACGGCGGGTCTTCCTCAGGACAGTAAAAATGGAAGTGGACAGCCTATAAAGGACAGAATAATTAATAAAATGAATGAGGTGTGTTTCTATCTTTAAAAAGGGGAATATAAAGGTTGGTCACAGTAAGTAGTGAACCTACCAAGTGAGGAGGTGGTATTGAAATCCACACAGTAATTCTTTAGAAAAGCTGAGGTAATGGAAAACAGCAACAGTTTTGCAGTAATACCTGTGAGGAATCCACCATCCGGTTGGACTTTGAAAAGAGAGTGTGAGGTGAAATTCAGACACCTTAAACCTCAAGGCATTAAATATGGAAACACACGGCTTACTGAGCATGTGGCCTATCTTTGCAGGGGAGACAATTGTTTTGGTGGAAAATCTAGAAAAAGGTAGGGGCATGATTAAAGAACCTTTAAGGACTTATCGTTCCGCCCTAAAGCACGTAGCTCAAAAAAGCTTGTGGCATACCTTCACAATACAACAACCATGCGGTCAATACTTTGGTATTAGTCGATCCCACCGTCCGGTTGGAATCTAAAAATAAACACAGTGAGAAGACGTATAAGGTCTTTGAAAAGGGGGTCCTTTAAGAAAAACACGTCGCTAACAGAGTGCGGGTCTTACCTGCACTTCAAGATTGCCGTTTGAACCTTGTTTAAAAATTATGAAAGACTCCGCATTGAATTGTTTAGATCCACCATCCGGTTGGAATCTAAGCAAAAAGACATATGTGTATTTTATCAGTAACTATTTTGGAATTTAGCCCAAAAATTAAGGCAGCGCGCAGCTATGAGCTCGCGTGTATTACATCCTTCGGCGTTTGGCAATGAATGCAACCGCAAGACTCTATGCGTGCGGTCAAAACTGAAGACATTTGACAGATGCAACCGTGATGGTCAGCCGTAGAGCCCGCGCCAGCTGATTGGCAGCGTATGCTAAAGCGCGGCGTGCACGCCAAATGGCTGCAGTCTCATGTTAGTGTGAGTGTTGGCTTGGTAACAGTCCAAATCGAAAGCGTGGCCCCATATCGAAGCGTGAAGATTATAATTATAGGGTACATAAAGATTTTTTTTAAAAGGTAGGAGTTCTACTGTACATAACAGTTTTTAACAAGGCGCTAAGAAAATTCACTCATTTTCATACATTGTAACATCAGAAACAAGGAGTTGGAGCATTAACATCAGTGTATATACATTTCATTTCCAGCAATTGTTTGCAGGACGTTAAGCATATTAAGCATATTCACCCATTTGCAATATAGCATCAGATTGGTTTTGGGAGGCAGCAAATTCGTATCACGAGTCAGGGGTCTGATATGGCAACAATGTCCGTGCATTTAGGAGCAGACAAACTTTGTATCATTTTAAAGGCTGATGTCCGCAACCCTGTCCATACACTTAGAAGGGGACATCCTTTGTATTATTTTAAGGGCTGATATTACCAAGGGTTTAAGTGCATTTCAAATAAAACCCCATTGGTGAAATCAGGAGAGTTACCCTATTTTAGTAGTTAGAATACATAATCTCATATGCAGATAACAATGCTTCAAAATTAGTGGCAAATCATCATACATAAGGCCCTTTCCACATTTAAGATAATCTTTTTTTTTTTTTAAGTATTTTTATTGGCATTTTGTAATGTTCGACACATATGTTACAGAAAGGAAAAACATTATGGTTAAAGTCAGTATACTAAATGACGGTTAAATCACATCACAAACTAATACAGACTTTTATCTATAGGCGATACTGACAATCCCATTTCGGTTACTCATCTTGTAACCTGGATACCCAATATAATACTTATCAACAGTAATCCATTATATTACTAACATCTTCAGATAATAACTATATTGTCTAGTACATGTTTCACTGAAATCTGTTTACAACAACTTATAAATGGAAATTTCCAACACCGATCCGGAGTACACGCATACCATTCGTAATCATCAAAATGC
Organism: Calotriton arnoldi; assembly: GCA_963921515.1. NCBI lineage: Eukaryota > Metazoa > Chordata > Amphibia > Caudata > Salamandridae > Calotriton > Calotriton arnoldi. The sequence continues at coordinate 3,168,908 of CAWUFW010000882.1, forward strand.
TACTCCATTTATTAAAAACAAACCTCATAACAAAAAGAGAAACAAAACTGAAAAAGAAGTAGATAAAACCTGTGCAGAGGGGTGAAGTAGATCAAATCTGACATTATACACTTGGGGGAAAATCACAATACGAATGGACCACTTGTGATTCTAGAGGGCAAGGGGAGAGTCCCCCGGCTATCACTATATCTCCCTCGCCTGAGCAGCAGGTCTCTACCTGTTAGTTCCCTACAGGCATCTACCACTCGGGTCAGCGCTCAGGGCCCTCTGGAGGCCGTGAAGGGTTGTCATGCTGTGCGCCCTCAGGGCAGGACTCTTGGCTTGGACCTGGATCTGCCTCATCACTCACAGTATCTTCAGGCTTTTCCCATGCTACCAACACCTCTCTCCATTGTTCGGCTATTGGGTGCTTCCTCATGCCCCTGGACTCTTCCCAGCTGAGTGCTCTACCTTCTGCCCCAGCCCACGTGATAACGTCTCTATTCCAGGTCTCAAACTGAGGCCCCCTCGGAGACTTCCACTCCATCACGATTCTGCGCTTAGCTAGGCCCAGTGCAAGATCTATCAACCTATTCCCAACTTTACGCTTTGGTGGCCTAGGGAAAAGACCCAGTAAGCAAGTCTGTACTGTGGGAGCCAGCACCTTGCCCAACACCTCCGTGAGCTTGCCAAGCACAGCCTCCCAGAAAGAACGTAGGCTTTGGCAGTCCCAGGTCATATGGCCAAAGTCTGCATCCGAGTGCATGCATCTGGGGCATAATCGGACTTACCCCCCATAAGTCACGTTAAGGCGGTGAGGTGTCATGTAGGACATGTGTGTATAGTTGAATTGCATGTATTTTAAATGTGTATTGCGAGAAATCTTTTTAGGATAGTGCAAGACCCTGCGCCACTCTGTATCTGTAAACTCTCTGGCCCCGATTCTGTCCCACTTTGCCCGTAACCCACTCAAAGGACCTACTGACGCTGTTTGTAGTGTAGCAAAGAGCCATTTCACTAGATGCCCTGCCGTCCCGAGGGTGAAAAGGGCATGTAATACCGGGTGTGTCTCTGGTTCTTCCCTCCCTCTATTCCATAACTGTGCAAACGTGCGCGTCAAGGCCTCATATTGTAAGAACTGGCCTGAGGGAAGACCACAGTCCTCAATCAGCTCTTCAAACGGGAGCAGAATTTTGTCCAGGTAGCAATTCTCAACATTGTCCAACCCTACTTCTGACCAGCGGGCCAATTGCTCGCTCGTAAATAGAGTTTGGGGGTCGCCATGCGATAGCCCCACGAGGGGCAACATAGGAGTATACTTGGTGATTCGCTGCTCCTTGCCCTGGCACCGTCTCCAGGCCTGGCAGGCAGTGTGCGGCAATAATGAGCCGTACAGGGTAGGCGTTGCTGGTATTAGTAGTTTCGCCATCACTAGGCTAGGGCGGGATTCCGGGTGTGATAAACACGTGCCCTCCTCGTTCGCTCCCTCCACCCATTGCGCCAGCCACTGTAGCTGAGCAGCGAGCATATAAAATTCAAAATTCGGTACCCCTAGCCCACTCTCCGACATAGGGCGTTGTAGTGTTTTAAGAGACACCCTTGGGCGCCCATCTCCCCACACCAGATCTCGTAATAGGGCATTCAAGGGGCGGAACCAGCTGCTTGGCATAAGGACCGGAAGGTTGACAAAGAAATACAATAGGTGCGGGAGCATGACCATTTTGGATAGGGAGATCCGAGCCATAATGGGTAGTTGCAATGTGCGCCAAAATTGCACGCAGGAACGCAGCGAGCGCAACGCCCTGCCCAGGTTTCCTTCCTTCAAATCGTCCAGTGAGTGAAATATGTGTATGCACAAGTATTTAAACGTACACTGAGCTCATAATATGTCAGCCATCAATGCCTCAGGCCTATGCGTTGGTCCTGCTACCGGAAACAGATATGTCTTTGTTTTTTTGACTCGCAGGCACGAAAGGCGCCCAAAGTCATCCGGAATTTGTATGGCCGCGGAGGTGCCCGTGACTGCCTCTGACAAATATATCAGCAGGTCGTCTGCGTATAGGGAGACATGGTGTAGCCGCCCTCCTATAGACAACCCAATCCCGTCCCCTCCCTGGCGGATCCTTTCAGCGAGAGGCTCGATTGCCAGGGGAGAAAGGGGGCACCCCTGCCTAGTCCCGCGGGATATCTTATACTGTCTGGAGATTGTTCTGCCTGTTTTAACCCTTGCCATGGGGGCAGTATACAAGAGTCGCACCCACTGCACCCATTCCTCTCCCAAGCCCATACGCAGCATCACCTCAAATAAGTACTCCCAACCCACTGTGTCGAAGGCTTTTTCTAGATCGACTGATAGCACCGCTGCCTTTTGTTTGGTTGGGGCCTTGACATGATAGAGTATCGAGTAGAGCCTGCGGAGGTTCTAAGAGGTGTTGCGAGAGGGGATAAACCTGTTCTGGTCAGGGTGGACTAGTGTCTTCATATGTGGGATTAACCTGCCGGCCAACACCTTACTTAAGATCTTAAAGTCCAGGTTAAGCATGGAAAGGGGGAGAACAACATCCTGGACCCTTCCCAGTCCGGCTTCCGCAGCAACCACAGCACCGAAACCGCCCTCATCGCCGCCACTGATGACATCAGGACCCTGCTAGACAACGGAGAAACAGCAGCCCTCATCCTCCTGGACCTATCAGCCGCCTTCGACACGGTCTGCCACCACACACTACGAACACGCCTTCATGACGCCGGGATCCAAGAGAAGGCCCTGGACTGGACCACACCCTTCCTTTCCGGCAGAACACAAAGCGTCCGCCTCGCCCCCTTCCGATCCAAGGCCACCAAGATCATCTGCGGCGTACCCCAAGGCTCCTCCCTCAGCCCAACGCTGTTCAACGTCTACATGGCACCCCTCGCCCACGTCGCCCGACAGCACAACCTCAACATCATCTCCTACGCCGACGACACCCAGCTGATCCTCTCCCTCACCAAAGACCCTCACACCGCCAAAGCCCACCTCCACGAAGGAATGAAGGCCGTCGCCGAATGGATGAGGACCAGCCGCCTGAAGCTGAACTCGGACAAGACGGAGGTCCTCATCCTTGGTTCCAACCCTTCAGCCTGGGACGACTCCTGGTGGCCAACATCACTGGGAACAGCCCCGCCACCCACCGACCACGTACGCAACCTAGGGGTCATCCTCTACCCCACCCTCTCCATGACTAAGCAGGTCAACGCCGTTTCCTCATCCTGCTTCAACATCCTCCGAATGCTCCGCAGGATCTTCAAGTGGATCCCCACCGAAACAAGAAAAACAGTCACCCAGGCCCTCGTCACCAGCAGGCTGGACTACGGAAACGCCCTCTACGCAGGAACGACGGCTAAGCTCCTGAGATGGCTGCAGCGCATCCAGAACGCCTCTGCACGTCTTATCCTCGACATCCCCCGACGCAGCCACATCACACCCCACCTGAGAGACCTGCACTGGCTCCCTGTCAACAAGAGGATAACCTTCAAGCTCCTCACCCACGCACACAAAGCACTCCACAACTCCGGACCAGCCTACCTCAACAGACGACTCAGCTTCTACACCCCCACCCGCCAGCTCCGCTCGACCAGCCTCGCCCTCGCCACAGTCCCCCGCATCCGGAAAACGACCGCCGGCGGCAGATCCTTCTCCCACCTCGCCGCCAAGACCTGGAACACCCTCCCCACCAACCTCCGACAGACCCAAGACCTACTGGCCTTCAGAAGACTCCTCAAGACCTGGCTCTTCGATCAGTAGCAGCACCACCCCCCTCTTCCCCCAGCGCCTTGAGACCCTCGCGGGTATGTAGTGCGCTTTATAAGTGACATGATTGATTGATTGATTGATAATCTTTAACACCAGTTTCTGTCTTCTTAGTCTTCGGGAGAGGGATCACCAGGGCAGTCTGCATGGAGCATTCATACGCGGCTGCATACAGCTTGACTAATTCCGGTGCTAACATGTCTGCAAAGCGTTGGTAAAATTCCGCCGGGAGGCCGTCTGGCCCCGGCGTTTTGCCAGGTGCTAATGCGCTAATGGCTGCTTTGATTTCCTGCAAACTTATTGGTTATCCCAGTTCTTCCCGGTCCGCCTCTTCTAACGTACGGAGCGGCAGGGGTTCCAAGAACTCGCTTATATTCAGCCGGGAAGCCGCGGACGGGGCCGTGTATAATCGCTCATAGTATGCTAAAAAGGAGTAATTAATTGTGTCCGGGTCGTACACCACGTCCCCGTTATCTAAGCTAATTTGGGTAATTAGAGATCCCCCTAATTTGGGTCTAATTAACCTTTCTAGTAGTTGGCCCGCCTTCCCTTCTTCTCTCTGCACTCTATCTAAGTAGTCCTTGTAATGGTAACATCTCAGCTGCCCCAGTGCATTATTATATTTTGCACGTGTGGTCTGTAGTGCCACTCGAGCAGAATCATCCGTACCCTGAACATTACCTAAGCTGCGGATGTTCCCCTCCAGGTCCAATATTTCCTGACGGAGCTCCTATGGGCCCCACTCGCCTGTCCCATACAATGGCCCCGTACGACCACCTTAAACGCCTCCCACTCTACTTGAGAGGAAGATGCTGTGTTGGCGTTAATGGGGAAGTACGTGTCTAGGAGTGTATGTAATGACGTGTGAAAAGGAGCATCCTCAAGCATTGCCGGGTTTAATTTCCAGGTAGGGATCGGAGGTCGCCTTCCCGGGGGCTGATGTGTCATCATCAGTGGGCTATGATCCGACAGTGTGCGCCCTAGGTATACGATGTGTATGATAGAGCTATTAAAGGTAGGGGAGCACAGAAAAGTATCAAGCCTTGTGTGTACCTGATGAACCGGCGAAAAGAAGGAGTACTCCCTGTCTCTGTTATGTTGCAAACTCCAAGTGTCTTCAAGGCCCCAGTGGGATATCCAAGTGCGAAACCCCATAGCCGTGCGGTGTGGCTGAGACCCCAACAAGGGAGGGTGCGAACGGTCAGTAGCAACATCCGCAGCACAATTAAAGTCCCCCCCAAGTATCAAGTAACCATTTAATTTATTGGCCATTACAGCAGAGAAGTACTCGAGAAAGCCAATCTGGTCTTGGTTAGGCGCATAAATATTGCCAAGTGTAACTCCCTGACCCGCCAGTCTCCCTGTGGCCAGGGCGTACCGGCATTCTTCATCTAACCACAAACGCACAAGGGCAAAAGGGACCCCCGGCTTGACCCAAATCAGTACTCCCCTGGCAAAAGCCAAGGAGGTGGTCGCAAAGACCTGGCCTCTCCATCATCGCTTAAGCTTCCCAGCTTCCTCACTGTTCAGGTGTGTTTCCTGAAGAAATGCGATGTGTATGTCCCTGTGCCTCAGGTATGAATAAATATTATGGCACTTTGCCATAGACCCCATTCCTCTAATGTTCCATGTTAAGAACCGTATAGCGCTATGAGCATCCGCAATTCGTGCTGGGTATCACCAAGCGGCTCGTGAAGGGAAGCCCTCCCCCAACTCCCCCCCCCCATTCATGCGCCACCCCCCCTGCCAACGTCAAAACACAAAAAACAAACAAAAAGACCCTTATGTTGGTCAACTCCCCAACCCCAGGGCAGTCCGACAACGGTCGGCCCCCCAAACATCATGTGAAACATTTGGTACTAGATGAGGCCCTAACCTAGTAAGGCACTCAGTGGGGGTTAGCCAATGAAACATAGAACAGGACGCTCCCACCATCTAGAGCGCACCAGCCCCGTATGCAGTGGGGCAGCTCGGGACCTGGAACAACCAACTGCAGGTCAATACCCCTCTTTGTAGCACAGTCACCCTAACTTTCAACTGCCTCAGATAATTTTGTCTGCTGTATTTGGCGTCACCACTGGCAGCTTCACACTGTCACTGCGGGAAGTGTCGGACTCATTTTCTTCAGTCTCTCTCGAAGAGCCGGCCTCTACCTCTGGGACGGGACTCTTGCTCTGCATAAGCGCCGCTACAGCCTGCAACGCTTCAGCCCTCTCCCTCTCTGTCTGTGATAAGGTCAGTTTCTTCGAGGCCCCTCTACGAGGTCGTCTTCTCGGGTGCTTCCCAAGCTCCGTGGCTTTCCTCACAGCAAATCCAGAGCCCGTGCCCCGCGGGGTCTCAATCGTGTAGGCCTCTAACCAGTCCCAGGTGTCTTTAGGACTTTCAAAGTAGTGGGTATTCCCATCCAGAATAATACGCAGCTGGGCTGGGAACATCAGAGAGTACTGGAGACCTTCCTCACTCATTGCCTTCTTGACCTCTAGGTACGAAGCCAGTTTCCTCTGCACTTCTTGTGTATAGTCCGGAAAGAGGGAGATTCTGCTATTATACATAGTGAAGGGGCCCTGAAATGAAATGAAATGAAAATGAAAAGCGGTATTTGTAAAGCGCTGACTGCGACTCCGAAAGGAGCATCCTGGCGCTGGTACAGAGGTAAGAGGAAGCTCTGAGGATCTTAAATGAGAGAGAGGCAAAGTTCATCTGAAGATCCGAAGATCCAAGTCTTTAGTGCCTTCCTGAATTGTGTTTCAGATTTTAACATTCTCAGTTGCAAAGGCAGTAGGTTCCAGGCTCTGGTACCTAATACTGCCATTGTTTTACCTCCCTTTGTTTTGCATCTAAAATTGGGAGGTTTGAGCAGGTTGGCTGATGAGGACCTGAGAGTTCTGGTTGTAATGTAGGGGGTGAATCTTGATGAGAGGTATTTTGGTCCTATTTTGAGTGAGGCTCTAAAGGTGATTAGGAGGATCTTAAAAAGTATTCTCTTATGTAATGGGAGCCAATGAAGGTTTTTGAGGGCTGCAGATGCGGAAGACCTTCGTGGCAGTTTTAAAACCAGCTGTGCTGCTGCATGTTGGACTACTTGGAGTCTTTTTAATGTTTGTTTGCTGGCTCCTGCCAGGAGGCTGTTGCAGTAGTCGAGTTGTGAAAGGATTAGGGCGACTGCTACTGATTTCCTTGCAGTGAGTGGAAGTAGATCGAAAAAATTTCTCAAGGACTTTATAAGGCTGAAGCAGGTCCCTGCTACCTTCACTGCGTGTGGTTGGAAGGTGAGGGCGGAGTCAAACTGCACTCCTAGATTTCTTGCTACCTTCACTGTCTCAGGCGGGGGTGATGTACCCTCTGGCCACCATTCGCCTGGCAAGAATGAGACCTCTTTCCCTATTGGTAGGATCTCGGTTTTGTTGGTGTTGCACCTAAGGTGGTTATCCTTCATCCACTGAAGGACCTTGGTTAGACATCTTTTGAAGTTGAGTTCTGCGTCCTTGGAGTTTTGATCTAGAGATAGGATCATTTGGGTATCGTCTGCGTAGGAAGTAACTTCGATCCCAAATGATGCAATCAGCGAAATGAGTGGAGTCATATAAACGTTAAATAACAATGGGCTCAGCGTGGAGCCCTGAGGCACTCCGGTTGTGATGGTACGTTCAACAGATAAGAAAGTTCCAAGGGACACAACTTGTCTGCGCTTGGAAAGGAAGGATTTTACCCATTCCAAGGCGGTGTTAGAGATACCGCTGGATTTGAGTCTTGATAGGAGAATACTGTGTGATTTGGTGTGAGCCCTCCGCTCTTGCCTTTTGCAGGAGGAAGTCTCTGTCTCGGAAATGGATCAAACGGGCCACCACAGGCCGCGGAGGTCTCCCAGGGGCCAGTGGTTTGGCCGGTACTCTATGGGCTCTTTCCAGAGTATAAAATGTGGACAGTCCCTCTAGTGCTACCACACTTCTGAGCCAATGCTCCAAGAAGGACACCATGCCACTGCCCTCCGCCCCTTCTGGCAGGCCTAGGACCCTGATGTTGTTCCTCCTGTTGCGTCCCTTGGCATCTTCGGCCCTTCGTTCTCTATCTGTAAGGGCCCCCACCTGCTGCTCTAGTACTTTCTGTGCTGGCGCTAGTTCTGCAACACTGGTTTCAGTCTCTTTCACCCTCTCTGATAGTTTCTTATGCTCTTCCCGCAGTAGGCCGAGCCCCACCGCAACCGTGCTAATATCTTGGTGGAGGGTGGCCTTCGTGTCAGCTATGGCCTCTAGTATTTTGCTCAGCTGTTGTTGCACCAGATCCTCAGGAGTAGATTGCGACTGCTCCTGGGCGCTGTCTTCCAGATCTTGCGGGGCCCCCGCCTGACGCCCTCTGGTGTTGCCCATTGTGCCAGGAACTCTCTAGGCCTAATCTTCGCCCACCGCTGACGATTCTTTATTATCTATAAAACTCTGCTACAGTTGGTGTCCGGCAATGGTCTTGGATCCCACACCTCGTTCAGGGCTGCGTTGCAACTTGGTAAAATGTTCCGACTCGGCCACCTTTCCCCTTTACTGGCAGTCCTTACTGCGCCCGGTAGGCCCCTTGTGTTGCGCCTTTTCGCACTGGTTCCCTCAAGCTATGCTCTGTGTGGCCCACCAGACCCTGGTCATGCCTGTCCCACTCTTTGGCCTCTCAGAGTAAATTCAACTCCTTGCCTACTCAGGCGTCTCAGGTTCCTTAGGTGTGACTCTCGCTGTGCTTTCCTGCGTGGTAGATTCCGCGCTGTCCCACGGCTGCAGTATCTTTCCGTTGTACTCGCCGCAATGCAGCCCAGCGCAGTTCCTTCACTAAACTATTCCTCCCTCCTCCAAGTGGCCCCGGCAAGGTCCAACAGCTCTTTAATATGCCCTAGCTCACCTCAATCAGTGTCCTTTCCCTTCCGCCTGGCTGTGGTTTTTCCCTTGTGGGCTCTGCTCCGCCTTTGTCCATCGCCTGATCACCAGGGCCACCGGAACAGGCCTGCGTCGCCTGTTCCTTTGATCGTGCTGGTTAGTGCCAATCCACCGCTCCCGCAAATTTCACCCAGTTCTCCAGTGCTCCTTCCACTGTGCACTGGCAACGACTGTACTCTAGGGCAGGGGGGCCGCTGCAATTCCCAGCTCCAATTCCAGGCCCTTCCCCAGAGGCCCAGCCAGTCTCCGTGTCTCTTTGGCCCACGGGAAACGCCCCATACGGCAGTTCGCCATTCCCGGCCGGGGCCTCAGTCTCTATGGCTTCGCTCCCAGGGCACTCAGCCACTACCCCTGCTCCGGGAGGCCGCCCAGTGGTTCTCGGGTCGTCTTGGCTTCTAGGTACAGCGAGGCGGTATGCTGGTCGCATCTCTTACCCGCCTGCTGGGCCTTCAGGGTAGGTTCGCCTACGCGGCTCCAGTATCTCTTGGGCTCTCCTCCAAGCCACTGCTTCCACCTGTTACACCGGGACCTCCGCTGCGTCTCTCGGTGCACAATCTCTCCAGTTGCGCCCTAGGATGCGGGGGCAGCTGCAGTCATCTGCGTGAATCCCGGGACCGCACTCGCAGGTACTCTCCGGCACCGTTGTCACACTTCACGGCCGTCGTCACTACGGCCTCAGCAGCGAGCTCATCGCAGCAGATCACCGCTCCCAGCAGGGGCCTCCGGCGATCGCACAAACACCCCCTGGGCACACCAACGGCTCACGGACTCCAGGGGATAGTGTAAAACTACTCAACCCGTCCCGGCCGCCAGTTCAACAGGATAAATAGCGGGCTGGTGCGGAGCTCTCAGCTCACGCGTCCGCCATGATCTTCAGTCAGGCCATGCCCCTCCACATTTAAGATAATCTTAAGAGCTATGATTGGACGTACCTACACTAAGAGCGCACTAATAGGAGATTGATGAGTGCTAAGCCCAGATATACAATGTATGCTGCATGTAGTCGGTAGGTGGTCTAATAACTCAACTAAAGGCTGTCCTCTTTGTGAGTACAACTAGCCTGGGGAAAGCAAAGGATGTGCTGACCCTGCCTCCTGTAGGTCAATAGTGAGGCGTGGAACATCACATGCATAAGGGGGTGCAAGTAGTTGTATTATGCAACAGTAAGGAGGCCCAACTGTCTATACGTCTCTTCTGACTCATTGAGCTCCTGGGTGACTGTATCTAAGATGTGTATCCATCTGCATTCTTTCAAATTCAAGGATGTTGTGATGTTTTCACCTCTGGGGTGCGGGCAGATCTTCTCCACTACCCACCATTTCAAGCTTTCTGCATGATGTCCCGTGTTGGAGAAGTGCTCAACCAGGGGAGCTCCCTGTACCATGCAGCGGATTCTGCTGCAGTGCTGCAGGATTCTTGCCTTAACCTTCTGGGTTGTCTGGTCAATGTATAACTTATTGCATGGACATCTTATCGCATAGATAACATTAGAGCTATTGCAGTTCGTATGCTTTGACAGTGTGTATGTCCGGCCCAAATGTGAAAAAGTGGTTCCTTCGATCGTGAGTTTGCAGGCTTTACACTGGCTGCATTTGAAATGTCCCAAAAGTGGCAGTAGATTCAGTTTTGTACTGGTGGACAGAGAGATTTCAGATATGAATTCACCACATAGTCCTTCACATTTTTTGCTCTCCTGAATGCAAAAACTGGATCTTCTGTTGTGTTACTCTCCAAGGCCACCAGGTTCCAATATTTCTTAATGATTTTTTTAACCTCATGACTTCTGGTGTTAATAGTTGTAACGCACACTAGCTTGTCCATGGTGTTATCCTTTGGTTTCACTTCAAGTAGTATTTCACGTGGAAAGTACCAAGCTCTCTTTCTTGCCCTGTTGAGTAAGCCCTTTGGGTAACCTCTTTCTCTTAGTCTCAATCAGGGTATACAGATATTTTACAGCATTTTCAGTTCTCGACTCTCAGCGCCAATTCTGTAGACTGCCCGCAGGGTATAAGAATAGCGCTGGGTTGTTCTCAGCAAGAGTAACAGAGTTACTTCAAAATTGTGATGAGGAGGCATTGTCCACGTTGATGACATTTATCTGACAGACGACGAATTATTGGATCACTTGCACTGGCTGAACAACATAATCTTGGGGTTCGCCACTGTAGGCCACAAATGCAACTTTAAAAATCGAAAATTGCCCCTTTCTACAACCCTATAAGACCTGATTTTTCAGTTAAACATTAGACACAGGAACACACAGAAATTCTCTGTTCCGTACAAGCTGACATGTTAGCTTCCAAACACTTACACGCACGTGTAAATACCACAAATTTGGTGATCCGTATAGTCGCAGGTCAATCTGGGTACACGTACCTTACCTTCAATGAAGGCAAAACTGTGCCCATTGCTTACAAATCACATTTGTACACAAATGCTGAAATGCGTTTTGCATCGACAGAAAAAATGCTGACAGCATTACAGACTCCTGTAGTGAGAGAAAGAGCACTGGCTCAGAGGAAATGCATAATTGTCGTGACTCCAGTACCAACCTTAGAGGCTGTTACCAGAGCAAGCGTTCCAAACGCAAAAGCATTGCATCCACGATGGATACAATGGGCTAAATCTCTCACTGCAACAGATGTAGACTACAAATTTTATTCTGCATTAAAAACACAAGCATTCCTGCAGCGCGAACAAGAATATCCTCTCCTGAATTAAACTATGCCTCTAGATCAGTATGAATACATAATTTATACTGATGAATCTGCCTAGCCTGCCATTTGAAATAAACAGCAATACAGCGCAGCATGTGCGATTGTGAAAGAAAGTATGCGGGACGGAAAGTTCCGTCCTAGCAATACACAGACGCAGTCTCTAAGAGATTGCACGGCACAGCTGGAAGAACTAAAAGCACTGATACTGGCACTAAAAAATACGGATCGAGAATTCCCTACACTCATTATGTGGGATTTGTTTTATTGTGTCCAGTCGTACAATGAATATCTTTTCTATTGGGGCCAAAATGGGTTTAGAGATTCCAAAAGTTGCACAATAAAGCACAAGTTGCTTTGGGAACAAGTGGCAGAGCTGAAAAATGGCTTGCCACGGGCTCATGTTATTCACACATTGAGTCATCAGTGTGTTGGCGGGCACTTCCAAGGGAATTCATTGGTTGATGAAGCCGCCAAGGCAACAGTACGAACTGCTGCCGTTGCTGCAATCACTCGTTCTAGTACGAGAATATACAGACAGATGATAGCTGTGAACGCTACATGCTACAGCAGCTCAGACTTGCCAAAAGCTTATTCACTCAAGTACTCCTACAAGTTAGATGCGCAAAATATTCTGTATGCTCAAATTCCAGAGGTGGGGGATAGAGTAATACCAAACATGGATCTCTGACTAGGATTGATTCTAGCTGCACACAAGGGTCTGGGTTCAGCACACGCAGGGATCGCTGCAACTATTTCACTATTGAAGCAGTGTTATTGGTGGCCAGGTCTTACTAAACAGACCAAGGGTTATGTCCTTAAGTGCGACAGCTGTCCGCAGATGAAGGGTTCCACCGTAGCATGTCCACCACAATCACCATTACTGATATCAGACAGACCTCTCGCATGTGTCTATTTGGACCACTGCAGCCCGTTACAATCTGACGGGGCTTACAGGTACATTCTGGTGGCAGTGGATTCATGCTCTGGATTCCTGTGGGTCTGGCCTCATCGCTCGGCTGACTCCTGAACTGTTATAAAGGATTTGCGAGTCTTCATAGAGACATACGCAATTGGCACATTATATTCTGACCATGGCCCTGCGTTTAGCTCATAGGCTTACAAAGAAGCCATGGGAGGTTTAGGTGTTGCATTGCGGTACTCCTCTCCGTATCATCCATAGGGAAATTCGATTGTGGAGATGAAAAACTGGGAGAAAAGCAATCCTTAACAGCAAGGGTATTAGGCTGGGGTGGCAGTTGGGTCATTCACCTACATGGGGTCCAGAGGGCACTTAATAACATGCCAAGAAATTCCCTAGGGGGCCGTACTCTCTTCGAAGTTCTGTTTGGGATTAGAATGTGGGTACCTGACCTCGACTGTGGCAGCACAGTGGTGGATGAAAACCATTTGACATCAATGATTGTTTGGCTGTTTACAGGAACTCAATGAATTCCAGGCATTACAAAATAACATCCAAGTAAAACGCACCGCCACTGGGGAAGTGAAAGCTGTTCTGGAAAGACCTTCCTGGGTCCCGAAGATTGGGGACCTGGTCAGAGAAAAGATTGTGGACAAAAAAGAAATTGGGCCATCTTACAGAGCGCCTGTTTCGGTTCTGGCTGTCGAAAGGAATAAGAACAGTACTTCTTCCACCTCTTGCCAGCAAGAAAGAAAAGAGATTTGTCTCGATTGATCTGATCAAACCACACTATGTGTCCGATATTCAATAGTAGGCTGCATGGGCTCCTTGGTAGCACCAGATCTCCTCTCGCTACCATACAGGGAGTTCAGACAGAAAGATTAATAACATTTGAAGATTCTACTCCACGAAGTGAAGGAGTCATCAACCACGGAACGGAGCTTGTACCTGTTGAAATTGAACGACTTCAATCTACAAATGAAACACAGATCTTAATTTGGCATAAACACCGACATCTATGTGAATATGTCTTAAACTGAGACGTCTGCCAGTTCTACAAAACCTGCTGAGCTACCAAAGATAGATCGAACTGCGTCTGGCTACTTCATCGATTTTGACACTTTCTCATTGGATCCAAGTGAACCTGAGCTACCACCACTGCCTGTTTCTCACAAACAAAGAATTTGTGAGTTCTACCTTTGGTTTAAAAAGACTTAATTTGTTTCTCCATTGGATACAACTCTGGGTTGCAATTGGTCTACTGTTTCTAGTCCTTCGGATTGGATAATGAGTGACTGTCTTTTTCATGCTCCTGATTGGGCATTATCTCCCAAAACGCTTTGCAGCACAAAATGTGAACATGGGCCTGAAACTGCATACATCATCACACCGTGGGAAAAGAGACCTGTCCCTAGTGAACAATACAGCAGTTCCATTTCCCAAAGAAATAGTATGGGACATAGTTTCCCATGATGTAGATGGTCCTACTGAACTTTTAAAAATACCACACTAGTTTAAAATCTCTTTAAGTGATATCATCACCTCCAGTACTTTCTCTGATGATTGGGACTTTGAAACTGTAAATACTATGCTGTCTGATTTAGTACAATCTGCTGCATTTTCAAACAGTGAATTGTATGATGAAACATCTAATTTTGACACCATGTTTTGTTACCAACAGTATGGTCATCATTTCTTGCACACCAATGGGAACATTACACACCACCACCGAAAGGTAGTTCGAACACATGTGCACAAACGTTTGCTTATTTTTCTGGGTTCAACATTTCAGACCCGACCTCTTATTATTATAAGCTTGCACCAACACCTGCAAAGAAAAATATGCTCACTTACATGAAACAGATATACTCTGCTTCCTTTATTTCCCAACTGTCTTTACAGAGTTTTGACTTTTGAAGGGACACTATAGACACAAAATCTGTCTGGGGGATTAAAGAGTGGCAAGTTCAGGGAACTGAGGCTCTATTTAGAGCATGCCTCATACCATAGCAAATGATTTTCCTGAACGAGACAGTGCAACAGACTTCCTGTCTTGGACTAGCCAAGATCAAGAACTTGAACACACCTCAGATTCCCTCACTTTTATACTTTATGGGATGGCAAAATTACACACAACACAGTGAGGACACATTAGATGCCATACTAAGCAATAGTTATTACAAGTCATCAGACCCCAATTGAAAGGGATGGTTGGCTTGTCCTATCGACACAAATTGGTATCAGTCATTTTTTATTTATTTTATTTTATTTAAAAGGTTTTATATAGCGCTGGCTGGACCCAAGAGTATCAGAGCGCTTTACAGGCTTTGGTAATACAGAATTACAATATAACTTTTGTACATTGAGGTAATGGAACAAGGCAATTTGAAAATTTGAAACAGTGTTTTAAAAAAAAAAAAAATTTATATGGGGTAAATTAACTAGGAAGACCTAAGTCAAACAACAGATCGAAGATAGTAGGACTGGAAGAAAGCAAAGTTTGTTAGTGGATGAGGAGGGGGAGGGCGAGAAAGTGAAGGGCGACTGTGGAGGGTGAGGGGTACGGGGAAAGCAGGTGGGAGAAGGTGGGTATTATCCGAAAAGTAAAGAGGAGGGGGGGGAGGTGGTCGTAAATGAAAGGATTGAATGCGGGGGGAAGGGGGTGACACAGTAAGTAAAGGGGGCCTATACAGTCAAGGCAGGGGTAAGAATTAGTGTCCAGTGACAATGTATTAAGGACCCCAGTATTTGTTGAGAAGGAGCAGCTTGAGGTCTTTTTTGAAGCTAGGGTAGGAGGGGTTGCAACGTAGATCTTTAGTGAGGGCATTCCAGATGGAGGGCGCGTTTCCAGAGAAAGAGCGAGACTGAGTTGATTTCTTTTTTAATAAAGGAGGGACAAGGACGAGAGCGTTAGTGCTCCTCATTGTTCTAGTACAGCCCGCTTTGTGGAGTTTGTCAGTGAGGTATGACGGGGTGTTTTGATGGAGGGCTTTGTGTGTGATGCAAGCAGTCTTGTAAGTGGATCTGCCTTCAATAGGAAGCCATTTAAGGTCTTTGAGAACAGGGGAGATGTGATCGAAACGCTTACAGTCAGTAATAAGCCTGGCAGCAAGGTTAAGAACGGATTTGATAGGGGCTAGGTGGATTTTAGGAGTTCCAGAGAGAGTGGCATTACCGTAGTCAATTCTAGACAGGCCTAATGATTGCACCACTGATTTAAAGTCATCAGCAGGAATAAAGGGTTTAATTTTTTTGAGATGGTGGAGTGTGAAGAGAGCACCTTTGGCCGAATTTTTTATGTGGGGAGTAAGACTGAGGCTCTGGTCGACGCTGATGCCGAGGGATTTGACTGAGTTAGAGATGGAAAGAGAGCAGTTTAGAGCTTTGATGTCAGAGATCCAGTGTTGAATAGGGAGCAAGTTGTTTTTAGGAGAGAATAGAATGATTTCTGTTTTTTTAGGGTTGAGTTTGAGGTGGTTGTGATGGAACCACAATTGAATTTTAGTCAAGGCATCGTTAAGATGTAAAACATCGGCATGGGATTTGATCCTATAGTAAAGTTGGGTGTCATCAGCATAGAGGTGGTAACTGATTTTCGCTTGCTTAAGAATAAGGGTGAGGGGTTCCATGAAGAGGTTGAATAGAGTGGGAGAGAGAATAGAGCCCTGGGGGATGCCCAAGGTGACTGGCAAAGGTTTAGAAAGGCAATCGCTGACTTTAATTTGTTGGGTTCTATGTTGGAAAAAGGAGTTGAACCATTTGAGAACAGTACCGTTAAAACCAAAACGGTCTTTGAGAATATTGAGTAAGGCGGCATGGTTAACCGTATCAAAAGCAGCAGAGAGGTCAAGAAGAATGAGAAGAGAGGATTTGCCCTTGTCTAGGGAGCGGTGGATGTCATCAATAATGTTGAGCATGGCTGTTTCAGTGCTGCAGCCCTTTCGAAAACCTGATTGTAATGCGTCCAAGAGGTTGAATGAGTCAATGTGTTTGTCCAACTGGAGCAGGGCACATTTTTCCAGGGCCTTGGATAGGAAAGGAAGGTTAGAAATTGGGCGCAGATTATTTAAGTCATTGGGGTCTGCTGTAGCGTTTTTGATGGTGGGGGTAATTTGGCCTAGTTGGAGGTAAGCAGGGACACTACAGGTGGCTAGGGAGGAGTTGATGATAGTGGTCCAATATGGGGCGATGATGTGTTTTAGGTCTTGTACAAGATAGGCCGGGAGGGGATCTCTGGTATGCGAGGATGGTTTAAGCTTGGTGATGATGTTGAGGACATCCCGTTCTGAAACTGGACAAAAGTTATTCCAGGATGCATTGTTTTTTAGCTGGGGGATGGTGTAGTAGGGTTCAGAAGGGGTGACAACGGGGGGGAGTTGTGCAGAGTCGGGGGAGGGGTGGAAGGAGATTTAGAGGGAATGTTAAGGAGGGAGGTTGGCTATGTGGGAGGGGAGTTAAGACGAAGGATTGATCAATCTTAGTGATTTTATCTGAGAAGAAGCTAGCAATTTCTTCACATCTCTCGACCGTAGCCAATAGTTTGGGGGGCTGAGGCAGTTTGGTTTTTGACAATGTTAAATAGTTCCCTAGGTCGGTTTCTTGCCCGGTCAAGTTGTGAACGGAAGAAGGAAGTCTTTTCATTAAAGATGTGTTTTTTGTAGTTGGCCCTTGCGGCTCTGAGGAGGACAAGATTAGAGGGGGAAGGCTGTTGCCTCCACGTGCGTTCAGTCTGCCTAAGAGCGAGTCTCTCATTGTTGAGGTCGGTATTAAACCAGGATTTAGAGGGCTTACTTTTTTGCAGTTTTAATTTGGCTGGGGCAATTTGGTCAAGGACTTCAACAATGGATTTGTTGTAATGGTCTGTAAGGTCACTGGCACTTTGGGAGAGAGGAGTAAGCCGCAGATGTGCTTTAATTTTTGTCTCCAGTTCGCCCGGAGGAATAAGGTGGAGATTTCTGGTCAACTTCTTTTGTTTGATGGTATTTGTGGATGGGGAGGGCACAGAGCTGTTGATCGTGAAGAGGATGAGGTGGTTGTCGGACCAGTCAATGGGGATGATGTGGGAAAGAGAAGCCAGTTCCTTGCTAGTGATGATAGCGTCAAGAGTGGCACCTTTGGAGTGTTTTGGAGAATGGCAGAGTTGTTTCAGGTCACTGATATCAAGAAAGTCATTAATGAGATTAACCGAAGGGTCGTCATTTTTGTTCCAGTGGAGATTGAATTCCCCGAGGAAGAGGTTTCTAGGTTTGGAAATCGATGATTGGGTAAGAAGATCGGACAATTCCTCAACAAAGGAAAGAGGGTCACCAGGGGGATGGTAGATGTTATGTAGGCAAATAGGGGGGGAACCCTGAACTATAAGTTCAGCACCAAGGTATTCAAAAGTAGTAAAGTCAGAGTGCTAGACAGGTAAGAGTTGAAGTTCTTCTTTATAGATTATGGCGAGGCCCCCTCCAATTTTATCAAGTCTGTCTTTTCTGAGGATGGAGTAACCAGGGGGAGAGAGCAGGTGAAGGATTGATGAAGAGTAGGCATTGAGCCAGGTTTCCGTAAGAAAGGCGATGTCAATGCTTTCACTAAGGATGGTTTCAGCGATTTCTGTTGCATGACAGGCTGCCGATCGGCAGTTAACCAGCATGCAGTTGAGGGGTTTAGGGTCGTTTATTTTTGTGGGGGAACAGGAATGGATCGTGGTGAGTTGTTGTGGGGGTCTGGGCGAGACTGGGGAGGACGGGATCCTACTTGTCCCCAAGATCACAGGGATAGATGAATGAGGTGGAAGGGTGTTTGTAGTCGAGGTGATGAGGGGGTAGGCTTTACTGGGGTCAGGACGGTCGGGGGAGGGAAGATGGCTCGGGGAGAGGGGTGGGCTGAGTGAACAATTACTGTAAGGCGGTCTAGATGGAGAATTGCTGTTAGGGGAAATATTCCCTTGGTTATGGAGTGCAGGGTACGTTTGTATGGAATCCAAGGGATAGGTGTGATTAGGAGGGTTCCTTGAGGAGAGGGAGTTGACGTCATTTCTGAGAGAAGAGAGTTCTAACACGAGGGTTGAGAGGTGGAGTTCTGTATGGAGGAGTGACTGGGTAAGAAGTGAGATAAGGAAGGGGCTGGGAGATCAGGGGGAGGGGGGAATGGTCCATGTTGGTCGGGGATGGCGGTCTAGGGTGTGGATAGGGTGGGGAGCCAGGCGGAGGGAAGTGAAGGGTGTTAAGGTTGCAGGATAGAGGAGGAATTAAAGGGTGTGAGAGGGCATTCTCAGGGGTCAACTGGGTGTCATGAGAGGAAAAGGGGCATGGGAGGGGTGTTGGCTATTAATTAGATAATGGGGGGATGGTTACTAGGAGAGGAGATTGGAGTTATTAGTGGAGCCGTCGGGGGATCATGGGGAGGTGGAACATGAGGGGGGAGGGTTTGGGTGGCTGAGGGCGTTGTAGTAAGGTTACTAGGAGAGAAGGAGATTGGAGTTATTCGTGGAGCCGTCGGAGGATCGGGGGTCAGGGGTGCAAGAGGAGGAGGGGGGTTTGGGAGGTTGAGGGAGTTGTAAGAAAGTCAGGAGGAGGGGGGATGCTAAAGAGGCCGGGGGAAAGTACATCTGGGAATCGGGGATTTCATTGATGATTAATGAGTCAGGGAACGGATGGATTGGGGTCGGGGTGTGGGGGGACGAAAAGGCATCTTGCGTTTGGGAGGCTGAGAGGTTAGAGGTAAGTGTAGGTAGTAGGTATTGGGATAAGGAGCTGAAGCAGTGTTCAAAAAGGGTGAGGTGGTTTTCGGAGGCTTGTGTAAGGATATTTCCTGATTTGAAAATAGAGATGTCGATTTCGCCAGGAAATGTGGGGGAAGGAGTGGTGGATAGTTTCAGACCATAAGGGATTTTGCAGGAATTCGTGATAGGAAGGTGGTGGAGAAAGATACTTTTCCATTTAGAGGGGCGTTTGGAGAAGAAGATGTAGTTAGTTTTTATGATGGAGGTTAGGCTAAGGTAGTTGTCAACAAATAAGGTTTCTTGGTGGCATATTAGAAGTTTGTGTTTAAAGTTTTTCTTGCCATTTTTGGAAAGGTTTGGGGGGTAAAGGATGGACCAAGAGTTAGGACCATGTCTAGTGATGGGTGAGTCCAGTGTCGTGGGAGTATGGTTGAGGGGAGGCATGGTGGTTCAACTGTAGTGGTCAGGGGGTGAGGGGAAGATGAGCGGGAGGGAGATTGGGGTGGGGCACAGAGGTGATGGGGAGTAGAAGGGGGGGGCGGTGGGACGTCAGTGAAAGGTAATATCCCCAAATGATACTGGGGGCCGTGCGATGAGGTGGGTCGAGTGGGAGACGTTAGGGGGAAGGAAGGTGGGAGAAGGGGGAGAGTCCAGGAGTAGAGGCAGTAGACAGGGTCAATATCATGAGCAAGGGGAGTATGGAAGGTAGAACCAGCAGAGAGATAAAATAGTAGAGTGAAGTAGGGAAAAGGAAGGGGGGGAGGAATGAGACAGAAGGGGACACTAATAATAAATAAATCCGTGAGACAATAATAATAAACAAATCAGTGAAGAACAAGGAGATGAGAGTATAAGAGCATCTATACGTCTTCTTCAATGGTAGGCTATGTAACATTCAGGAAAATTATAATTTAAAAATTAGAACCAAAAAAAAGACAAAGTGAGATAGACCATTATGAGTGCA
This sequence comes from Calotriton arnoldi, assembly GCA_963921515.1. Lineage (NCBI taxonomy): Eukaryota > Metazoa > Chordata > Amphibia > Caudata > Salamandridae > Calotriton > Calotriton arnoldi. The sequence goes on from CAWUFW010000882.1 coordinate 3,188,899, forward strand.
CATAGAGCAAAGATAAGTAACAAAAATTAAACCAAAAAGATAAGATAAATAACAATTAGCACCATTCAGGATAAATTACGAACAACATAAACAATCCAAAAATATAATAGCAAAATGAGGTAAATCAATGGGGATGGGCATACTGTTATAAATAGCGGTGGGTATGTTTGGGAGTAGATAGCATATTGGATTAGTAGTATCCGGCAGTTTTACAGGTTGAACAGTTATAGGATAGCCGTTCAGCCAAAGAAAAAAAAGGACTATTTCGAAATAAGGAGGGTACTGATTAAGTCAATAGGGAGGAGTAAGAATACCATGGGGATCAAAGGATTATGCAACCAGGGGGAAGTGGGCCGGTTATGGCAGATCCCCTTAGTAAGGTTTGGAGTATAACTAAACAATACAGACTCAAGAAGGGGGGACAGGTAATTAGCATGGAAGAGGGCGGGGTGAATATCTAATAAAGATCAGGGATAAAAAGACTTAGACTAAAAATAATCATAGTGAGGAGCATGTTAAAATAGTTAATCTCAAGATTGACTCCCTTTTAAGACTGACTCCCTTTCAAGATGGCCACCGTAGTAGTGGGTTGGAGAGAGTCCCTTTTCTCTTTCCCCATTTAGTTGAGCAACAGGATCAGGGAGGGTCAATTCCAAGATAGAGGAAGGAGGACAAAATGGCGATTGAATTTTAACCAACCAGTCCAATTGGGGCCCAAGTTTTATGACCATTTTTCAGTTCCGCGTCCCCAGAAACCAATCCAGGTTACCAGACAGCCACTAAAAGTATTCGCAAGTCGGTTCAAGCGCTGTCTGATCACCATGCTTCAAAAACGCACCGGGACCGACCAGTCGCCCATCACGCAACGGGCCAGGTTGGGGGGGACTGTCGCGTTTCATACAGCCAAGACTCTGTGGCACATGAGAGGATGGGGCTGTGGGGCAGGGAGGCTCCCCTCCACATAGTCCTGCCGGATGAATCGAGTCAGCATGTGGAGCAGCCGTCACTCAAGGGGCCCAAAGACAATGCGTCCCGGTGCCACCTATCTGGAGGTCTCCACCCTATGCCCCGCAGCGGGAGAGGTCATGTCTGTCAAGCGCATATGCAGAATCAGACTCATCGAGACCTGGATGCGATGGATTAGCGAGCGGGCATGAGCGGCGTTTACCGTCAGGCTTCATGCAGGCTCGTCGGGAATTGGAACGACAGCACTAGGCGCCGAGACCCAGAAGTGAGGGATAAGCAAGCGGGCCTGTGTGTCGTTTACCGTCGGGCTTCAGGCAGGCTTGTCAAGAGTGGGAGCGCCAGCAGCAGGCACTGAGACCCAGAAGTGAGGGATTAACTCACGGGCATGAGCGTCAATTACCGTCTGGTTTTGGGCAGGCTTGTCCGGGAAGGGAGCGTCGGTCAGTCTCCAATCTCGTTAGCTCCCCTGGGGAGCTTCGTCGGAATGGCGGTTATAGATCTTGGGACCCCCAGCGCCCGGAGTTCGTGCTCAGCAAGGGGCAAGCAGAGGAGACGGGGGCACCGGCACCGTCAACCAGGGCTCACCGTGGAGGCAATCGAAACCTCCAACAGTAGTTCCGTCCCGTTGATGGTGAGCCTCGGAGCCCCGTCGGATTCCAAGCAGCGCTGGTGTTGAGCGGAGTCTGGCTTCAGGCATGCTTGTCCAGAAAAGGCAGCGTCGGCCAGTCACCGATCTCGCAAGCTCCCCGGGGGAGCCTCATCGGATGTCGGTTATGAATCTTGGGACCCCCAGCGCCCGGAAATCGTGCTCAGCAGGGGGCAAGCAGAGGAGACGGGGGGAACAACACCGTAGAAGTGATCAAAACCTCCAGCAACAGTTCCGCCCCGTTGATGGTGAGCCTCGGAGCCCCGTCGGATTCCAAGTGGCGCTGGTGTTGAGCAGAGCAGCAGTCGAGGACAGTCCGGGTAAGTTGGCCTCCACGATCCTTTTAAGTTGCATAGGTCAGGGGAGGGTGTGTAGTCCAGTTAAAATGCTGGCGGGTGGGGGCCGGTGAGGTGGTTTTTGCAGGGATATCAACCTAAAAGGTAATCCAAAAACCAGGAGCTCCTCGAGAGGCTCCTACTCGGCGGCGGCCATCTTGTCACTCTAGTCATGATTCAGGGGTACCACCGAAGGGTTTAGTATCCATAGGATAGGATAGAACACTCAGGGTAGTGACATCTTACAGTGTTGGGAAGTTATGCCTAGAGTGGCTAAAAACCTCAACACTGTCCCAGGTCAAACAACACTTGTCCTTGCTCTCAGATGACATGGATCATAGGGATTTTTTGCTAGGTCCCCAGAAGCCATGTCAAAAGTGCTTCTTGCACGCTATTTACAACGAGGTATGGAAGATTTCCCAGCAGGAGGCTGCTGAGAGATTGCATGAGATTGACCGGGTTAGCCTAGAAAAGGCCTTGGCAGTGGTCGACAATGGCATGACCACACTATCATCTAGAAATTATTCACTGGGTAAAATTGTGTCTTCTGCTATAGAGATAATGGAACAGGATTTGTCTATTCTTCAACATGGACAATCGCAATTGCGATCCATTCTATTATTTAGCTGGACGCTACAATCATTGTGTTCTGGTCACCTGCCCTGGCGCTACATGAACAGCACGACTCTGTTTTCGGCATGCAATCTAACGGAAAGACAGATGTCAATGGCATGCAGAGATGCAAAATATACAATGCTACACATTGAAAAATGGGACCAATTACCTTTCACAGTGGCTGAGCCAACCTCCACAGAATGGTTAATCCATTGCTATATTACACTACCAGTCACGACATTCCTATTCCAGTACTGTCTACAGTATCAACAGGTAGGCAGGTATGAAGCGTTGGGAGAGGGATTTATACATGAGTACTGGGAATTACTGTACAGATTTAGATGCAGGAATGGGGACACTGAAGTTTTTCTCAGCAGTTCCAAATGTGAAACTGCTTTAAGTGGGTCTCTAATTTTCAACTATATTTTGCTTCACAGAGCCTGTAATGCTCTAGTTGCCAACTTATCATGTCACTTGAAGGATTCCCCAGCTGCTGTGATTAATTTGTTGTTCAAGCTGCTTTCAAATGGAAGCTATTTGATGCTGAATGATCAAAGTTGCTGTGGGATGGTACCAGGCATCGCATATCTTGTCACAGTGAGTTCCAGGGTTACTTGTTGTATGCAAGCATTGTTTCCACTGACCCACACAGTTAGGTAGATGACCCAATGGCCTTCATAGAATGTTTCCTTTATACAGTTTGATTCTCTGAGCAGACTGAAAGCCATGCTTTTGCAGAAGGATATGGCCTTAACCTCAGCATGAGAGACTTTTGATCTCCAGGTTGCAAGGTCTTCATCTGAGATACAGGCGCTAGTCCGTACGAACTTCCCGCTCCATTTCGGGGAAATGGTTCATCGTATCTTTAACATGTCTCATATGAGAGGAATTGTGCACCTATTTAGGAGCATAGGTTCTGGACTATTAAGTACCTTTCAGACAATCTTCGGAGTTATTCCAGCATTCATACACTCCGTATTGGGAAGCATTTTTGGAGGGCTTCCGCTGCTCCTACTACTTGTAGTGGGTATCCTGATTTTAATTTTCCTGCTACACAATGGATGGCCCAGTTTCTCCAGAGATGGAAAAAGCACTCCTGGTGCGAAGTTGCCGTGAACGCATGGTACTCCATCTGGGCACACCTTGGCTTTGGGAGTTAAACAAGCATTGGTTCCAATCATTCAGACAAGTCTGGGTAGACTGCATCTTGACTTATCTCCGCTGCCTATTATGCAGATACAAATGCGTGTTGTACATATGTCTAACACTTTCATCGGTTGCGCCACCGGACGTAGACGAGCTACTGGACCCCTTAAAGGCCCACGTATTACAGTGTCCTCAGCATATTCCCATGTTGATGACGCCATTCTTAGAGCCTCCACGGTATGCTTCAGCTCCTGTCCGAACGGACACCAGCTCTATAACCAGCAAACAGGTTTGGAGTGTTTCATCGGCAGCTGCTCTGGGAACTGAAGATGATCACCTTTGCTCCATTGACTTGATACAAGAGGTGTTACAGGGACCGTCGTCTGAGAATGCAATCAATCAATCAATCAGGGGTTTGTTAAAGCGCGACTACTCACCCGTAAGGGTCTCAAGGCGCTAGGGGTGGGGGGGGTGCAGGTTCCATCCATCAAGGAGGGGTCTGTCGAAGAGCCAGGTTTTGAGGTTTCTTGCGAAGATGGGGAGCGATGTTGTCTGTCTGAGGTGGAGCGGAAGGGCGTTCCATGCTTTGGCCGCGAGGAAGGAGAAGGAGCGGCCTCCCGATCTGGTCTTTCTGGTGCGGGGGACCACGGCGTAGGAGAGCTGGGCTGATCGTAGGGTCCTTTGGGGTGCGTGGAATTTGAGTCGGCTGTTCAGGTATGCTGGTCCGGTGCCGTGGAGGGCCTTGTGTGCGTGGGTGAGCATCTTGAAGGTGATTCTCGCCTCGACAGGGAGCCAGTGGAGTGTGCGCAGGTGCTGGGAGATGTGGCAGTGTTTTGGCAGGTTGAGGACCAGTCTTGCGGCGGTGTTCTGGATGTTCTGTAGCTTGCGGGTGAGGTTTTTGTTTATTCCGGCGTAGAGTGCGTTGCCGTAGTCGAGTCTGCTGGTGACCAGGGCGTGAGTGACGGTCTTTTGGTGTTCGAGGGGGATCCATTTGAAGGTCTTATGAAGGAGGCGGAGGGTGTGGAAGCAGGAAGGCGAGACAGAGTTGATCTGGCGGTCCATTTTGAGCTCGGAGTCCAGGATGATTCCCAGGTTGCGTGCGTGGTCCGTGGGGGTTGGCGGATTTCCGAGGGCGGGGGGCCACCAGGTGTCGCTCCAGGCATCGGGGTTTGGGCCCATGATGAGTACTTCTGTTTTGTTGGTGTGTAGTTGTAGGCAGCTGTTTTTCATCCATTTGGCGACGGCTTCCATGCCTTCTCGAAAGTTGCGTCTGGCGGTGTTGGGCTCGTTGGATAGGGAGAGGATGAGCTGGGTGTCGTCTGCGTATGACACGATGTTGAGTCCGTAGGTTCTGACGATGGGGGCGAGTGGAGCCATGTAGACGTTGAAGAGCGTTGGGCTGAGGGAGGAGCCCTGGGGGACTCCGCAGGTGGTAGGTGTGGGGTCCGAGAGGAAAGGGGGAGTCTGACCCGCTGCGTCCTGCCGGAGAGGAAGGAGCGGATCCAGTCGAGGGCCTTGTCCTGGATTCCTGCGTCGTAGAGTCTGCGTATTAGGGTGCGGTGGGAGACTGTGTCGAACGCCGCTGATAGGTCGAGGAGGATGAGGGCTACTGTTTCTCCTTTGTCCAGTAGGGTGCGGATGTCGTCTGTTGCGGCGAGGAGGGCGGTTTCCGTACTGTGGTTTTTTCTGAAGCCGGATTGGGAGGAGTCGAGGATGTTGTGTTCTTCAATGAATGTGGCGAGTTGGCTGTTGATGGCTTTCTCGATGACTTTCGCTGGGAACGGGAGCAGGGAGATGGGTCTGTAGTTTTTGAGGTCGGTGGGGTCCGCTGAGGTTTCTTTAGGAGGGGGTTGACCTCGGCGTGTTTCCAGTCGTCGGGGAACGAGGTGGTCGCCAGGGAGCGGTTGATGGTGTGGCGGAGCATGGGTGCGATGGTGTCGGCGGCTCTGTTGAAGATGTGGTGGGGGCAGGGGTCCGTGGGGGCCCCTGAGTGGATTGACTTCATTGTCTTCAGTGTGTCTTCGGTGGTGAGGGCTGTCCAGTCGTCAATCGCTGGTTTCCGGGTGTCGGGGGTGGTTGGTGAGGGTTCAGTGTGTTGGTTGTCTTCGTCGAAGTTGTCGTAGATGCTCTTGATTTTGTGGTGGAAAAAGGTGCTGAGTTTGTCGCAGAGGTCTTGTGAGGGAGGGATGTCGGTAGACTCGCTAGTGGGTTGGGCGAACTCCTTGATGATGGTGAAGAGTTCCTTGCTGTTGTGCGCGTGGGTGGAGATTATGTCTTCAATCGCTTTTTTCCTCGTTTCTCTGATGAGTTGATGGTGGGCGTTGGTGGCGGCTCTGAAGTTGTCGTGGGCTTCTGTGGATTTGGTGTTCCTCCAGGCCTTTTCGAGGCGGCGGCATGTGCTTCTGGACTCTCGAAGTTCGGTGGTAAACCATCTGGCTTTCTTGGCGCGGGTATTGTTGTTTTTCTTGAGGGGGCTATGGTGTTGGTGCTGTCCGAGATCCATCTATGCAGGGTTCGGGCTGCGGTGTTGGGGTCGTCGTTTTCCGCGATGGTTGGGGTGGAGTTGTTGAGTGAGGAGGTGAGCTGGTCGTCGGTGATTTTGGTCCAGTTTCTTCGTGGAAGCAGGTGCTGGTGTCTGTGGATGGTGGGTGTTCTGAAGGTGAAGTGGACGCAACGATGGTCGGTCCATGGGAGTTCGGTGGTGTGGCTGAAGGTGATGGAGTTTCCTGTAGTGAAGAGGGGGTCGAGGGTGTGTCCTGCTGAGTGCGTGGGCTCGGTCACGATCTGGCGCAGTCCAATGTTGTGGACGTTGTCCAGGAGGGATGTGGTGTTGGGGTCCAGTTGGTTGTCGAGGTGGAAGTTGAGGTCTCCCAGCAGGGTGTAGTTGGTGGATGCGATGGCCTGCGGGGAGATAATGTCCGTGATGGAGTTGGCGGGGTCCAAGGGGTCGGTAGATGAGGGTTCCTCGGAGGGTGGCGGTGGGGCTGGCCAGTATCTTGAAGTGAAGGTGTTCCATCAGTTCTGTGGGCTCGTCAGGGAGTGTGCTCAGGCGGAGGCTGGATTTGTGGACGATGGTGATTCCTCCTCCTGGGCGGGTGGGGCGGTCCTTCCTGGAGATCTTGTATCCTTGGGGGATGGCGATGGCGATGTCCGGTCCCGAGGTGGTGTTGGTCCAGGTTTCGGTGAAGAACGCTACGTCCGGGGTGGTGCTGTCGAGGAGGTCCCAGATTTCTGTGGCGTGTTTGTGGAGGGATCGGACGTTGAGGAGGATGCATTGCAGGGTCTTCGATTCGGTTGTGTTCTTGTGGGCGGGTTGTGCTGGATCCGTGTTCTTGGCGGTGCTGCAGGTGTGCCGGCAGCGGTGACAGCTGAAGGGTCCGTGGGAGTCGGCTGGTGATGCTAGCTTGCAGTTGTTGTTGCGGCCTGGGGTGAGTGCGTGGAGTGCTGCTGGGTCGTAGCGTTGGCGGGGTTGAGGTCCAGGGTTCCTGGCGCTGGTGCCGTCGGGTTGCGGACGGGCGCAGACGGGCTTGCCTGTGACGCGCCTTCGGCGCGCCAGCGGCGCGCCCGCGGCCCGCGGCCGCGCAGTGGCCGCCATTAAGTAGGGGTCGGGGAGGGCTGGACAGCTGGGAGGCGGGGAGGGGAGCTGGATTGGGCCGGTCGCGCTGGGGGGGAGGGGCCGCGGGGGCAGCAGCGGCGGGAAAGGTAAAGGGAGGAAATAAGGGATAAGAAAAAAGGGAAAATAGGCAGAAATAAGGCACAAAAGAGCAGAGATGCATAAAGGTGAAAGATAAAAGAGGGTAGAAAAACGAGTGAAAACTAGTGAAAGGGCAGAGCGAGAGGAAGGGAAAATGAGCAGAAATAAGGCACAAAAGAGCAGAGATGCAGAAAAGTGCAGAAAGGTGAAAGATAAGAGGGTAGAAAAACGAGTGAAAACAAGTGAAAGGGCAGAGCGAGAGGAAGGGAAAATGAGCAGAAATAAGGCACAAAAGAGCAGAGATGCAGAAAAGTGCAGAAAGGTGAAAGACAAAAAAGGGTAGAAAAACGAGTGAAAGAGCAGAGTTAGAAGACAGAGGTCCACTGGACCACCAGGGATGAGGCGCAGGGAAACCTGCGGGTGGAGGAGGGCCTCGATCACCAACACTCGAGAGTGCAGGGGCAGGCCTCACTTAATGGTGGAGCTGCGAGGGTGGGAGAGCAATTTCACTGACAATGAGTCAGTGGTCTTGCTCCGACAGTGATGTTCCATCTCCCACACAGTACACATAAATATTTGGCTCTCCGTGTGATGGGAACAATTCGGCCTTTTTTCAAACCAAGTCAAATTGGAATTCGAAAACATTGTTTTGTTTTAACTTTCCTGCAGTCAGTCTGATCATATATTGACTTTTTTAGACTTATAGAGCTTTTTAAATTTCATAGCATCATTTTTAACATATACCATGTTTTTAGATGTTTTTATACTAGTTTTTATCAAATGTTTGTATGCTTTTATCAGGCATATTTTAGCATTGGTTAATCTTATCATCCTTCGGATGAGGAGTGGGTATGATGTTCCCCAATATACCCCAATCTAGGCCTAGGTAGCTACATGACCTTTTACCTACATTTGTCATACCTTGCTCTGCATAACAGCACTGACCTTTTACCTAGTTATGTGCTGAATAGATGCCAATCAGTTTCTTGGAAACTAGCCTAATTTATTATGCATGAGGATTCTTAGAAAAGTCCCTGCACATGAGCATGAACATGTTCTGTGTAAGATGTCATGGTCATCTTCTTCCTAGGGCGAAAGAACTACTTTGCATAATCGCCAGTATCGTTCTAGGTTCATTTGCATAAACATACTTACAACACATCGATTATGTAAGGAACCCCTAGGCTATCTTTATGGTATAAAAGACCCAAACCATCACTAGATAGACAGAGGAGAAGCTTCACGCTGACACTAGACGCTGAGGTCCCATCAATCAGAAGCTACAACATGCAGCGCTCTGACATCCCTTGCGGGGTGTCGAACTCGAGACCAAGACGGGGTCCTTCGATCTGGGGTTGGCTGTTTCCTAGGGGATTCTTGGCTTTACACCCACATACATGTAAGGTACACTTAGGTACAGTTTGCGTCTTAGGAGTACACTTGATTACTGTCATGTATCTATATGCCTACATATATTCACTGTTTTAGCACCATGGTAGAATTCTACCTTTTATTTACTCAGGTGGTGCTTGTAATCTTACACATCTGTTTCTGTCTAATGGTTGTCACAGCACACATGTTTCATACTAGAATGACGCTGGTTCAATAAATGCTTATTGAAAACGTTACCATCGTTTATTCTATATATCTCTCTGAGACCAAGTGAGCACGAGTGACTGAGTAAAAAGTACTATACTGTTTCCACGATCCCTGAAGGATCAAGGGTTATCATGTTTGAGAGTTGCCAGAAACTACTCGCTACTTGGTAAGGTTAGGGGGCTTATGGTGAGCTAGCTGACATATCCTTTGGGGGTGTCTGGAATCAGTCTGGACACCAATCCCTTAGTTTATGTTGTCTAAATGCGCAGATCCTAAGTATTATTAGAAACTACACAACAATGTGTAGATGGGCATCTCTCAAGTCCAGTTCTGCCATCCATTCCTCTTGAGTTATTAAAGGATTTTTTTCTGAAGGGGTTCCATTTTGAAGTGGGCCTTTTTGAGAAATGCTTTCAATTTTTGTAGGTTGATGATCAATCTTTGCTTCCATGAAGATTTTTGATTGAACTAGGAAAATAGTGGAATTGAAATCCTTCCCTTTTCTTGTTCCCCGAAACTGGACATATTGCATTCTTGAGTAACAGTTCTGATATTTCTTGAGACAAAGCCAAGGTTTTTTCTAGATCTCGCTAGTATGTTATTTATGTGAACTGGTAATGTAGTGATTTATTTGAATTCCAAAGCATTGCCTTTACCCAATATATGCAGAAGCCATGCATATGAAACATATTTTTGCCCCCTCTGCAGAAGGAAGGATAGGTGCCTCTTACTGAAAGCTTGGAATTGTCAAGAGCGCTTCCTGGGCTTCAGTCGGTGAAGGAGGAGGCTTTGAACTCTGATTTTGTCAAGCCTAAGGTTGATTTGGCTTGCTCCTGCTAGCCTGAAAATAAATTCGAAAGCCATTCTTTGAGGTTGGTCCTGTTTGAACTGGGTCCTCAATAATTGCCCACATTTTTTGTTTTTAAAAGCTCTTCGAAGCATGTCTTCAAACTGGTTTCTGAATAATTTGCTTCCCGAAAAGGGCATGTGGAGTAACTTGCCTTTTGTGCTCTTTCTGCTTTCCAATTTCTCAAGTAGATTTGATGCCTAGCAGTTACATTTGAGGTTCATAGAAAAGGCAGAAGTTTTTAAAGTGTCACAAGATATATCTGGCATGAATTTGGCCTGCATGTCCACATTGGCAAATAACTCAGAGCAGTTAACACTCTCCTCCATAGCAGAGGTTAAAGCTTGGAAATCCTTTACCAGCGAGTGGGAGGCATATACTGCATATATTGCTGCTCTCAAGACTAGATTTAATCCTGAATAGCCTTTCTTTCTTTTTTCAACGTAAAGTATCTGTCTCATTGAGCAAGCAACTCTAATTTTAACAAAGAAAAATATAATTTACTACTTTTGACCTCAAGAAGTCTGGCAGCACATGATTCTCTAACAACTGTCTCCACGAAGAGACCCGTGCTAGACAGTCAATCACGTGGCCACCTAAGGGACAAGAAATGCCGAAAGACACAAACATCAGGGGGCAGTTTTACAAGCCCCTTGCGCCACTTTTGCGTCATTTTTAACATGGGAAAAGTGACGCAAAAGTGTCGCAAGGGGCTTGTAAATAAGCCCACAGGTCTCTCAACGTGCATCCCTCCCGAGCCGCTAAAATCCGGGAAACGCTGTGGATAGCGGGTAGAAGCACCCTGCATACACAGTCTTTTGAACATGTGGGAAGAAAATAATGACGCTTCCAGGTAAAAGACAGCCTAACAAAAAGCTGCATTACCCTGCAGATGCACGTTTCTGAGAGACATGAATATTCCCCCCTAGATAAGCAAACATGGACAAGGCAAAAACTGCAATACCATATGCTCAAACAGCAAATGAATACCAGAATTATCAGAGACCCAGCCCCTATAATGTTGGATATACTAAAGTATTCAAAAAGGGATAGATGGAATGCTTGAATTAATCTCAGCCACTGTTAATTACTCGGGTTGCATCTCAATCCATCGTTATTATGCACACCATGCCACCTTAGTTTGGACCCAGCTATATGCAAATCAGTCTTGACCTTGCTCCAATGGGAACAGTATCAGTGTCTCAGCATAATTCAAGCATGCCATCCATCACTTTTTTGTATACCTTCCCATAATATTTGATAACAGTACTTATTGGAGCAAATATAAACATAAATATATATGTACCAAATAGCTACCCCCAACAACAACTCAACTCTTGATACTACTGACAGAGTGCCCCCCACAGTGTCCTAATTACCAGGAGTCAATTGGAGACCTGAAACTTAAAATCCAGGATGCCATGCTGCCCAAAGCGTACCTTAAAAGTTTTTACAAGCTCCATAGTTCTATGATGTCTGAAAGGCAGAAAAAAGAACAAGAGGTGTGGTGGGCTCCGGCCCCCTTTATTGCCATTTGGAGAGGTTTGATGGAGCGGTGGAGGGGATTGGAGTTTTGTGTTTAATTGGCTCCAGCTAGGTCATGTGGTGCTTGGGTAGACTTTAGGCACCTCATACAGTAAATAGTGATACAAGAAAAATGAGTTGACAAGGCAAGGATTTTTAGGGTTTTAAGTTTTTGTATTTTTTTTTGTATAACATCTTTTTATTTTGGTTACAGCAATCTAGTTGTATGGAAATACACCACAGTAATCGTATACATCATTAACAATGAAAAGACATTGCAGTCACGTTCCCAACAATACCACTATCAGACTTCTGATACACAACCAACCTGAGTACAATCGGAACATTTGATCCAGGAATGGGGACTTCAGTTTTTTAAATACATTTTAATGGATACCTATATTATTTGGGTGCAGTGAATTTTATCCACCATTTTGCCCAAATATATGAACTTTCCCCAATCTTCGTTAGACTTGACTTAGAATAGTAAATTGGACCGCCCCAATCTATGCGTTTTGTCCAACATTTGTTGAACTGAAGTTAGAATAGTGAATTTGACCTCCAGTCCCATGTGTTCACTTTCCCCAATGTTTCCTAGGCTGGAGTTAGAATAGTAAGTCTGACCTCTCCTAGGGTCTGATTACGAGTCTGGCAGTTCTGCAACAGCCAGACTCGAGGTGGCGAAGGGGTGGCGGTCCACCGTATTGGTGATTACGACTTTCAAAGTCGTATGGGCAGTGGACCGCCATCCGAGCCGTGGTGCAGCTGAGCCACAATGCAATATGTGAGCGGGGACTGGCGGAGCCCCGCTCAGCATATTTCATGGCGGGAGTCCACATGTGCCCCCCCAGTCTGTATCCCCAAAAAGTTCCAGCACGGCATGGACATCACTGTCCATGCTGTGCTGGAACTTTTTTGCCGTGCCTATTGCGGCGCCTGTTTTCCAGGCAGGGTAAAGGCAAAGCACCGACAACCGTATTACCAGTTGAACTCATGATTATGAGTTTGGTGCAGCGGCACCGGCGCAACGCCACCTCCACTGCACCAAACCTGCGCAAGGACTACCGATCGCATTACAAGTTGAACTCGTGTAACACAACTCCCGTTTTCATTGATTTCCATTCAGATAAGGAGTCTTGGTCTTTGGAGGTTTGCTGAGTCGATCCTATCTCGGCTACCGCCTGCAGCGCTGCCACCCGCTCCAGCTCTGTCTGTGATGGTGAAGGACCGCTCCCTATAGTGTTCTGCAGTTTTCTACAAAAGCGTCCTCATTTCCCTCTTCTTTGGGGTAGTGCTGTAATGTGTGGTGTCTGCGAGACCACCCCCGCTTTGTAGTCTTCCAGCCTGACCAGGCCATATCCGGAGTGTCACAGAAGTGTGTAGAACCATCTACAATGATTCTAAGTTTTGAGGGGAACATTAGGGAGCACTGTATTCCCTGATCTCGAAGAGCTCGCTGGACCTCCGTATATGAAGCTCTCTTGGCTTGCACTGTTGCTCTGTAATCTGGACATATAGAGACTTTTTGATTGGTCACTGCGAAAGGCCTTTTATAAGATGGTGTCTCGGTCCTTGTAATGTAGTAGTCTGGCCACTACTGGTCTGGGTAGCCTGCCCGGGGCTAGTGGTTGTGACGGGACCCTGTGCGCTCTTTCCAGCACGAAGAAAGGAGCTACTTCAGTCTGCAACCAGTTCTCAAGGTAATCTACCATGGTTCCTGCTTCAATTCCCTCCGAAAGGCCTACCACCCTAATGTTATTGCGCCTGTTGCGGCCTTCTGTATCTTCAGCACGTTTTTCCAACAGGTGAACTCTGTCCCTCATTTCCGACATTTGCTTGGAGAGCTTCGTACATTCTGGTTGTATTTCCTTGACCTCATTTTCCACTACCCTGATGCGGTCTGCTAGTTTGTGGTGTTCTGTTCTCAGTAATCCTAGTCCCACAGACACCGTGCCTATATCTTGCTGTAGGGCATTCCTGGTATCTGTTATTGGCACCAAGATCTTATCTAGCTGCAGTCTTATCGGGTCTGCAGAGGGGACGTTTTGCTCTGGGTCGACGTTTGCATCCTGAACCTGTTCTTGTGGCTCGTGTGGGGTTCCCCCGGGCTTGGTTTTAGGCTTCCCCATTATGACCGTGTTTGGGTGGCTCATAATTGTCACATGTTATCTGTGCATGGGGCTATCTGTGAGCACAAATTGAGCAGTTACGTCCATCATATCTGCAGAGCATGCAGGGGCTACAGGCGTGGGATATCAGCGATAGGAGTCCTGAGATAAGTATGTATTTTATCGGGGCGGTTCACAGTCTTTGTCTATACCGCTTTGCGCTGTACTCCTGGATATTGATCAGCAGTGCGTCTGTCCCCCGCTCTGTGTCCACTGTAAAGGCTTCAGGTCCCTCTGGGTGTAATAGGGCCCTGAGGGTGTTGTCATTTAATGTGAGGCTTCAAGCACCCTTCCGGTCCCCTTGTGCTTGTTTTCTGCAGTCCCGGGCACTGTGTTTCAGTGTGGCTCTTGGGGGGACTAACCTACCCTGCGGTGGTTCGCCACTTCCTGCTCCTTAAATGGTGCTTCTAGGTACTTATTTAGGGGGCTGAGACTCGCTGCTCACTATTCTCTCAGCTATGGTCTGATCCACCTTCGTGTGTGAGTCTAATGTGATGCAGGTTGTTCTTGTGTGGGGCCTCCTGATGATAATTCCGGCCCCCGGGGCTCTGTTACTGGGGGTCCAATCTCAGGGGGTGTTGGTCCTCAGGTTGAGACTGCCCGCTGAGTCCCCTCCTCTCCTTACCAATGGGATCTCATGTGCGGTGTGTCTGCAGCCTTCCGTTTCCCACTGCGTCGCTGCATGTTGTGTAGGCCTCTCAGCCGCGCCTCTCGCGTAGACCGGGTGTGGTGGCCCGGTTCCAGTGGCTGGCACCGGTCTCGGTTTCACTCTCTGCTGGGCTTCGGCAGGTGGGGCTCCGCAGCTCCGTCTGGTCTTCAGGGGTTCCTGCAGTGCCTCCGGAGGTAGGATTCCTCCGTCAGGTCGCGTCTTCGGCTGACCTGGTCCCAGCAAGAGGCCGCCGTGTGCGTCAGTGCTAAGGGCCGGCTCCGTCATCCACACTAAGTCGGTCTTTTCACCAGATGGGGGTGAGATTTTCCCAATTTGGATTCAGGGCCGGGTTAAGATTATTCCTGTGTGGGGCCTCCTGTTGATGGTTTCGGCCCTCGGGGTTCTTTTTCTGGGGGGGGTCTTGCCTTTTGAAGTGATGTTCTGTGGGTCGAGACTGCCCGCTTCACCCCCTCTTCTCCTTACCCCCAGATTCCCAGGTGCAGTGTGCTGGCATGTTCCTTTTTCTCACTGCGTCACATCGTGGTGTGTAGGCCTCTCAGCCTCGCCTCTCGCATAGCCCGAATGCGGCGGCTTAGTCCCGGCGGCTGGCACCGGTCTCGTTTCTATTCTCCACTGGGTGTCGGCAGGTGGGGCCCGTGCTCCGCAACCCCGCTTGACCATCAGGAGTTCTGGTGCTGTTTCCGGAGGCAGGGTTCCTCTGCTAGATCGTGTCTTCAGCCGGCCCGGTCCCCGCAAAAGGCCGCCGGGCGGCTTGGTGGCGAAGGCCAGCTCCGGTGGCCGTACACGGTCAGGCCTTCACTAGAGAGGATTGAGTTTTTTAGCGCAGATTTAGGTCCGGGTGATTCCGCCAGGTTTCCGCCTGCCCCCTGCTTCTCTTTGCTGGGGGTAAGTGCCGGGACACAGGATAATTGTCGGGCTCGAGACAGAGCTCTATTACAGAGTGTCCGATGCGGCCGCCATCTTGGCCACGTCCCCGTATTCCACGCCTAGTAATTCGAACAACTTACCGGACCCTATAATACCAATAAAAACTATAAATTGTTCATTTCAGACTTCCAAAATGAACCCACTTGCTGTGAAAGATATAATGGATCAACCTCAAAATGGAAACCGGGAGAAAGTAAGAAGACCATATGGGGCCCAGTCAGTGATCTGGAACTTTTGTCAATTGTACCAACATCACCTAATCAGTATGAGCAAGAACATGATCAAACATATATAGATCCGACAACATGCTTTCAAACAAATAGAAATCCACTTACAATAGAAATTGAAGTCGAAGTGAACAAAGGAATAACTCCAGCTGTATCAGCAACTTCCGAAAGATCAGAGATACAAACACTGCATAATGTGAATTCTTAAACTGTCGGTGTTGTCCCTCCGCTTATTGGAAAAAACAAAGAGGACCCAGGAACAAACAAAATGGGCTCCTCTTTTTAACAGACCACAGGGGAAATGAAAAACGTAGCCCCTGTATGGGACATTATATTAAGGACTTCTCAGCTAACATTGGACGCTCTGGCCTATCAATCAGAGAAAATGGATGTTCAAATTGATTTACTAAACATAATGGCAATGGCAGTATCTGGAATTCACCAGAAAATGACTGAATTAAACCATTTGATAAATTGTGCACAAAAATATGCGGCCACAGCCACAATAGACTGTACGTGCGCTCCAGTGGTAAATAAATTGGCCACAATACCGGAAGCAATGACTGCATTAATAGGAGAGCTAAAAAACAAATCTAACAACAAATTTAAACACCCCGTGGAACAAGAAAGTCCATTGCCAGAAAAGCAAATCTCTCATACTCAAAGGAAATGAAAGAAAAGAAAGAAGAGGATAAAAACGAGACCACTATACAATACCAGGCAAATACCTAAAGCAGGTACCACGGGTGAAATTTCCCCACAAAATACAGAAACTTTAGCAGCCAAACTCAACCCGAATGCTGTATCATCCCCTTTCATCACAAATAGACCAAGAAATAAATGAATCTCAAACTGTTAATTTATTACAATCTGAATTCAAAATAACTAAGAAACAACAGAAAAAATACGTAAAGCACAAAATAAACAAAAAGCAAATACTGTAAAGACACTCGGGGGTCGAATCCGATTCGGGCCGGAAAAAATACCGACCGACTCGGTACGGGAAGTTAATCCGACCGACTCGGACCGGCGCCGTACGACCCGGGTAGTACGATGAAATGCATGTGAAACCAGACCGACTCGGACGGAATACAAAACGAACGACCGAGCCGGACGGAAACAAGCCATCCGGCCGGAAAAACACTCGAAACGAACCGACCGACACGCTCCCGGATTGAACCCGAACTAAACGTACCCGCGAACTCCGACCCGCGTAGTACGATGCTGTGCGTGCAAAACACGACCGACTCGCACGGAGCTCAAGCCGTACGACCGACACGCATACAAAACCCAGCCGAAACAACCCAATACTCCGCGACCGACTCGTACGCCGCATATGAAATATAGCTGACACACAGCGGGAACGAGTCGGACAACATCGCACCACACAACAGCAGCGTCCGACTCGGACACAAGAACGACACCTACATGCACCAAAAGCACCAAGGAAAAAAAGTTTTAAAAAAGGGCCAAACAAGCAACCACTAAGCCAATAAATACTGGGGGGGGGGGAAATGGAACAAGGACACACCTCCAACTCCACCTACATAAAGGCCACAAATCCCTACCATGATCCTTTGCAAATTCCACTGACCTGCCAGCAAACAACACCATCACACAGCAACCACAGACACACTCACAGCTCATACATCACACAAGCCACACACCATTACCACACCTACAAATCGCACCCTCACACACACCCAGCTAAACCTACACACCCCCACCCCCACTTGCACACACACACACATCAATCACCACCATGCCCCTAAAGAAGAATCCAAAGTTCCTAGATAGTGAATTGGAAGTCATGGTAGATGAGATCCTCAGGGTAGAGCCACAGTTGTTTGGTACATTGGTACAACAGACCCCCATGTCGCAGAAAACCAAGATGTGGGCGAGGATTGTCGACAGGGTGAACGCACAATCACCATGTTTGCGCACAAAGGAAGACATCCAGAACAGGTGGTATGATGTGCGCAGGAGGGTCCGGGACCTACTTAAAAGGATTACCTCCTCAGCCAGCACACCGGCAGTGGCCCTCCTGCAAAACCAGTATACCTCAGGCCCTGGGAGGAGAAGGTGCGGGCCATCCTACCACCAGTGAGCATATACGGACTAACAGACATCCCAGAGCCTGGTGAGTACACAACTAATATACACAATATGGTGTGACAATACACACACAGCACTCTCAAAGGGATAGGCAAACCATGCACCCTCAGCAAATACACAGCAACCAAAACATATTCATCCCAAGATGTGAATGCTAGTCAGACAAACACAATACCTGCCATCTCGTAGTGATATCTAACTGTGTCATGACATGTACAAACCTAACAACAAATACAGCAAGGCAGTGCCACAAATAGAACCAACAAACACTCTCAAATATTTTGACACCACTAGAACACCACCTCACAGGGAAGATCACTGAAAGGAAGGAATTCTGTGTATGCTGGTCAAGTCAGTGTAGCCAATAGCATGATGGGAGTTGGAGTCATAGATATCGCTCAGCCTCACAATTGGCCCATCAACACCACCCTGAAACATGCTCACATCACAGGGAGTGGAAAAGGACACACAAGATGGCTGACCCTGGGTACTGCTGGGGGAAGCACAAGGCCCTGCTGGGAACTGTGCAACAACCAACAGCAGGACACCACTGACTGACATCCTGAAAGACAACTTGCACTCCCTGCAATGGAAGCACGTTCCATGGTGGGATATCTGGCTGGGTGGGAAGGAGGACTCACAGCTCTGACCATAGTTACAAGCACTTCTCCTCACACACCCCCTCAACACTAACTCCACATAACCCACCTGGAAGAATGCAATGCCTCACACTCTAACTGAAGATCCCACAAAGAACCACCACCCTGGGTCATGCTGTGTGAAGCACAGGGACACTCTTGGGACTTGTAGCCAAACAACCGCAAGGAGAACACTCACAGCCATCCTGTCAGCACAGGCACCCCACCCCACAGGGAAGCTGAGTCAAAAGGAAGGAAGGATGGGCATGCTGGGAAGGGGGGTGGAGGCAATAGCATGATGGGAGTTGTAGGCACAGATATTGCTCACCCTCACAATTGGCCCATCAACACCACTCTGAACCATGCTCACATCACAGGGAGTGGATAAGGACTGACAAGATGGCTGACACTGGCTACTGCTGTGGGGAGCACAAGGCCCTGCTGGGAGCTGTGCAACAACCAACAGCAGGACACCACTGACTGACATCCTGAAAGACAACTTGCACTCCCTGCAATGGAAGCACGGTCCAAGGTGGGATATCTGGCTGGGTGGGAAGGAGGACTCACAGCTCTGACCATAGTTACAAGCACTTCTCCTCACACACCCCCTCAACACTAACTCCACATAACCCACCTGGGAGAATACAATGCCTCACACTCTAACTGAAGATCCCACAAAGAACCACCACCCTGGGTCATGCTGTGTGAAGCACAGGGACACTCTTGGGACTTGTACCCAAACAACCGCAAGGAGAACACTCACAGCCATCCTGTCAGCACAGGCACCCCACCCCACAGGGAAGCTGAGTCGGAAGGAAGGATGGGCATGCTGGGAAGGGGGGTGCAGGCAATAGCATGATGGGAGTTGTAGGCACAGATATTGCTCACCCTCACAATTGGCCCATCAACACCACTCTGAACCATGCTCACATCACAGGGAGTGGATAAGGACTGACAAGATGGCTGACACTGGCTACTGCTGTGGGGAGCACAAGGCCCTGCTGGGAACTGTGCAACAACCAACAGCAGGACACCACTGACTGACATCCTGAAAGACAACTTGCACTCCCTGCAATGGAAGCACGGTCCATGGTGGGATATCTGGGCTGGGGGGAGAAGGATGGCCGGATGGCAACCAAATAGTACCAATGCTGGTCAGGCACACACCTCAACATTTACATTGACATGCCACAGGTTGGCAGGACAATGTGCTACACCAATATCACTCTCTGACTGTCACAATTTAGAAGAATGCTATGTCCAGGCCCGCATCCAGAGGTACAGTCACAACTGTCAGGTGTTTGAACAATTGATGCTTGTAGAAACATACCATACAATCTGTGTCTCTCCCCAAAACAGGTGATGATGGGGACTCTGCAGCAGACCAGGAGGAGTCCCTGTCCCAGGCTCTGGGGGACACTGAGCTCACTGGTGTGGATCAGCCTCTGCACTCCTTGGATGGCGAAGAACTAGCTGGACCCTCCGGTGTCAGTCATCATGCAGGACCAGCATCTGCACCCCCTGCACCCACCCCTCCAACAACTGGCAACACACAGGCCACCCCTGCCAACACGGACACACCAAGGACCACAGGTGACAACAGCGCAGGTCCCCAGGCACAAACTGGAGCTGCTGACAACGAGCCCACGAACAACACCCAAGTGGGCACACGGTCACCTGTGCGTGCCACCGCAGGTCCCGCACGTGTCGCCAGGGGTGGTGGGAGGGGTGGTAGACACAGGTCGCTCTTTGCAGAGGGGTCGGGACTGCATGATGACCCACAACTGGCACGCATCGTGGATGCGTACCAGACTAGCACCGGAGAGGTCAGCCAGGTAGTGGGGATCCTCAAGGACATACAACAGCAGCAGGCTGCCCATCATGCCCGCTTGGACTCCCACATGTCCCGTGTCGAGACACGTCACGTGTCGAGACACACATGTCACATGTCGATGCACACATGTCTGGCATAGAGTCCAAGTGGGACACATTGGAACAACTAACAGCGGTGCATAGGGACATACTTACATGCCTCCGCCAGATTAGCACCAACATGGCCTCACCTCCCTGTGTGCCCACAACATCTGCTGCTGAAACAACTGCAAATGCCACAGGGAGGGCGGAGGACTCTGGAGGAGAGTCCCCTGCACGGCGGCAGCCAGCACCTGAGGGTCCCCCACCCAAGAAGAGGGGCCGACCGAGGAGGCCAAACTGAGAGGCCGATGGCCAGCTACATCCCCCAGGAAGCCAACACCTGTTCTGGAACTTTTCCTCTGTGTGCAAACTGCACGCCCTGTCGAAGGCAACCCAACTCGCCCACATGACATGGGGAGCTCTAGTTGTCCAAATTCATCAGATGACTGTGGACTTTACTCTGGACATTTCAGCTACCAAGACTTCCAAATCACATGGGAACTTTGGATTCCAATTTCTATGTACAGCACCCACCATCCTGTGCACCATCCCCACACCTTTTGTAAATAAACTCACCAATACACCATATCTGCCTCTGTTGTGATTCCAACGTGGTGTCTGTCATGGAGATGGTGATCAGAAAAATTACACTGTGCATGCTAACTGCTACAGCAACTCCAACACCGTCATGTCAGTCATGGCGACGTGACACATATGAGGGAGACACACCACTAGGGCCACACAACACATACACACCAGGGCCATCAGACTCATCCCCTACACTGATGTTGCCAGGAAATACAGTGCAATGCACAGACACCACACCTATTCACAGTCTGTGTCAACTAGACTACAGGTGCAGTAAGCAAATGTCACTCAGATGTGTGACTACAGACAACGCACATCCCAAAGTGAAGCACAGGTTTATTACACATTTGCAACATGTTGTTTCCACTACAAATGCAAGCTAATCCCACCTGGCTGTTGCCACAAAGTCAAACAATGCAGAAGATAGAAAGTCCAGGGGTGTGTGGCACATCACCTGTAGGTAAACAACTGCTGCCACCTTGGAAGTTGAATCATGGATTCGGGGGATCCAAGTTGATCAAACAACTCCGGCAGCACCCTGTGAAGGACAGACATAACACACAGTCAGAACCACTGAAGAACAGCACAGAACGGCAATACTCATGTCTAATACCTGTCACAAGATAACTACACAAAAGCAAGTTAGCAGGTCAACACTGTTGGGCAGTACAGACCACCTGCAAGGACACATTCCTGCACGCATCCAGTCAAGTTGCACATGGCCACACTCAAACAGCACCAGAGCACCACACACACATATCATGCAAATCTAAATCATTGACATCACAACCCTCTGGATACTCACATTCAGCTGAAAAAGTTGGTGATGAGCTGTGTGCGGACATCACCATCATCATCATCATCATCACTGGCATCATGGCCCAGGCCAGGATCCTCCACAGGTGGCGGATGTTGGTCATCGTCATCCAGGATGAGAGGCAACTCCTTCCGCACTGCCAGGTTGTGTAGCATGCAGCAGACGATGACAATCTTGCACACCTTTGCTGGGGCATATGGGAGGGAACCTCCTGTCTTGTCCAGGCAGCGAAAGCGGCTCTTCAGGAGACCAAAGGTCCGCTCAATCACCCTCCTCGTCCGACCATGTGCCTCATTGTAGCGCATCTGGGCTGGTGTCACAGGGTTCCTGAGGGGTGTCAGCAACCACGGCATGTTGGGGTATCCCGAGTCACCTACAGACAGAAAATTGCACATTAGCCGATTTGGAAAAGTGTGCGGAAAGCAACATAGCAGAACACACACAATGGTACAAAGTCAGTACACACCGACAAGCCAGGCACGCTGGTTCTGCATCTGTGACATCATCCTCGGGATGCGACTACTCCTCATCACGTAGGCATCGTGTGCCGAACCGGGGAAACGGGTACACACATGTGTGATGGTGATATCTGCAAGACATACCACCAGAGCATTGATAGAATGGTAATGTTTACGGTTACTGTATGCCTGCTCATGTGCCTGTGGTGGTACCAAAGCCACTTGTGTCCCATCAATGGAGCCAATGACATGTGGCATCCTCCCCAGGGCATAGAAGTCACTCTTGACGTCAGTGAGTCGTTGACGTGGTGGGAAATAGATGTACTGGTAAAGGCATCTCAACATTGCCACCAAAACATCGCGTAGCACACGGCTGAACATAGTCTGTGACATACCACCAGTAGATGCCACAGTGTGTTGAAAGGTACCGGTGGCAAAGAAGTGTAGGGCTGCCATCACCTTCACCTTGGGGGTCAGCGCTGTAGGATACGGCCGGCCAGGCTGCAAATGTGGGGCCAACCGCACTGCCAAATCCTCAATCAGCTGCCTGGTGAAGCGGTACCGTCGGATGCTGTCACGTTCCACCATCGTTGCCAGGTCTGGGAATGGTCTATGGACAGCAGGAGCCCTGCAGTGCAGAGGTGAAGAAAGCAAGATTGCCTGTCACCCCACATATGTTCCGTTCACCATACTCAATTTCACATGATACATCATTACCAAACACAAGTACTTGATGTGTGTCTCGTTCTGTTTGGACATATATGGCACCTACATGGACATCATCTAACATCTCTGTTCAACAAGTGTGGACAACAGGTCCCAGGGTGTGCAATGTGAAACCATTTGGATGTGTCACAGTACCCATTTACTGCTCTCACATTCCACACACATACCACAGTGACATGTCTGGATAGATGCGCCACAGGCATCACAACTCATTGACAGGTAGATTCCCAGGGACCCTGTCTTGCCACATGGACACTGGCATGACATGGCGTATCATGTACACGTCAGAAAAACAAACATGACACCCACAGGTGGTGGCCCCAGTAGCCTCTGCAGGACAGACATGGACGTCTGTGACACACACACACAACATCTAAGTCCATGCACAAACAACGTGGATGTGGATACTGTCTCCCATTGTGCACATGGAGTCAGACATGTGAAACACAACATGCACACAGACTGCGGAGGGACATGACCATTGTGGCAATGGGCCACCCTGTGACGTACATGCCTTACCACGTGAGCCTGGGGGTATGTGACATGTCATACACATACACAACCTGGAAATGTGACCATGACACATGCTCAGAAATGAACATTTGCACATCACAGTGGTCATGTGCACAACATACAAAGGACCCTGTCCCCATGGACACGTGCACAGCCTGGGTGTGTCTGCCCCCAAGTGCCACCCCAAAAACAACATGTACACCCCCATACACAGATAAGGTTATGCTGCCACACATGCCTTAGATACAGTGTGGACTGGGTGTGGTGTAGTAGGTGTGCCCCTGAATCCCTGGAAAGTATATGTGGCTGGCATAGGTTCACCAGTGACCAGCATGGTGACATATGCATGTGGCCTGTCCAGGGACGCGTTGTACAGCAATGGTCCGATCGGTGTGCCCGCACGGACCATTGTATTGAATGTGAGCGGGTACGCGTTGTATCGCGGGTACGCATTGTACAGCAATGGTCCGATCGGTGTGCCCGCACGGACCATTGCATTGAATGTGAGCGGGTACGCGTTGTATCGCGGGTACGCGTTGTACAGCAATGGTCCGATCGGTGTGCCCGCACGGACCATTGCATTGAATGTGAGCGGGTACGCGTTGTGCAGCAATGGTCCGATCGGTGTGCCCGCACGGACCATTGCATTGAATGTGAGCGGGTACACGTTGTGCAGCAATGGTCCGATCGGTGTGCCCGCACGGACCATTGCATTGAATGTGAGCGGGTACGCGTTGTATCGCGGGTACGCGTTGTACAGCAATGGTCCGATCGGTGCGCACGCATTGGCTGGGGCCTGGCATGGCAACGGACGCGTTTTTGAAGCTCCAACGAGTCTGATGCAGTGAATTCAGTTGGCCAGCCACAACAATGTTGCAAATTCATGGGTGTCATGAAGTTGAATTTTTGAAGGATGCTGTGGGCGTGTATTGGTGCTGCAATTCCATGGATTGGTCAGATTCAGAAGATGCAAACGACTTGGACCTATCACTTTGGACACATGGCACAGTATCTGCCTCTGCAGCACACATATAATGCTGGCTGTTCCCCTGAGGGCTCACTTGCCTGCACTACATGCTCCAGGACGACATCTGCCACTACACTGCTGCTGTCTCTGCATCCTCTGGCTCCTGCAATGGCACGTACTGTGGAGAGAGCCCCAGCATTCACCCATGAGGAGAACCAGGCCCTGCTGGACAACCTCCTTCCACAGTACAGCAAGCTGTATGGGACACCAGGGGAGCAGGTGAGTGTGCTGTCCACTGCCTTACTAATTGTGCATGTTGTCTGACTAGCATGATTGACAGTGTGCACACCACTGGTTAGCATGCTCACTGAGTAGCTCGCACCCCCCAAAGTGTGTAGTCACATGCACTGAACAGGTACAGTGGAGTAACAGTGCATTCAAACAAGGTTCACTTCCCATGCAATGATACCATGTAGTAACTGCTGGCAAACTGTCCATAGCCCTTGTTGCACTGCCTGTGTACATCATATGCCCCTGTGATTGAGACATGTATTTCCAACTGTGTGATGCACGGATATGTTGCATGTGTAGTAATGGCATTTTCACTTTGTCATCCTCACAGGTTGATGCCCACCAGAAGCAGGATATCTGGCTGGCCATCGTCCGGGCAGTCAGATCCGTGGGGGTCTACAAGCGCCGGATCCGCAACTGCCAGAAGAGGTGGCAGGACCTTCGGGGCTGGACCCGGAGGATCGCAAGGGTCCAGCTGAAGCTGTTGCCTCCTCGCAGGAGGGGCGGACACCGGACCCTGACCCCCCACATGCTCCAGATCCTGCCGGTGGTCTTCCCAGAGCTGGATGGGCAGCTGAAGGGCAGACAGCAGCAAGGAGGGGGTGAGTCAAAGACTGCACTGTGAACTCTGTCTGACATGCTATGTGCCCTCCTGTGGCGTGGTTAAACTTCCCCAGTACATCAGTCTTGTTGTCCAGTACCCATGTCCCTCTATTGTGACATGGCCACTACCCATCTGATAGGCCGGTGTGCTCCTTACGCTCAGGATAATTGTGTCACTCGGGTACAGGGTCCTTGCATTTTGCTTTGCTCAAGGTGGGTGACAGCTTTTGTCCCCGTGATATTGTGTTAGCCTTCATGGGTGGGTCAATTGCTCACACAAAGCCTGAGTCGTGCAATGTAGTCTGGGTGTAACTCTGATATGTGATCCACTTGCCGATCAGAATCACCACATGTCCCTGGGGTATTTGCTACACCCCCATGCTGCGGGTGGGTACAATGTTTGGGCCTCAGGAGTATGTATGTCAAGTGTGTCACACATGCTTAGCCACCTGTCTACTGACCAGGGCTCATCCATCTTGCAGGTGGATCCGGACAGTCATGCCTACTCCAGGGCATACAATACACTCTGTACTCCCACTCCCATGTATCAGCTGACATGCTGTGCTCAGTGAAATGTTCCCTCAGGTGTCTGCCTCTGTGTCGTTGTGCTGTGACTACCTTGTCGGGACTCCTGTGATGTTTATCGGTTAGGGGTCAGCATGCCATCTGCTATTGGGCCATGTGAGACAAGACTTCTGTGACTTATAGGTGTTTGATCACATGACTGTGCAGACAGGTGTATGCCACTGTGACTTTCAGGCAGCTGTTTTTCATTCTCAGCACACTGTGAGGTGCTCATGTTCAGAGAGTTGTGTTTCATGTCCCCCATATGTCCAATTGGTATGACGTGGACAAATAGTAGTTCAGATGATGTGGTTTTGGGGGATGGACATGTGCACTTGTCAGTTACATTACTTGCCTTCCCCATGTCCTAGGATTGTGACACAGTGCAGACTGTTGTTGGCTGGCTGCCATGGCCATGTGACTGGAGACAGTGATGTATGACTTTGCAGGCATGCCTGTGTCATGGCATTAAACTTCCTAAGAGTGATCCTGCAGGGGAGTGACATGTGCAACATGCACCCCATTGTGGCATTGACTATCCGGACATGGGTGCTTCATGGGGTCTGGTGCTGGTATGCATCACATGCATTTCTATTTAGACTCTGGCCGTCCATTCATCCAGACACCTGCACTGACTCAGTGGCAAGAGATGTGACGTGGGCATGTTCACATACTTCACCGTGTTCTCAGCAATGTCCAACAACTGTGTAGGTGGTGCATGTGTCCACACTGGGGTCTTACCATCAGACAGGCACCAGACAGATGGGTGCAAGGGCAGGAGGGGTGTCTGTTCCATGGTTGACCATCAGACTGACAATTGGCTTCTCCTAATCTGTGTGATGACTTTTGGCAATGTTCTACTAAAGATGCCAGGGCTTGCTCTGTGATGTGCTGTACTTACTGTGGTGTGTGCGGTTAGTGCAGGTGACTGATTTTTGTCTGTTTCCCAATTGTTTGCAGATACATCCACAGCCACAGGAGGGAACAGCTCCACAGACCAGGAGGAGCAGCGGAGCCAGAATGGGTCAGCGTCCGACGAGTGGTCAGAGGGACCCAGTGGCACGGAGGGCGAGGGGAGCCACACCGAGGAGTCCTCAGCACCATCCACCTCAGCTGAGGACCACAGCAGCTCGGAGGATGACTCCCTTGTGTCAGCAGCCACCACACCCCAGCTAGTCTGTCTGACCCCGCCACCACCACCACCACCACCGCCCTCCCATTGGCTCCTATTCCTGAGGTCCGTGGAGGCTCCCGTGCTCGGGAGCGTGTCTGCTTCAAGCCAGGCACCGCACCCCCTGCCCCTGTGTCCCCTGCTGCCCTGAGTGAGGAGTCTGTGTACCTCCTTCGGCAGCTCCATGTAGGGCAGACAGCAATGCTGACTGTCCTCCATGCACACACCACTCTGTTGACACAGCTGGTGTCGTTCATGGAGGGCATCTCAACGGGTATGTCTGCCCTACAGAGGAGCAATAGGTCCATGGACTCCTCCCTGACGGCAGCAGTGTCCCTCCTCCAACAGTCCCTCACCCCTCCCACCTCTGCCCCATCCACACTTCCTACCACCCTACCTGTCCAAAGCACATGCACACCTGCACAATCACCCAAACACACAGACACGAGCAGCACACACACACCCAAAACCAAGGCAAGACGTGCACACAAGCATCCTCAGGGGACTGATTCCACACACAGGGGATGGGGAACTGACACACACACAGGCAACCACAGTCACTCCGCAATCCTCAAGATCCTCTCCCTCCAAGACCCCTTCCCTTGCCTCACCTGCAACCCCACCTACACAGCAGCTCTTCCTCTCTGACCTCGGCCTCTTCCCCTCCAATCCCGCTGATCCAGCATACCGGGGAAGAGGAAGTCCACACACAGAGAGGGAGTGCCCCTCGCCCCCGGACACCCTCCCCCAGGTGCAGGCAGAGTGAGCCCCCCACCCGCAAGTCCCCCCGGACCCGGAAGAGCAAGACCCCGCCACCACCCTGCAAGTCACCCACCCAGTCTCTCACCTCCATCCCCCAGGCCACCACTCCACAGGTTCCACCACCACACCCTGCCCCAGGTTCCCCCACACACCGATACCGCATACCCAAACTGCTTAGGCCCTCCCCCTGCCACTTGCTCTTCCACCCCCAAACCAGACGCTCTGCCTGTATGTGCCACTGGTGTGGAGACTGTGTCCCCCCCTCTGTCCTGCCCAGCTCTTCTGCCCCCCCTTCCACTCCCTTGGAGTCATGCACTGCGGTGGAGTCCACAACCACCCCATCTGACTCGGGCACTGCATTGGGGACACAGTCCACTCCATCTGCCCAGCCCACTGCAGTGGTTGCAGCACCAACACCATCGGACTTGAGCCCTGCGGTGGTGCCGGCCCCCCCTGAGTCCGACACCTCCACTGCAGTTGCCGGTGACACTCCTGCACCCACCTCACCTTCACTGCCTCCTTCTGGCATCCCCTGATCCTGTCCCTGCGGTGCCTGGCCTGCCCCTCGTATGCCCCTCCCAGGGGGATGTCCCCTGTCGGTACCTGTGCAGGCAAGCAATTGGTGACAAGTTGTCACACGTCACCCTGTTGGGACTGTGTATTTGGACTGGACATTGGCCGTAGTTTATTTTGGACTTTTGATTTCAGTTGCGCACTTGCTGAATAAAGCCTCTTTTTGTTTGCTTGTGGTTAATCTTTGGAGGTACATGATGTAGATGTCTAGAATCATGCATTTGCTGTTGTAATTGTGTTCGGATCAGGTAAATGAAGTTTTGCTGTGATGGGCTCCATGTGGTCCATGGGATATGTGTCCTAATCTAGTCTGGATCTATAGCATCCCTTGCTGCAGTCTGAGGGTGTAATGTTCAGCATTTGACACAGGGATGTACGTTTAGCATTTGTAGATTACCATCTTTGTCCTACACTGTTGCACATCTTTTGGGCTTACCACTGTCCAATGTTCCTAGTACCCTGACTGTGTGCCCGTCTCCAATGGACATGCAGTTTTGCACATCAATTTTGGAGGACTCATCTGTGTATACAGTACAACTGGATTGCCACGTGTTTTGGGTGTATGCAGATGACTGACGTGACACTCCCGTACCCAGGCTGATGTGAGCAGAGGCTTCTGTGTGTTGTAGTTGTTGACTCACTGACGGAGTGTCCTGCTGATATGTTTGAGTCGTGCACAGACAAGGTTTGGCACAGCGGACCTTCCACAGGAGTGGAGTGCCCTCATAGCTGTGTGTAATCCGGTGACATTGCGTGTGCCCGTGTTGTGTGTTGTGTGAGCATGTCTGTGCATGTTCCCTTCCCTTTTCATACACCGGCTGTGTCCCTAGGGATGTTCCTGTTTGTGATGCTTGCAGAGTTGGTATGTGTTCATCCAGCATCTTGGACCTGGTTTCTCCGTGATGTGGGTGAATGGCAAACTGATGTTCATGAGGTTCTCATCCCAGATTGTCTTTGTTGTCAGGGCTGGGGATGTGGGCAAACGCTGATGGGACACATTCAGGATTCCCCTTGGCACTTGTTGTTTACACAAGTAATGTTATTTAGAGTTTGTGGTAGCTTTCAGTGATTGTGACACGTTGTGTGTGTGACTGCTGCCACTCCTCAGGGTCAGAGCTGCAATGTTGGAAGTTGTGTACGTGTGTTCTTTGTGTGTCACCTTGCCTTCTTCGTTGGTGTGTGACTATGGCCAGGATCCCATTGTTTGTTATGGATTTCACATCATGCGCATGTACGGCGTACTGTGCTGTGTGTCAGACATAGACGAGTCATGTTGAGTGGACATGTGTGATGGGTTTCTGCACCTTAGTTCCCCCCACCACCCCTGGGATTGTCATGGGTGCATGTGCAATGTCACCAGTCCATGTGAGCTTCACTGCTGCACATTGGTGGAGATCAGGGTGTGTGGTGTTGAGTGTACAAATGTGAGTTGTTGCACGGCTAGACCCCTACCTCCATATTGGCCTTGGCTGGCAGGCCTTGCTGATTGATTGGTGCTTGTGTAGGTGTGATGGTAGTTTGTTGCTCAGGACACATGGCTGTGGTTCACAGTGTGAACGACATCTACCTTTGTCATCACAGTGGAATTGTCATGCAGGCTAGTGTCAGCACAATGTGGGGTCCCTGGGGGTAGTGCTGTGGTGGGTCTGTCTCTTGCTGTGTTAGTTGCTGTTCCTACAAGCTTGTGTGACATGTGTAATTTGGGCTCCCTCTCATCTAACAATGCCAGATTGGCCACATAGGGGAATCCAATCCATGAGTTACTTGTGTGTGGCACTGTATACACATCTGTGTAATTGGGATTCAGGCCTCCTCATGTGTTGTGTGGTTGCCTGGGGACACTGGCACACCCCCATCACCTGTTGTGTTTGATATGCAGTGTGAGTCTGCCTGTTTGTGTTAGTGCATTTGCATCACTGCATTGGCATTTCTGTAGTGTGCCATTGGCTGTATGTAGTTTGGTGGTTTTCCCCTGCTCTCCCTGGTACTCCTAGGTCATCAGTCAGCACAATGATCATGGTTTGTATGTCCCATTGCTGCCATGGTATGGTATTTGTTCACCTGACATCGACAGTCTCCACAGGATATCAACATTTGTGTGTCCATTGGTGCAGAAATGTGGCTCAGCATCATGATGGTCACTTCTGTCATTGTGTTATTGGCTGAATGTTGACAATGTGGTCCCCATGTGTGATGTTTGTATGCATATGGCCAAAACGATGTTTCTGTGACACTGCACTGTTAGCCTCGCCCAATCTATGTTGCAATGTGACACAAGCACTACTATGCCACAGATGTTTTAGTTGTTGTGTGACCAGGATTCATCCATACAGTTTGTCTTTGGCAGCTTTTACCATGCCTACACTTACCTTATGATCACCGTGGTGATGGTGCTTTAGGCCCCATTGCCAAACTGATCAAAAGGTGCATCAGCCATGGACCCCACACTTACCTTTTGGTGACTATGGTGATGGTGCTTTAAGCCCCATTGCCACACTGATCAAAAGGTGCATCAGCCATGGACCCCACACTTACCTTTTGGTGACTGTGGTGATGGGGCTTTAGGCCCCATTGCCACACTGATCAAAAGGTGCATCAGCCATGGACCCCACACTTACCTTTTGGTGACTGTGGTGATGGGGCTTTAGGCCCCATTGCCACAGTGGCCATGGTCGGCTTGTATTGTGGAGGCCACACACATTTATGTGTGACACATGTGATAGTGGGTCACATTGTATGTTCATTGTCATGGTCAGTGTTGTAGGCATTTGACATAGACTACACACGCTTGTCATGTTGTTTGGGTGGATGTAATTTTCTGTAATTCCTTAAGTGGGAGTAGAGTATGCTGGTTGTGTCATGCATTACCCGTCCTATGAGTAGGGGTGGTGGTAGTGATGGGCATCCAGGCCCCCTGAGTAGGGGTGGTGGTAGTGGCAGGCATCCAGCCCCCCATGAGTGGGGATGGTAGTAGTGATGGGCATCCAGGCCCCCTGAGTAGGGGTGGTGGTAGTGGCAGGCATCCAGCCCCCCTGAGTGGGGATGGTAGTAGTGATAGGCATCCAGCCCCCATGAGTGGGGATGGTAGTAGTGATAGGCATCCAGCCCCCCATGAGTGGGGATGGTAGTAGTGATGGGCATCCAGGCCCCCTGAGTAGGGGTGGTGGTAGTGATGGGCATCCAGGCCCCCTGAGTGGGGATGGTAGTAGTGATAGGCATCCAGGCCCCCTGAGTAGGGGTGGTGGTAGTGGCAGGCATCCAGCCCCCCATGAGTGGGGATGGTAGTAGTGATAGGCATCCAGCCCCCATGAGTGGGGATGGTAGTAGTGTTAGGCATCCAGCCCCCCATGAGTGGGGATGGTAGTAGTGACAGGCATCCAGGCCCCCCTGAGTGGGGGTGGTGGTAGTGGTAGGCATCCAGGCCCCCCTGAGTATTGGTGGTGGTAGTGGCAGGCATCCAGCCCCCCCTGAGTGGGGATGGTAGTAGTGATAGGCATCCAGGCTCC
This sequence comes from Calotriton arnoldi, assembly GCA_963921515.1. NCBI lineage: Eukaryota > Metazoa > Chordata > Amphibia > Caudata > Salamandridae > Calotriton > Calotriton arnoldi. The sequence continues at coordinate 3,220,469 of CAWUFW010000882.1, forward strand.
CCTGAGTAGGGGTGGTGGTAGTGGCAGGCATCCAGCCCCCATGAGTGGGGATGGTAGTAGTGATAGGCATCCAGCCCCCATGAGTGGGGATGGTAGTAGTGACAGGCATCCAGGCCCCCTGAGTGGGGGTGGTGGTAGTGATAGGCATCCAGCACCCCATGAGTGGGGATGGTAGTAGTGATAGGCATCCAGGCCCCCCTGAGTGGGGATGGTAGTAGTGATAGACATCCAGCCCCCCATGAGTGGGGATGGTAGTAGTGTTAGGCATCCAGCCCCCCCTGAGTCGGGATGGTAGTTGTGATAGGCATCCAGGACCCCCTGAGTGGGGATGGTAGTAGTGATAGGCATCCAGGACCCCCTGAGTGGGGATGGTAGTAGTGATAGGCATCCAGCCCCCCATGAGTGGGGATGGTAGTAGTGATAGGCATCCAGGCCCCCTGAGTAGGGGTGGTGGTAGTGGCAGGCATCCAGCCCCCCTGAGTGGGGATGGTAGTAGTGATAGGCATCCAGGCCCCCTGAGTAGGGGTGGTGGTAGTGGCAGGCATCCAGCCCCCATGAGTGGGGATGGTAGTAGTGATAGGCATCCAGCCCCCATGAGTGGGGATGGTAGTAGTGATAGGCATCCAGCCCCCTGAGTGGGGATGGTAGTAGTGATAGGCATCCAGGCCCCCTGAGTAGGGGTGGTGGTAGTGGCAGGCATCCAGCCCCCCTGAGTGGGGATGGTAGTAGTGATAGGCATCCAGGCCCCCTGAGTAGGGGTGGTGGTAGTGGCAGGCATCCAGCCCCCATGAGTGGGGATGGTAGTAGTGATAGGCATCCAGCCCCCATGAGTGGGGATGGTAGTAGTGATAGGCATCCAGGCCCCCTGAGTAGGGGTGGTGGTAGTGGCAGGCATCCAGCCCCCATGAGTGGGGATGATAGTAGTGATAGGCATCCAGGCCCCCTGAGTAGGGGTGGTGGTAGTGGCAGGCATCCAGCCCCCCATGAGTGGGGATGGTAGTAGTGATAGGCATCCAGCCCCCATGAGTGGGGATGGTAGTAGTGACAGGCATCCAGGCCCCCCTGAGTGGGGGTGGTGGTAGTGATAGGCATCCAGCACCCCATGAGTGGGGATGGTAGTAGTGATAGGCATCCAGGCCCCCCTGAGTGGGGATGGTAGTAGTGATAGGCATCCAGCCCCCCATGAGTGGAGATGGTAGTAGTGTTAGGCATCCAGCCCCCCCTGAGTGGGGATGGTAGTAGTGATAGGCATCTAGGCCCCCCTGAGTAGGGGTGGTGGTAGTGGCAGGCATCCAGCCCCCCATGAGTGGGGATGGTAGTAGTGATAGGCATCCAGCCCCCCATGAGTGGGGATGGTAGTAGTTGCAGGCATCAAGGCCCCCCTGAGTAGGGGTGGTGGTAGTGGCAGGCATCCAGCCCCCATGAGTGGGGATGGTAGTAGTGATAGGCAACCAGCCCCCCATGAGTGGGGATGGTAGTAGTGATAGGCATCCAGCCCCCCCTGAGTGGGGATGGTAGTAGTGACAGGCATCCAGGCACCCCTGAGTAGGGGTGGTGGTAGTGGCAGGCATCCAGCCCCCATGAGTGGGGATGGTAGTAGTGATAGGCATCCAGCCCCCATGAGTGGGGATGGTAGTAGTGACAGGAATCCAGGCCCTCCTGAGTGGGGATGGTAGTAGTGATAGGCATCCAGCCCCCCATGAGTGGGGATGGTAGTAGTGTTAGGCATCCAGCCCCCCATGAGTGGGGATGGTAGTAGTGTTAGGCATCCAGCCCCCCCTGAGTGGGGATGGTAGTAGTGATAGGCATCCAGGACCCCCTGAGTGGGGATGGTAGTAGTGATAGGCATCCAGCCCCCCATGAGTGGGGATGGTAGTAGTGATAGGCATCCAGGCCCCCTGAGTAGGGGTGGTGGTAGTGGCAGGCATCCAGCCCCCCTGAGTGGGGATGGTAGTAGTGATAGGCATCCAGGCCCCCTCAGTAGGGGTGGTGGTAGTGGCAGGCATCCAGCCCCCATGAGTGGGGATGGTAGTAGTGATAGGCATCCAGCCCCCATGAGTAGGGATGGTAGTAGTGTTAGACATCCAGCCCCCCATGAGTGGGGATGGTAGTAGTGACAGGCATCCAGGCCCCCCTGAGTGGGGGTGGTGGTAGTGGTAGGCATCCAGACCCCCCTCAGTAGGGGTGGTGGTAGTGGCAGGCATCCAGCCCCCCCTGAGTGGGGATGGTAGTAGTGATAGGCATCCAGGCCCCCCTGAGTAGGGGCGGTGGTAGTGGCAGGCATCTAGCCCCCCATGAGTGGGGATGGTAGTAGTGATAGGCATCCAGCCCCCCATGAGTGGGGATGGTAGTAGTGGCAGGCATCCAGCCCCTCATGAGTGGGGATGGTAGTAGTGATAGGCATCCAGCCGCCCATGAGTGGGGATGGTAGTAGTGTTAGGCATCCAGCCCCCCATGAGTGGGGATGGTAGTAGTGACAGGCATCCAGGCCCCCCTGAGTGGGGGTGGTGGTAGTGGTAGGCATCCATGCCCCCCTGAGTAGGGGTGGTGGTAGTGGCAGGCATCCAGCCCCCCCTGAGTGGGGATGGTAGTAGTGATAGGCATCCAGGCCCCCTGAGTAGGGGTGGTGGTAGTGGCAGGCATCCAGCCCCCATGAGTGGGGATGGTAGTAGTGATAGGCATCCAGCCCCCATGAGTGGGGATGGTAGTAGTGACAGGCATCCAGGCCCCCTGAGTGGGGGTGGTGGTAGTGATAGGCATCCAGCACCCCATGAGTGGGGATGGTAGTAGTGATAGGCATCCAGGCCCCCTGAGTGGGGATGGTAGTAGTGATAGGCATCCAGCCCCCATGAGTGGGGATGGTAGTAGTGTTAGGCATCCAGCCCCCCTGAGTCGGGATGGTAGTTGTGATAGGCATCCAGGACCCCTGAGTGGGGATGGTAGTAGTGGTAGGCATCCAGGACCCCTGAGTGGGGATGGTAGCAGTGATAGGCATCCAGCCCCCATGAGTGGGGATGGTAGTAGTGATAGGCATCCAGGCCCCCTGAGTAGGGGTGGTGGTAGTGGCAGGCATCCAGCCCCCCATGAGTGGGGATGGTAGTAGTGATAGGCATCCAGCCCCCCATGAGTGGGGATGGTAGTAGTGACAGGCATCCAGGCCCCCCTGAGTGGGGGTGGTGGTAGTGATAGGCATCCAGCACCCCATGAGTGGGGATGGTAGTAGTGATAGGCATCCAGGCCCCCCTGAGTGGGGTGGTAGTAGTGATAGGCATCCAGCCCCCATGAGTGGGGATGGTAGTAGTGTTAGGCATCCAGCCCCCCTGAGTGGGGATGGTAGTAGTGATAGGCATCCAGGCCCCCTGAGTAGGGGTGGTGGTAGTGGCAGGCATCCAGCCCCCATGAGTGGGGATGGTAGTAGTGATAGGCATCCAGCCCCCATGAGTGGGGATGGTAGTAGTGGCAGGCATCCAGGCCCCCTGAGTAGGGGTGGTGGTAGTGGCAGGCATCCAGCCCCCCATGAATGGGGATGGTAGTAGTGATAGGCAACCAGCCCCCCATGAGTGGGGATGGTAGTAGTGATAGGCATCCAGCCCCCCCTGAGTGGGGATGGTAGTAGTGACAGGCATCCAGGCACCCCTGAGTAGGGGTGGTGGTAGTGGCAGGCATCCAGCCCCCCATGAGTGGGGATGGTAGTAGTGATAGGCATCCAGCCCCCCATGAGTGGGGATGGTAGTAGTGACAGGCATCCAGGCCCCCCTGAGTGGGGATGGTAGTAGTGATAGGCATCCAGCCCCCCATGAGTGGGGATGGTAGTAGTGTTAGGCATCCAGCCCCCCCTGAGTGGGGATGGTAGTAGTGATAGGCATCCAGGACCCCCTGAGTGGGGATGGTAGTAGTGATAGGCATCCAGCCCCCCATGAGTGGGGATGGTAGTAGTGATAGGCATCCAGGCCCCCCTGAGTAGGGGTGGTGGTAGTGGCAGGCATCCAGCCCCCCCTGAGTGGGGATGGTAGTAGTGATAGGCATCCAGGCCCCCCTCAGTAGGGGTGGTGGTAGTGGCAGGCATCCAGCCCCCCATGAGTGGGGATGGTAGTAGTGATAGGCATCCAGCCCCCCATGAGTAGGGATGGTAGTAGTGTTAGGCATCCAGCCCCCCATGAGTGGGGATGGTAGTAGTGACAGGCATCCAGGCCCCCCTGAGTGGGGGTGGTGGTAGTGGTAGGCATCCAGACCCCCCTGAGTAGGGGTGGTGGTAGTGGCAGGCATCCAGCCCCCCCTGAGTGGGGATGGTAGTAGTGATAGGCATCCAGGCCCCCCTGAGTAGGGGTGGTGGTAGTGGCAGGCATCCAGCCCCCCATGAGTGGGGATGGTAGTAGTGATAGGCATCCAGCCCCCCATGAGTGGGGATGGTAGTAGTGATAGGCATCCAGGCCCTCCTGAGTAGGTGTGGTGGTAGTGGCAGGCATCCAGCCCCCATGAGTGGGGATGGTAGTAGTGATAGGCATCCAGCCCCCCATGAGTGGGGATTGTAGTAGTGTTAGGCATCCAGCCCCCATGAGTGGGGATGGTAGTAGTGACAGGCATCCAGGCCCCCTGAGTGGGGGTGGTGGTAGTGGTAGGCATCCATGCCCCCTGAGTAGGGGTGGTGGTAGTGGCAGGCATCCAGCCCCCCTGAGTGGGGAAGGTAGTAGTGATAGGCATCCAGGCCCCCTGAGTAGGGGTGGTGGTAGTGGCAGGCATCCAGCCCCCCATGAGTGGGGATGGTAGTAGTGATAGGCATCCAGCCCCCCATGAGTGGGGATGGTAGTAGTGACAGGCATCCAGGCCCCCCTGAGTGGGGGTGGTGGTAGTGATAGGCATCCAGCACCCCATGAGTGGGGATGGTAGTAGTGATAGGCATCCAGGCCCCCCTGAGTGGGGATGGTAGTAGTGATAGGCATCCAGCCCCCCATGAGTGGGGATGGTAGTAGTGTTAGGCATCCAGCCCCCCCTGAGTCGGGATGGTAGTTGTGATAGGCATCCAGGACCCCCTGAGTGGGGATGGTAGTAGTGGTAGGCATCCAGGACCCCCTGAGTGGGGATGGTAGCAGTGATAGGCATCCAGCCCCCCATGAGTGGGGATGGTAGTAGTGATAGGCATCCAGGACCCCTGAGTAGGGTTGGTGGTAGTGGCAGGCATCCAGGCCCCCCCTGAGTGGGGTTGGTAGTAGTGATAGGCATCCAGGCCCCCCTGAGTAGGGGTGGTGATAGTGGCAGGCATCCAGCCCCCCATGAGTGGGGATGGTAGTAGTGATAGGCATCCAGCCCCCCATGAGTGGGGATGGTAGTAGTGATAGGCATCCAGCCCCCCTGAGTGGGGATGGTAGTAGTGAGAGGCATCCAGGCCCCCCTGAGTAGGGATGGTGGTAGTGGCAGGCATCCAGCCCCCTGAGTGGGGATGGTAGTAGTGATAGGCATCCAGGCCCCCTGAGTAGGGGTGGTGGTAGTGGCAGGCATCCAGCCCCCATGAGTGGGGATGGTAGTAGTGATAGGCATCCAGCCCCCCATGAGTGGGGATGGTAGTAGTGATAGGCATCCAGGCCCCCTGAGTAGGGGTGGTGGTAGTGGCAGGCATCCAGCCCCCATGAGTGGGGATGGTAGTAGTGATAGGCATCCAGGCCCCCTGAGTAGGGGTGGTGGTAGTGGCAGGCATCCAGCCCCCATGAGTGGGGATGGTAGTAGTGATAGGCATCCAGCCCCCATGAGTGGGGATGGTAGTAGTGACAGGCATCCAGGCCCCCTGAGTGGGGGTGGTGGTAGTGATAGGCATCCAGCACCCCATGAGTGGGGATGGTAGTAGTGATAGGCATCCAGGCCCCCTGAGTGGGGATGGTAGTAGTGATAGGCATCCAGCCCCCATGAGTGGGGATGGTAGTAGTGTTAGGCATCCAGCCCCCCCTCAGTGGGGATGGTAGTAGTGATAGGCATCCAGGCCCCCCTGAGTAGGGGTGGTGGAAGTGGCAGGCATCCAGCCCCCCATGAGTGGGGATGGTAGTAGTGATAGGCATCCAGCCCCCCATGAGTGGGGATGGTAGTAGTGGCAGGCATCCAGGCCCCCCTGAGTAGGGGTGGTGGTAGTGGCAGGCATCCAGCCCCCCATGAGTGGGGATGGTAGTAGTGATAGGCAACCAGCCCCCCATGAGTGGGGATGGTAGTAGTGATAGGCATCCAGCCCCCCCTGAGTGGGGATGGTAGTAGTGACAGGCATCCAGGCCCCCCTGAGTAGGGGTGGTGGTAGTGGCAGGCATCCAGCCCCCCATGAGTGGGGATGGTAGTAGTGATAGGCATCCAGCCCCCCATGAGTGGGGATGGTAGTAGTGACAGGCATCCAGGCCCCCCTTAGTGGGGATGGTAGTAGTGATAGGCATCCAGCCCCCCATGAGTGGGGATGGTAGTAGTGTTAGGCATCCAGCCCCCCTGAGTGGGGATGGTAGTAGTGATAGGCATCCAGGACCCCCTGAGTGGGGATGGTAGTAGTGATAGGCATCCAGCCCCCATGAGTGGTGATGGTAGTAGTGATAGGCATCCAGGCCCCCTGAGTAGGGGTGGTGGTAGTGGCAGGCATCCAGCCCCCTGAGTGGGGATGGTAGTAGTGATAGGCATCCAGGCCCCCTGAGTAGGGGTGGTGGTAGTGGCAAGCATCCAGCCCCCATGAGTGGGGATGGTAGTAGTGATAGGCATCCAGCCCCCCATGAGTAGGGATGGTAGTAGTGTTAGGCATCCAGCCCCCCATGAGTGGGGATGGTAGTAGTGACAGGCATCCAGGCCCCCCTGAGTGGGGGTGGTGGTAGTGTTAGGCATCCAGGCCCCCCTGAGTAGGGGTGGTGGTAGTGGCAGGCATCCAGCCCCCCCTGAGTGGGGATGGTAGTAGTGATAGGCATCCAGGCCCCCTTGAGTAGGGGTGGTGGTAGTGGCAGGCATCCAGCCCCCCATGAGTGGGGATGGTAGTAGTGACAGGCATCCAGGCCCCCCTGAGTGGGGGTGGTGGTAGTGGCAGGCATCCAGGCCCCTATGGGTGTGTTTGGCATTGGTGATGCCCATCCCACCCCTATGATTGTGCTGTTGCTAGTGTACGTCATTTGTGCATCCCTATGTGTGTGTGACATATTTTGGGTACGTGTAGTTAGTTTGTATTGTTGGAGTTTGACTTACCGTCTGCGCCGTACGCGTCCGAACCGGTCCCGGTAATAGATGTAGAGTATTGGTGGGACCTGCGCAATGGGATTCATGATTGGGTCGTCTCGTTCGGGTTTCGCGTGTCTTCGACTCGTACTCGTCGCTGGCTTGTTCGTCTCGTAGCCGTGGATCTTCTTGTGTTGCGAATCGGAGCTTATGTGCGGCTCTCCCGGATGCTCAAATGTGCCGGACGTAGCGACGAGTTCGGCGCGTACGGAAGACGCATCGTACTAGTCCGGCCGGAAGGTGCTGTGTATTTGCTTCCGTGCGACTCGATTTGGCGTTTACGGATCCGGCTCGGGCGGAGAACAGGAGCTGGATTGGGTAAGTACGGGTCGCTCGGAATCCGGGCTGTTATGCGCATCGTACTTGTTCGTTGTGACGAGTGTTCGAGTCGGTCGGAAAACACGCGTTCGGCTGGTATTTTTTCTGGACGAATGCTGTTAGGTGTGGTTCCGGCCGACATCGTAATCGACCCCCGAGGGGTCGAATCCGATTCGGGCCGGAAAAAATACCGACCGACTCGGTACGGGAAGTTAGTCCGACCGACTCGGACCGGCGCCGTACGACCCGGGTAGTACGATGAAATGCATGTGAAACCTGACCGACTCGGACGGAATACAAAACGAACGACCAAGCCGGACAGAAACAAGTAATCCGGCCAGAAAAACACTCGAAACGAACCGACCGACACGCTCCCGGATTGAACCCGAACGAAACGTACCCGCGAACTCCGACCCGCGTAGTACGATGCTGTGCGTGCAAAACACGACCGACTCGCACGGAGCTCAAGCCGTACGACCGACACGCATACAAAACCCAGCCGAAACAACCCAATACTCCGCGACCGACTCGTACGCCGCATATGAAATATAGCTGACACACAGCGGGAGCGAGGTCGGACAACATCGCACAACACAACAGCAGCGTCCGACTCGGACACAAGGACGACACCTACATGCACCAAAAGCACCAAGGAAAAAAGTTTAAAAAAGGGCCAAACAAGCAACCACTAAGCCAATAAATACTGGGGGAAATGGAACAAGGACACACCTCCAACTCCACCTACATAAAGGCCACAAATCCCTACCATGATCCTTTGCAAATTCCGCTGACCTGCCAGCAAACAACACCATCACACAGCAACCACAGACACACTCACAGCTCATACATCACACAAGCCACACACCATTACCACACCTACAAATCGCACCCTCACACACACCCAGCTAAACCTACATACACACACCCCCACTTGCACACACACACACACACATCAATCACCACCACCACCATGCCCCTAAAGAAGAATCCAAAGTTCCTAGATAGTGAATTGGAAGTCATGGTAGATGAGATCCTCAGGGTAGAGCCACAGTTGTTTGGTACATTGGTACAACAGACGTGGGCGAGAATTGTCGACAGGGTGAACGCACAATCACCATGTTTGCGCACAAAGGAAGACATCCAGAACAGGTGGTATGATGTGCGCAGGAGGGTCTGGGACCTACTTAAAAAGGATTACCTCCTCAGCCAGCACACCGGCAGTGGCCCTCCTGCAAAACCAGTATACCTCAGGCCCTGGGAGGAGAAGGTGTGGGCCATCCTACCACCAGTGAGCGTATACGAACTAACAGACATCCCAGAGCCTGGTGAGTACACAAGTAATATACACAATATGGTGTGACAATACACACACAGCACTCTCAAAGGGATAGGCAAACCATGCACCCTCAGCAAATACACAGCAACCAAAATATATTCATCCCAAGATGTGAATGCTAGTCAGACACTCACAATACCTGCCATCTCATAGTGATATCTAACTGTGTCATGACATGTACAAACCTAACAACAAATACAGCAAGGCAGTGCCACAAATAGAACCAACAAACACTCTCAAATATTTTGACACCACTAGAACACCACCTCACAGGGAAGATCACTGAAAGGAAGGAATTCTGTGTATGCTGGTCAAGTCAGTGTAGCCAATAGCATGATGGGAGTTGGAGTCATAGATATCGCTCAGCCTCACAATTGGTCCATCAACACCACCCTGAAACATGCTCACATCACAGGGAGTGGAAAAGGACACACAAGATGGCTGACACTGGGTACTGCTGGGGGAAGCACAAGGCCCTGCTGGGAACTGTGCAACAACCAACAGCAGGACACCACTGACTGACATCCTGAAAGACAACTTGCACTCCCTGCAATGGAAGCACGTTCCATGGTGGGATATCTGGCTGGGTGGGAAGGAGGACTCACAGCTCTGACCATAGTTACAAGCACTTCTCCTCACACACCCCCTCAACACTAACTCCACATAACCCACCTGGGAGAATGCAATGCCTCACACTCTAACTGAAGATCCCACAAAGAACCACCACCCTGGGTCATGCTGTGTGAAGCACAGGGACACTCTTGGGACTTGTAGCCAAACAACCGCAAGGAGAACACTCACAGCCATCCTGTCAGCACAGGCACCCCACCCCAATCAATCAATCAATCAATCATGTCACTTATAAAGCGCACTACATACCCGCGAGGGTCTCAAGGCGCTGGGGGAAGAGGGGGGTGGTGCTGCTACTGATCGAAGAGCCAGGTCTTGAGGAGTCTTCTGAAGGCCAGTAGGTTTGGGTCTGTCGGAGGTTGGTGGGGAGGGTGTTCCAGGTCTTGGCGGCGAGGTGGGAGAAGGATCTGCCGCCGGCGGTCGTTTTCCGGATGCGGGGGACTGTGGCGAGGGCGAGGCTGGTCGAGCGGAGCTGGCGGGTGGGGGTGTAGAAGCTGAGTCGTCTGTTGAGGTAGGCTGGTCCGGAGTTGTGGAGTGCTTTGTGTGCGTGGGTGAGGAGCTTGAAGGTTATCCTCTTGTTGACAGGGAGCCAGTGCAGGTCTCTCAGGTGGGGTGTGATGTGGCTGCGTCGGGGGATGTCGAGGATAAGACGTGCAGAGGCGTTCTGGATGCGTTGCAGCCGTCTCAGGAGCTTAGCCGTCGTTCCTGCGTAGAGGGCGTTTCCGTAGTCCAGCCTGCTGGTGACGAGGGCCTGGGTGACTGTTTTTCTTGTTTCGGTGGGGATCCACTTGAAGATCCTGCGGAGCATTCGGAGGATGTTGAAGCAGGATGAGGAAACGGCGTTGACCTGCTTAGTCATGGAGAGGGTGGGGTCGAGGATGACCCCTAGGTTGCGTACGTGGTCGGTGGGTGGCGGGGCTGTTCCCAGTGATGTTGGCCACCAGGAGTCGTCCCAGGCTGAAGGGTTGGAACCAAGGATGAGGACCTCCGTCTTGTCCGAGTTCAGCTTCAGGCGGCTGGTCCTCATCCATTCGGCGACGGCCTTCATTCCTTCGTGGAGGTGGGCTTTGGCGGTGTGAGGGTCTTTGGTGAGGGAGAGGATCAGCTGGGTGTCGTCGGCGTAGGAGATAATGTTGAGGTTGTGCTGTCGGGCGACGTGGGCGAGGGGTGCCATGTAGATGTTGAACAGCGTTGGGCTGAGGGAGGAGCCTCGGGGTACGCCGCAGATGATCTTGGTGGCCTTGGATCGGAAGGGGCGAGGCGGACGCTTTGTGTTCTGCCGGAAAGGAAGGATGTGGTCCAGTCCAGGGCCTTCTCTTGGATCCCGGCGTCGTGAAGGCGTGTTCGTAGTGTGTGGTGGCAGACCGTGTCGAAGGCGGCTGATAGGTCCAGGAGGATGAGGGCTGCTGTTTCTCCGTTGTCTAGCAGGGTCCTGATGTCATCGGTGGCGGCGATGAGGGCGGTTTCGGTGCTGTGGTTGCTGCGGAAGCCGGACTGGGAAGGGTCCAGGATGTTGTTCTCCTCGAGGTAGCGGGTCAGTTGTTTGTTGACGATTTTCTCGGTGACCTTCGCGGGGAACGGGAGCAGAGAGATGGGTCGGAAGTTCTTGAGGTCCTTGGGGTCTGCCTTGGGTTTCTTGAGTAAGGCGGTGATCTCGGCGTGCTTCCAGCTTTCCGGGAAGGTTGCTGTCTTGAAGGAGATGTTGATTATTTTCCGGAGATGGGGTGCGATGGCTGTACTGGCTTTGTTGAAGATGTGGTGAGGGCACGGGTCTAGCGGTGAACCGGAGTGGATGGTGTTCATGATCTCGCTGGTGTCCTCGTCGTTGATGTTGGTCCAGGAGAGCAGGCGGTTGGTGGTTGTGGGGGCAGTGGTCTCGGTGGTTGCCGGGGCGGTCGTGGTGTTGAAGCTGTCGTGGATGTCGGCGATTTTGCGGTGGAAGAAGGTGGCCAGTGAGTCGCACAGGTCTCGCGACGGCTGGATGTCGTTGGTGTTGGAGCTGGGGTTGGAGAGTTCCTTCACGATGTTGAAGAGCTCTTTGCTGTTGTGTGCGTTGTTGTCTAGGCGGTCTTTGAGTGAGGCCCTTTTGGCGGATCTGATGAGGTGATGGTGACTGCGGGTGGCGCTCTTGTGGGCGGCGTAGCTGTCCGCTGTCCGTTCGTGGAGCCAGATCTTCTCCAGTTTTCGGCATGTTCGTTTGGAGGCCTGGAGGTCTTCGGTGAACCAGGTGGCTTTCTTGCTGGTGTGGCTGTTGGGCGGATTCTTGAGCGGGGCGAGGTGTTGGCGCAGTCGTCGATCCACTGTCTGAGGTTGCGGGCGGCGGTGTCGGGGTCGGAGGGTTCGGCGGGTGGGCTCAGGGCGAGGGTTGTGGTTAGCTGGTCTTCCGTGACTCTGCTCCAGCAGTGGCGAGGCATTTGTTCGGTGCGGTGGTGCGTGGTGGGCTTCCTGTAGGTGAAGTGGATGCAGTGGTGGTCAGTCCAGTGGGGTTCGGAGGTGTGGTTGAAGGAGACGTGTGGGCTTGCGGAAAAGATGGAGTCTAGCGTGTGGCCGGCGGCGTGGGTGGGTGTAGTCACGAGCTGTCTGAGTCCGAGGGTGGCGAGGTTGTCGATCAGGGTGGTGGAGTTGGTGTCCTTGTTGTTCTCGAGGTGGAAGTTCAGGTCCCCGAGGAGGATGTAGTCCGTGGAGGCGATGGCGTGTGTGCTGACGAAGTCAGCGATGGAATCGCTGAACTGTGGTCGGGGTCCGGGGGTCTGTAGATGAGGGTTCCTCTGAGGGTGGTGTTGGGATCGGTGTGGATCTGGAAGTGCATGTGTTCGGCGGTGCTGAGGGTGTCATCGGTGTTGGTTGAGACTCTGAGGGTGTTCCTGTGGACGATGGCGATGCCTCCTCCGACTCCGTTGGTGCGGTCCCTGCGGGTGATCTTGTATCCGTCCGGGATGGCAATGGCGATGTCGGGGGCTGAAGCGGGATTCAGCCAGGTCTCCGTCAGGAATGCGGCGTCTGGGGAGGTTGAGTCGAGAAGGTCCCAGAGTTCGATGGCGTGTTTGCGGGCGGAGCGGGTGTTGAGGAGGATGCATCTGAGGTAGTTGGGTTCTTTCCTGGGCGGTGGTTTGGCGGGGCGGGTGCTGGCGAAGCTGCAGTTCCGGCAGGTGAAGGGCCCTTGGGTGCGCTTCGGGGTGGCCTGGTAGCAGGCGTGATCTTTTCCGGGGTTGAGTGCGTGGAGGGTGCTGGCGTCGTATCGGCCTCTGTTGATGTGGCGGGCACGGGGGATGCCCGGACCAGGGGGTCTGGCGCTGGGCGCGGTCACGGCGCGGACGGGCGCAGACGGGCTTGACTTAGGCGCGCCCGCTGCGCACGTCCGCTGCGCGGCCGCACAGCGGCCGCCATAAATGGGGAGGTGGGAGGGAGGAGCAGGGAATGGGGCAGCGAATGGGCAGTGAGGGGCGGGGCCGCAGGGCGCAGCGGCGGGAAACAGGCACAGAAGGGAAAACGAGCACAATCAGGGCATCAAGGGGGCACAGAAAGGAAAAAACAAGCACAATCAGGGGCAGCAAGGGGGCACAGAAAGGAAAAAACGAGCACAATCAGGGGCAGCAAGGGAGCACAGAAAGGGAAAAAAACGAGCACAATCAGGGGCAGCAAGGGGGCACAGAAAGGGAAAAAAACGAGCACAATCAGGGGCAGCAAGGGGGCACAGAAAGGAAAAACGAGCACAATCAGGGGCAGCAAGGGGGCACAGAAAGGAAAAAGCAGAGCACAATCAGGGGCAGCAAGGGGGCACAGAAAGGAAAAACGAGCACAATCAGGGGCAGCAAGGGGGGCACAGAAAGGAAAAAATGAGCACAATCAGGGGCAGCAAGGGGGCACAGAAAGGAAAAAACGAGCACAATCAGGGGCAGCAAGGGGGCACAGAAAGGAAAAACGAGGCACAATCAGGGGCAGCAGCAGGGCACACAGACGGAGCTGTGTGGTGGGGGAGCGACCTACCAGTCAAGGTCAGGGGTCGCTCTCTTCACCACGCAGCGGCCGCCATAAATGGGGAGGTGGGAGGGAGGAGCAGGGAATGGGGCAGCGAATGGGCAGTGAGGGGCGGGGCCGCAGGGCGCAGCGGCGGGCAACAGGCACAGAAGGGAAAACGAGCACAATCAGGGCATCAAGGGGGCACAGAAAGGAAAAAAAACGAGCACAATGAGGGGCAGCAAGGGGGCACAGAAAGGAAAAAACTAGCACAATGAGGGGCAGCAAGGGGGCACAGAAAGGAAAAACGAGCACAATCAGGGGCAGCAGCAGGGCACACAGACGGAGCTGTGTGGTGGGGAGCGACCTACCAGTCAAGGTCAGGGGTCGCTCTCTTCACCACGCAGCGGCCGCCATAAATGGGGAGGTGGGAGGGAGGAGCAGGGAATGGGGCAGCGAATGGGCAGTGAGTGGGCGGGGCCGCAGGTGCGCAGCAGTGGGAAATAGGCACAGAAGGGAAAACGAGGCACAATCAGGGCATCAAGGGGGCACAGAAAGGAAAAAAAACGAGCACAATGAGGGGCAGCAAGGGGGCACAGAAAGGAAAAAACTAGCACAATGAGGGGCAGCAAGGGTGCACAGAAAGGAAAAAACGAGCACAATCAGGGGCAGCAAGGGGGCACAGAAAGGAAAAAACTAGCACAATGAGGGGCAGCAAGGGAGCACAGAAAGGAAAAACGAGCACAATCAGGGGCAGCAAGGGGGCACAGAAAGGAAAAAATGAGCACAATCAGGGGCAGCAAGGGGGCACAGAAAGGAAAAACGAGCACAATCAGGGGCAGCAAGGGGGGCACAGAAAGGAAAAACGAGCACAATCAGGGGCAGCAAGGGGGCACAGAAAGGAAAAAACGAGCACAATCAGGGGCAGCAAGGGGGCACAGAAAGGAAAAACGAGCACAATCAGGGGCAGCAGCAGGGCACACAGACGGAGCTGTGTGGTGGGGGAGCGACCTACCAGTCAAGGTCAGGGGTCGCTGAGTCAAAAGGAAGGAAGGATGGGCATGCTGGGAAGGGGGGTGGAGGCAATAGCATGATGGGAGTTGTAGGCACAGATATTGCTCACCCTCACAATTGGCCCATCAACACCACTCTGAACCATGCTCACATCACAGGGAGTGGATAAGGACTGACAAGATGGCTGACACTGGCTACTGCTGTGGGGAGCACAAGGCCCTGCTGGGAACTGTGCAACAACCAACAGCAGGACACCACTGACTGACATCCTGAAAGACAACTTGCACTCCCTGCAATGGAAGCACGGTCCATGGTGGGATATCTGGCTGGGTGGGAAGGAGGACTCACAGCTCTGACCATAGTTACAAGCACTTCTCCTCACACACACCCTCAACACTAACTCCACATAACCCACCTGGGAGAATGCAATGCCTCACACTCTAACTGAAGATCCCACAAACAACCACCACCCTGGGTCATGCTGTGTGAAGCACAGGGACACTCTTGGGACTTGTAGCCAAACAACTGCAAGGAGAACACTCACAGCCATCCTGTCAGCACAGGCACCCCACCCCACAGGGAAGCAGAGTCAAAAGGAAGGAAGGATGGGCATGCTGGGAAGGGGGATGGAGGCAATAGCATGATGGGAGTTGTAGGCACAGATATTGCTCACCCTCACAATTGGCCCATCAACACCACTCTGAACCATGCTCACATCACAGGGAGTGGATAAGGACTCACAAGATGGCTGACACTGGGTACTGCTGGGGGAAGCACAAGGCCCTGCTGGGAACTGTGCAACAACCAACAGCAGGACACCACTGACTGACATCCTGAAAGACAACTTGCACTCCCTGCAATGGAAGCACGGTCCATGGTGGGATATCTGGGCTGGGGGAGAAGGATGGCCGGATGGCAACCAAATAGTACCAATGCTGGTCAGGGACACACCTCAACATTAACATTGACATGCCACAGGTTGGCAGGACAGTGTGCTACACCAATATCACTCTCTGACTGTCACAATTTAGGAGAATGCTATGTCCAGGCCCGCATCCAGAGGTACAGTCACAACTGTCAGGTGTTTGAACAATTGATGCTTGTAGAAACATACCATACAATCTGTGTCACTCCCCAAAACAGGTGATGATGGGGACTCTGCAGCAGACCAGGAGGAGTCCCTGTCCCAGGCTCCGGGGGACACTGAGCTCACTGGTGTGGATCAGCCTCTGCACTCCTCGGATGGCGAAGAACTAGCTGGACCCTCCGGTGTCTGTCATCATGCAGCACCAGCAGGACCACCATCTGCACCCCCTGCACCCACCCCTCCAACAACTGGCAACACACAGGCCACCCCTGCCAACACGGACACACCAAGGAACAGCGCAGGGACCCAGGCACAAACTGGAGCTGCTGACAACGAGCCCATGAACAACACCCAAGTGGGCACACGGTCACCTGTGCATTCCACCGCAGGTCCCGCACGTGTCGCCAGGGGTGGTGGGAGGGGTGGTAGACACAGGTCGCTCTTTGCAGAGGGGTAGGGACTGCATGATGACCCACAACTGGCACGCATTGCGGATGCGTACCAGACTAGCACCGGAGAGGTCAGCCAGGTAGTGGGGATCCTCAAGGACATACAACAGCAGCAGGCTGCCCATCATGCCCGCTTGGACTCCCACATGTCCCGTGTCAAGACACACATGTCACGTGTCGAGACACACATGTCACATGTCGATGCACACATGTCTGGCATAGAATCCAAGTGGGACACATTGGAACAACTAACAGCGGTGCATAGGGACATACTTACATGCCTCCGCCAGATTAGTACCAACATGGCCTCACCTCCCTGTGTGCCCACAACATCTGCTGCTGAAACAACTGCAAATGCCACAGGGAGGGCGGAGGACTCTGGCGGAGAGTCCCCTGCACGGCGGCAGCCTGCACCTGAGGGTCCCCCACCCAAGAAGAGGGGCCGTCCGAGGAGGCCAAACTGAGAGGCCGATGGCCAGCTACATCCCCCAGGAAGCCAACACCTGTTCTGGAACTTTTCCTCTGTGTGCAAACTGCACGCCCTGTCGAAGGCAACCCAACTCGCCCACATGACATGGGGAGCTCTAGTTGTCCAAATTCATCAGATGACTGTGGACTTTACTCTGGACATTTCAGCTACCAAGACTTCCAAATCACATGGGAACTTTGGATTCCAATTTCTATGTACAGCACCCACCATCCTGTGCACCATCCCCACACCTTTTGTAAATAAACTCACCAATACACCATATCTGCCTCTGTTGTGATTCCAACGTGGTGTCTGTCATGGAGATGGTGATCAGAAAAATTACACTGTGCATGCTAACTGCTACAGCAACCCCAACACCGTCATGTCAGTCATGGCGACGTGACACATATGAGGGAGACACACCACTAGGGCCACACAACACACACACACCAGGGCCATCAGACTCATCCCCTACACTGATGTTGCCAGGAAATACAGTGCAATGCACAGACACCACACCTATTCACAGTCTGTGTCAACTAGACTACAGGTGCAGTAAGCAAATGTCACTCAGATGTGTGACTACAGACAACTCACATCCCAAAGTGAAGCACAGGTTTATTACACATTTGCAACATGTTGTTTCCACTACAAATGCAAGCTAATCCCACCTGGCTGTGGCCACAAAGTCAAACAATGCAGAAGATAGAAAGTCCAGGGGTGTGTGGCACATCACCTGTAGGTAAACAACTGCTGCCACCTTGGAAGTTGAATCATGGATTCGGGGGATCCAAGTTGATCAAACAACTCCGGCAGCACCCTGTGAAGGACAGACATGACACACAGTCAGAACCACTGAAGAACAGCACAGAACGGCAATACTCATGTCTAATACCTGTCACAAGATAACTACACAAAAGCAAGTTAGAAGATCAACACTGTTGGGCAGTACAGACCACCTGCAAGGACACATTCCTGCACGCATCCAGTCAAGTTGCACATGGCCACACTCAAACAGCACCAGAGCACCACACACACATATCATGCAAATCTAAATCATTGACATCACAACCCTCTGGATACTCACATTCAGCTGAAGAAGTTGGTGATGAGCTGTGTGCGGACATCACCATCATCATCATCATCAACACTGGCATCATGGCCAAGGCCAGGATCCTCCACAGGTGGCGGATGTTGGTCATCGTCATCCAGGATGAGAGGCAACTCCTTCCGCACTGCCAGGTTGTGTAGCATGCAGCAGACGATGACAATCTTGCACACCTTTACTGGGGCATATGGGAGGGACCCTCCTGTCTTGTCCAGGCACCGAAAGCGGCTCTTCAGGAGACCAAAGGTCCGCTCAATCACCCTCCTCGTCCGACCATGTGCCTTATTGTAGCGCATCTGGGCTGGTGTCACAGGGTTCCTGAGGCAACCACGGCATGTTGGGGTATCCCGAGTCACCTACAGACAGACAATTGCACATTAGCCGATTTGGAAAAGTGTGCGGAAAGCAACATAGCAGAACACACACAATGGTACAAAGTCAGTACACACCGACAAGCCAGGCAGGCTGGTTCTGCATCTGTGACATCATCCTCGGGATGCGACTACTCCTCATCACATAGGCATCGCGTGCCGAACCGGGGAAACGGGCACACACATGTGTGATGGTCATATCTGCAAGACATACCACCAGAGCATTGATAGAATGGTAATGTTTACGGTTCCTGTATGCCTGCTCATGTGCCTGTGGTGGTACCAAAACCACATGTGTCCCATCAATGGAGCCAATGACATGTGGCATCCTCCCCAGGGCATAGAAGTCACTCTTGACGTCAGTGAGTCGTTGACGTGGTGGGAAATAGATGTACTGGTTAAGGCATCTCAACATTGCCACCAAAACATTGCGTAGCACACGGCTGAACATAGTCTGTGACATACCACCAGTAGATGCCACAGTGTGTTGAAAGGTACCGGTGGCAAAGAAGTGTAGGGCTGCCATCACCTTCACCTTGGGGGTCAGCGCTGTAGGATACGGCCGGCCAGGCTGCAAATGTGGGGCCAACCGCACTGCCAAATCCTCAATCAGCTGCCTGGTGAAGCGGTACCGTCGGATGCTGTCACGTTCCACCATCGTTGCCAGGTCTGGGAATGGTCTATGGACAGCAGGAGCCCTGCAGTGCAGAGGTGAAGAAAGCAAGATTGCCTGTCACCCCACATATGTTCCGTTCACCATACTCAATTTCACATGATACATCATTACCAAACACAAGTACTTGATGTGTGTCTCGTTCTGTTTGGACATATATGGCACCTACATGGACATCATCTAACATCTCTGTTCAACAAGTGTGGACAACAGGTCCCAGGGTGTGCAATGTGAAACCATTTGGATGTGTCACAGTACCCATTTACTGCTCTCACATTCCACACACATACCACAGTGACATGTCTGGACAGATGCGCCACAGGCATCACAACTCATTGACAGGTAGATTCCCAGGGACCCTGTCTTGCCACATGGACACTGGCATGACATGGCGTATCATGTACACGTCAGAAAAACAAACATGACACCCACAGGTGGTGGCCCCAGTAGCCTCTGCAGGACAGACATGGACGTCTGTGACACACACACACAACATCTAAGTCCATGCACAAACAACGTGGATGTGGATACTGTCTCCCATTGTGCACATGGAGTCAGACATGTGAAACACAACATGCACACAGACTGCGGAGGGACATGACCATTGTGGCAATGGGCCACCCTGTGACGTACATGCCTTACCACGTGAGCCTGGGGGTATGTGACATGTCATACACATACACAACCTGGAAATGTGACCATGACACATGCTCAGAAATGAACATTTGCACATCACAGTGGTCATGTGCATAACACACAAAGGACCCTGTCCCCATGGACACGTGCACAGCCTGGGTGTGTCTGCCCCCAAGTGCCACCCCAAAAATAACATGTAAACCCCCAAACACAGATAAGGTTATGCTGCCACACATGCCTTAGATACAGTGTGGACTGGGTGTGGTGTAGTAGGTGTGCCCCTGAATCCCTGGAAAGTATATGTGGCTGGCATAGGTTCACCAGTGACCAGCATGGTGACATATGCGTGTGGCCTGTCCAGGGACGCGTTGTACAGCAATGGTCCGATCGGTGTGCCCGCACGGACCATTGCATTGAATGTGAGCGGGTACGCGTTGTATCGCGGGTACGCGTTGTACAGCAATGGTCCGATCGGTGTGCCCGCACGGACCATTGCATTGAATGTGAGCGGGTACGCATTGTATCGCGGGTACGTGTTGTACAGCAATGGTCCAATCGGTGTGCCCGCACGGACCATTGCATTGAATGTGAGCGGGTACGCGTTGTGCAGCAATGGTCCGATCGGTGTGCCCGCACGGACCATTGCATTGAATGTGAGCGGGTACGCGTTGTATCGCGGGTACGCGTTGTACAGCAATGGTTTGATCGGTGTGCCCGCACGGACCATTGCATTGAATGTGAGAGGGTACGCGTTGTGCAGCAATGGTCCGATCGGTGTGCCCGCACGGACCATTGCATTGAATGTGAGTGGGTACGCGTTGTATCGCGGGTACGCATTGTACAGAAATGGTCCGATCGGTGCGCATGCATTGGCTGGGGCCTGGCATGGCAACGGACGCGTTTTTGAAGCTCCAACGAGTCTGATGCAGTGAATTCAGTTGGCCAGCCACAACAATGTTGCAAATTCATGGGTGTCATGAAGTTGAATTTTTGAAGGATGCTGTGGGCGTGTATTGGTGCTGCAATTCCATGGATTGGTCAGATTCAGAAGATGCATACGACTTGGACCTATCACTTTGGACACATGGCACAGTATCTGCCTCTGCAGCACACATATAATGCTGGCTGTTCCCCTGAGGGCTCACTTGCCTGCACTACATGCTCCAGGACGACATCTGCCACTACACTGCTGCTGTCTCTGCATCCTCTGGCTCCTGCAATGGCAAGTACTGTGGAGAAAGCCCCAGCATTCACCCATGAGGAGAACCAGGCCCTGCTGGACAACCTCCTTCCACAGTACAGCAAGCTGTATGGGACACCAGGGAGCAGGTGAGTGTGCTGTCCACTGCCTTACTAATTGTGCATGTTGTCTGACTAGCAGGATTTACAGTGTGCACACCACTGGCTAGCATGCTCACTGAGTAGTTCGCACCCCCAAAGTGTGTAGTCACATGCACTGAACAGGTACAGTGGAGTAACAGTGCATTCAAACAAGGTTCACTTCCCATGCAATGATACCATGTAGTAACTGCTGGCAAACTGTCCATAGCCCTCGTTGCACTGCCTGTGTACATCATATGCCCCTGTGATTGAGACATGTATTTCCAACTGTGTGATGCACGGATATGTTGCATGTGTAGTAATGGCATTTTCACTTTGTCATCCTCACAGGTTGATGCCCACCAGAAGCAGGATATCTGGCTGGCCATCGTCCGGACAGTCAGATCCGTGGGGGTCTACAAGCGCCGGATCCGCAACTGCCAGAAGAGGTGGCAGGACCTTCGGGGCTGGACCCGGAGGATCGCAAGGGTCCAGCCGAAGCTGTCGCCTCCTCGCAGGAGGGGCGGACACCGGACCCTGACCCCCCACATGCTCCAGATCCTGCCGGTGGTCTTCCCGGAGCTGGATGGGCAGCTGAAGGGCAGACAGCAGCAAGGAGGGGTTGAGTCAAAGACTGCACTGTGAACTCTGTCTGACATGCTATGTGCCCTCCTGTGGCGTGGTTAAACTTCCCCAGTACATCAGTCTTGTTGTCCAGTACCCATGTCCCTCTATTGTGACATGGCCACTACCCATCTGATAGGCCGGTGTGCTCCTTACGCTCAGGATAATTGTGTCACTCGGGTACAGGGTCCTTGCATTTTGCTTTGCTCAAGGTGGGTGACAGCTTTTGTCCCCGTGATATTGTGTTAGCCTTCATGGGTGGGTCAATTGCTCACACAATGCCTGAGTCGTGCAATGTAGTCTGGGTGTAACTGATATGTGATCCACTTGCCGATCAGAATCACCACATGTCCCTGGGGTATTTGCCACACCCCCATGCTGCGGGTGGGTACAATGTTTGGGCCTCAGGAGTATGTATGTCAAGTGTGTCACACATGCTTAGCCACCTGCCTACTGACCAGGGCTCATCCATCTTGCAGGTGGATCCGGACAGTCATGCCTACTCCAGGGCATACAATACACTCTGTACTCCCACTCCCGTGTATCAGCTGACATGCTGTGCTCAGTGAAATGTTCCCTCAGGTGTCTGCCTCTGTGTCGTTGTGCTGTGACTACCTTGTCGGGACTCCTGTGATGTTTATCAGTTAGGGGTCAGCATGCCATCTGCTATTGGACCATGTGAGACAAGACTTCTGTGACTTATAGGTGTTTGATCACATGACTGTGCAGACAGGTTTTTGCCACTGTGACTTTCAGGCAGCTGTTTTTCATTCTCAGCACACTGTGAGGTGCTCATGTTCAGAGAGTTGTGTTTCATGTCCCCCATATGTCCAATTGGTATGACGTGGACAAATAGTAGTTCAGATGATGTGGTTTTTGGGGGATGGACATGTGCACTTGTCAGTTACATTACTTGCCTTCCCCATGTCCTAGGATTGTGACACAGTGCAGACTGTTGTTGGCTGGCTGCCATGGCCATGTGACTGGAGACAGTGATGTATGACTTTGCAGGCATGCCTGTGTCATGGCATTAAACTTCCTAAGAGTGATCCTGCAGGGGAGTGACATGTGCAACATGCATCCCATTGTGGCATTGACTATCCGGACATGGGTGCTTCATGGGGTCTGGTGCTGGTATGCATCACATGCATTTCTATTTAGACTCTGGCCGTCCATTCATCCAGACACCTGCACTGACTCAGTGGCAAGAGATGTGACGTGGGCATGTTCACATACTTCACCGTGTTCTCAGCAATGTCCAACAACTGTGTAGGTGGTGCATGTGTCCACACTGGGGTCTTACCATCAGACAGGCACCAGACAGATGGGTGCAAGGGCAGGAGGGGTGTCTGTTCCATGGTTGACCATCAGACTGACAATTGGCTTCTCCTAATCTGTGTGATGACTTTTGGCAATGTTCTACTAAAGATGCCAGGGCTTGCTCTGTGATGTGCTGTACTTATTGTGGTGTGTGCGGTCAGTGCAGGTGACTGATGTTTGTCTGTTTCCCAATTGTTTGCAGATACATCCACAGCCACAGGAGGGGACAGCTCCACGGACCAGGAGGAGCAGCGGAGCCAGACTGGGTCAGCGTCCAACGAGTGGTCAGAGGGACCCAGTGGCACGGAGGGCAGGGGGTAGCCACACCCAGGAGTCCTCAGCACCATCCACCTCCGGTGAGGACCACAGCAGCTCGGAGGATGACTCCCTTATGGATGCGGGTGTCAGCAGCCACCACACCCCAGCTAGTCTGTCTGACCCCGCCACCACCACCACCACCACCGCCCTCCCATTGGCTCCCATTCCTGAGGTCCGTGGAGGCTCCTGTGCTCGGGAGCGTGTCTCCTTCAAGCCAGGCACCGCACCCCCTGCCCCTGTGTCCCCTGCTGCCCTGAGTGAGGAGTCTGTTTACCTCCTTCGGCAGCTCCATGTAGGGCAGACAGCAATGTTGACTGTCCTCCATGCACACACCACTCTGTTGACACAGCTGGTGTCGTTCTTGGAGGGCATCTCAACGGGTATGTCTGCCCTACAGAGGAGCAATAGGTCCATGGACTCCTCCCTGACGGCAGCAGTGTCCCTCCTCCAACAGTCCCTCACCCCTCCCACCTCTGCCCCATCCACACTTCCTACCACCCTACCTGTCCAAAGCACATGCACACCTGCACAATCACCCAAACACACAGACACGAGCAGCACACACACACCCAAAACCAAGGCAAGACGTGCACACAAGCATCCTCAGGGGACTGATTCCACACACACAGGGGATGGGGAACTGACACACACACAGGCAACCACAGTCACTCCGCAATCCTCAAGATCCTCTCCCTCCAAGACCCCTTCCCTTGCCTCACCTGCAACCCCACCTACACAGCAGCTCTTCCTCTCTGACCTCGGCCTCTTCCCCTCCAATCCCGCTGATCCAGCATACCGGGGGAAGAGGAAGTCCACACACAGAGAGGGAGTGCCCCTCGCCCGGACACCCTCCCCCAGGCGCAGGCAGAGTGAGCCCCCCACCCGCAAGTCCCCCGGACCCAAAGAGCAAGACCCCGCCACCGCCCTGCAAGTCACCCACCCAGTCTCTCACCTCCATCCCCCAGGCCACCACTCCACAGGTTCCACCGCCACACCCTGCCCCAGGTTCCCCCACACACCGATACCGCATCCCCAAACTGCTTAGGCCCTCCCCCTGCCACTTGCTCTTCCACCCACAAACCAGACGCTCTGCCTGTATGTGCCACTGGTGTGGAGACCGTGTCCCCCTCTGTCCTGCCCAGCTCTTCTGCCCCCCCTTCCACTCCCTTGGAGTCATGCACTGCGGTGGAGTCCACAACCACCCCGTCTGACTTGGGCACTGCATTGGGGACACAGTCCACTCCATCTGCCCAGCCCACTGCAGTGGTTGCAACACCAACACCATCGGACTTGAGCCCTGCGGTGGTGCCGGCCCCCCCCTGAGTCAGACACCTCCACTGCAGTTGCCGGTGACACTCCTGCACCCACCTCACCTTCACTGCCTCCTTCTGGCATCCCCTGATCCTGTCCCTGCGGTGCCTGGCCTGCCCCTCGTATGCCCCTCCAAGGGGATGTCCCCTGTCGGTACCTGTGCAGGCAAGCAATTGGTGACAAGTTGTCACACGTCACCCTGTTGGGACTGTGTATTTGGACGGACATTGGCCGTAGTTTATTTTGGACTTTTGATTTCAGTTGCGCACTTGCTGAATAAAGCCTCTTTTTGTTTACTTGTGGTTAATCTTTGGAGGTACATGATGTAGATGTCTAGAATCATGCATTTGCTGTTGTAATTGTGTTCGGATCAGGTAAATGAAGTTTTGCTGTGATGGGCTCCATGTGGTCGATGGGATATGTGTCCTAATCTAGTCTGGATCTATAGCATCCCTTGCTGCAGTCTGAGGGTGTAATGTTCAGCATTTGACACAGGTATGTACGTTTAGCATTTGTAGATTACCATCTTTGTCCTACACTGTTGCACATCTGTTGGGCTTACCACTGTCCAATGTTCCTAGTACCCTGACTGTGTGCCCGTCTCCAATGGACATGCAGTTTTGCACATCAATTTTGGAGGACTCATCTGTGTATACAGTACAACTGGATTGCCACGTGTTTTGGGTGTATGCAGATGACTGACGTGACACTCCCGTACCCAGGCTGATGTGAGCAGTGGCTTCTGTGTGTTGTAGTTGTTGACTCACTGACGAAGTGTCCTGCTGATATGTTTGAGTCGTGCACAGACAAGGTTTGGCACAGCGGACCGTCCACAGGAGTGGAGTGCCCTCATGGCTGTGTGTAATCCGGTGACATTGCGTGTGCCCGTGTTGTGTGTTGTGTGAGCATGTCTGTGCATGTTCCCTTCCCTTTTCATACACCGGCTGTGTCCCTAGGGATGTTCCTGTTTGTGATGCTTGCAGAGTTGGTATGTGTTCATCCAGCATCTTGGACCTGGTTTCTCCGTGATGTGGGTGCATGGCAAACTGATGTTCATGGGGTTCTCATCCCAGATTGTCTTTGTTGTCAGGGCTGGGGAAGTGGGAAAACGCTGATGGGACACATTCAGGATTCCCCTTGGCACTTGTTGTTTACACAAGTAATGTTATTTAGAGTTTGTGGTAGCTTTCAGTGATTGTGACACGTTGTGTGTGTGACTGCTGCCACTCCTCAGGGTCAGAGCTGCAATGTTGGAAGTTGTGTACGTGTGTTCTTTGTGTGTCACCTTGCCTTCTTCGTTGATGTGTGACTATGGCCAGGATCCCATTGTTTGTTGTGGATTTCACATCATGCGCATATACGGCGTACTGTGCTGTGTGTCAGACATAGACGAGTCATGTTGAGTGGGCATGTGTGATGGGTTTCTGCACCTTAGTTCCCCCCACCACCCCTGGGATTGTCATGGGTGCATGTGCAATGTCACCAGTCCATGTGAGCTTCACTGCTGCACATTGGTGGAGATCAGGGTGTTTGGTGTTGAGTGTGCAAATGTGAGTTGTTGCACGGCTAGACCCCTACCTCCATATTGGCCTTGGCTGGCAGGCCTTGCTGATTGATTGGTGCTTGTGTAGGTGTGATGGTAGTTTGTTGCTCAGGACACATGGCTGTGGTTCACAGTGTGAACGACATCTACCTTTGTCATCACAGTGGAATTGTCATGCAGGCTAGTGTCAGCACAATGTGGGGTCCCTGGGGGTAGTGCTGTGGTGGGTCTGTCTCTTGCTGTGTTAGTTGCTGTTCCTACAAGCTTGTGTGACATGTGTAATTTGGGCTCCCTCTCATCTAACAATGCCAGATTGGCCACATAGGGGAATCCAATACATGAGTTACTTGTGTGTGGCACTGTATACACATCTGTGTAATTGGGATTCAGGCCTCCTCATGTGTTGTGTGGTTGCCTGGGGACACTGGCACACCCCCATCACCTGTTGTGTTTGATATGCAGTGTGAGTCTGCCTGTTTGTGTTAGTGCATTTGCATCACTGCATTGGCATTTCTGTAGTGTGCCATTGGCTGTATGTAGTTTGGTGGTTTTCCCCTGCTCTCCCTGGGACTCCTAGGTCATCAGTCAGCACAATGATCATGGTTTGTATGTCCCATTGCTGCCATGGTATGGTATTTGTTCACCTGACATCGACAGTCTCCACAGGATATCAACATTTGTGTGTCCATTGGTGCAGAAATGTTGCTCAGCATCATGATGGTCACTTCTGTCATTGTGTTATTGGCTGAATGTTGACAATGTGGTCCCCCATGTGTGATGTTTGTATGCACATGGCCAAAACGATGTTTCTGTGACACTGCACTGTTAGCCTCGCCCAATCTATGTTGCAATGGGACACAAGCACTACTATGCCACAGATGTTTTAGTTATTGTGTGACCAGGATTCATCCATACAGTTTGTCTTTGGCAGCTTTTACCATGCCTACACTTACCTTATGATCACCGTGGTGATGGTGCTTTAGGCCCCACTGCCACACTGATCAAAAGGTGCATCAGCCATGGACCCCACACTTACCTTTTGGTGACTGTGGTGATGGGGCTTTAGGCCCAATTGCCACACTGATCAAAAGGTGCATCAGCCATGGACCCCACACTTACCTTTTGGTGACTGTGGTGATGGGGCTTTAGGCCCCATTGCCACAGTGGCCATGGTCGGCTTGTATTGTGGAGGCCACACACATTTATGTGTGACACATGTGATAGTGGGTCACATTGTATGTTCATTGTCATGTTCAGTGTTGTAGGCATTTGACATAGACTACACACGCTTGTCATGTTGTTTGGGTGGATGTAATTTTCTGTAATTCCTTATGTGGGAGTATGCTGGTTGTGTCATGCATTACCCGTCCTATGAGTAGGGGTGGTGGTAGTGATGGGCATCCAGGCCCCCTGAGTAGGGGTGGTGGTAGTGGCAGGCATCCAGCCCCCATGAGTGGGGATGGTAGTAGTGATGGGCATCCAGGCCCCCTGAGTAGGGGTGGTGGTAGTGGCAGGCATCCAGCCCCCCTGAGTGGGGATGGTAGTAGTGATAGGCATCCAGCCCCCATGAGTGGGGATGGTAGTAGTGATGGGCATCCAGGCCCCCTGAGTAGGGGTGGTGGTAGTGATGGGTATCCAGGCCCCCCTGAGTGGGGATGGTAGTAGTGATAGGCATCCAGGCCCCCCTGAGTAGGGGTGGTGGTAGTAGCAGGCATCCAGCCCCCCATGAGTGGGGATGGTAGTAGTGATAGGCATCCAGCCCCCCATGAGTGGGGATGGTAGTAGTGTTAGGCATCCAGCCCCCCATGAGTGGGGATGGTAGTAGTGACAGGCATCCAGGCCCCCCTGAGTGGTGGTAGTGGTAGGCATCCAGGCCCCCCTGAGTAGGGGTGGTGGTAGTGGCAGGCATCCAGGCCCCCCTGAGTGGGGATGGTAGTAGTGATAGGCATCCAGGCCCCCCTGAGTAGGGGTGGTGGTAGTGGCAGGCATCCAGCCCCCCATGAGTGGGGATGGTAGTAGTGACAGGCATCCAGGCCCCCCTGAGTGGGGGTGGTGGTAGTGATGGGCATCCAGCACCCCATGAGTGGGGATGGTAGTAGTGATAGGCATCCAGGACCCCCTGAGTGGGGATGGTAGTAGTGATAGGCATCCAGCCCCCCATGAGTGGGGATGGTAGTAGTGATAGGCATACATGCCCCCTGAGTAGGGGTGGTGGTAGTGGCAGGCATCCAGCCCCCTGAGTGGGGATGGTAGTAGTGATAGGCATCCAGGCCCCCTGAGTAGGGGTGGTGGTAGTGGCAGGCATCCAGCCCCCCATGAGTGGGGATGGTAGTAGTGATAGGCATCCAGCCCCCCATGAGTGAGGATGGTAGTAGTGATAGGCTTCTAGGCCCCCCTGAGTGGGGATGGTAGTAGTGATAGGCATCCAGGCCCCCCTGAGTAGGGGTGGTGGTAGTGGCAGGCATCCAGCCCCCCCTGAGTGGGTATGGTAGTAGTGATAGGCATCCAGGCCCCCCTGAGTAGGGGTGGTGGTAGTGGCAGGCATCCAGCCCCTCATGAGTGTGGATGGTAGTAGTGATAGGCATCCAGCCCCCCATGAGTGGGGATGGTAGTAGTGATAGGCATCTAGGCCCCCCTGAGTAGGGGTGGTGGTAGTGGCAGGCATCCAGGACCCCCTGAGTGGGGATGGTAGTAGTGATAGGCATCCAGCCCCCCATGAGTGGGGATGGTGGTAGTGGCAGGCATCCAGCCCCCCATGAGTGGGGATGGTAGTAGTGATAGGCATCCAGCCCCCCATGAGTGGGGATGGTAGTAGTGATAGGCATCCAGGCCCCCCTGAGTGGGGGTGGTGGTAGTGGCAGGCATCCAGCACCCCATGAGTGGGGATGGTAGTAGTGATAGGCATCCAGGCCCCCCTGAGTGGGGATGGTAGTAGTGATAGGCATCCAGCCCCCCATGAGTGGGGATGGTAGTGTTAGGCATCCAGCCCCCCCTGAGTGGGGGTGGTGGTAGTGGTAGGCATCCAGGCCCCCCTGAGTAGGGGTGGTGGTAGTGGCAGGCATCCAGCCCCCCCTGAGTGGGGATGGTAGTAGTGATAGGCATCCAGGCCCCCCTGAGTAGGGGTGGTGGTAGTGGCAGGCATCCAGCCCCCCATGAGTGGGGATGGTAGTAGTGATAGGCATCCAGCCCCCCATGAGTGGGGATGGTAGTAGTGACAGGCATCCAGGCCCCCCTGAGTGGGGGTGGTGGTAGTGGCAGGCATCCAGGCCCCTATGGGTGTGTTTGGCATTGGTGATGCCTATCCCACCCCTATGATTGTGCTGTTGCTAGTGTACGTCATTTGTGCATCCCTATGTGTGTGTGACATATTTTGGGTACGTGTAGTTAGTTTGTATTGTTGGAGTTTGACTTACCGTCTGCGCCGTACGCGTCCGAACTGGTCCCGGTAATAGATGTAGAGTATTGGTAGGACCTGCGCGATGGGATTCATGGTTGGGTCGTCTCGTTCGGGTTTCGCGTGTCTTCGACTCGTACTCGTCGCTGGCTTGTTCGTCTCGTAGCCGTGGATCTTCTTGTGTTGCGAATCGGAGCTTATGTGCGGCTCTCCCGGATGCTCAAACGTGCCGGACGTAGCGACGAGTTCGGCGCGTACGGAAGTCGCATCGTACTAGTCCGGCCGGAAGGTGCTGTAAATTTGCTTCCGTGCGTTTACAGATCCGGTTCGGGCGGAGAACAGGAGCTGGATTGGGTAAGTACGGGTCGCTCGGAATCCGGGCTGTTATGCGCATCGTACTTGTTCGTTCGGACGAGTGTTCGAGTCGGTCGGAAAACACGCGTTCGGCTGGTATTTTTTCCGGACGAATGCTGTTAGGTGTGCTTCCGGCCGACATCGGAATCGACCCCTCGGTCTCTCTGTAACAAACCAGCAAGGTAATTCAAGTATAAGGATTGAAGAGGATGAAAAGTTGAATAATAGTGATAAAATGACCGTAAAATTAGCTAAGTCATTCCCAATATTTGAGAAAATAAAAGGGCCTCAAAAAAAGGAGATAAATGAAAATCTGGGCAGTGAGTATTTTCAATGTATGCCATCCTCACAAATAAAGAATAGTACAAAAAATAAATCATTAGGTATAGAAAAAGAACAAAAGGTGACAGAGATTGAGCAGAACAAATTAATGGAGATGGTCGGTGCTGCCAGAGTCGGTGCTGCCAGACAACAGGACTAAACTTGAAAACAAAGATTTCACATATAACATTCAGGCTGAATCTGGAAAAATCCTAAATATTAAATCTACGCGGATACCACAATGCCCAAAAAGGGATGAGATGAATGACCATTATAAAATCCTTCTTTCCGAGGGCAAATCTGCATCTAAAATAATTTTACTCCAAAATATCAGACGAGAGGAAGACACGCTATCTTGAACAGAGGCAATATCATTAAACTCTTGCAGGCTGTTCCTCAACTAACGGAAATTACTTCAGCTGATATAGACTCTAAATCTCTCCAGAATCGACCCTAGTCACTTGGGCATGTACTGCTTTGGCAAATAGGGTACTCCTGGCAAAAGATTACTTGCAGTCCTGGGGGATCCAAGTTGAAATGGCCCCCCCTTCTGCTTATCCAGCCCCATTTGCCTTAGAAAATACAGATCGAAGGATGAATATTTATGAGAATCAAAGACACCTTATTCAATATTGGCTAACCCAGTAGGAAATACTTTACCATATTATCCGCACATCAAAAAATGAACTCACCATCAAGTAAAATGGGAAAGATAAAATTAAATATAGGCTTGCTAACTGACGCTCTGCATGGGAAGAGTGTCTCATAATATCGGAAGCCCGTCAAACTAGAGGGATCCAAGATTTCTAAAGAAAATGATGCACTAACAATTTGCTCTCTGAATATTAATGGTGCTCTAACAAAAAGTCATGGAAAAAATTTGATGCAACTATTGGAAAATAATCATATAATATTCCTACAAGAGACCTGGGCATTACAAACATTCCCTATTAATGGCTATGTAGGTTTCTATTCTCCAGCAATAAAAACGAAGAAAGCAGGTCGCCCAAAGGGAGGTCTAGTCATATTTGTAGCAGTAGCCTTACAAATGGAAATAGAACCGATTAATACACAGGATGAATATATTTTAGTGATAAAACTCACAAAGTGGCATAAAAATGCCGAAAATCCACTTTTTTTTGGTAAATCTCAACATTTAACCAAGCTGAAGAACAAGATCAACAATGATCAACGAGATACTGAAAATAATCCTGGAAAGCCCACAGGAGGGTTCGCTTCAAGATGTTTTAATAACAGGTGACTTCAACATCAATCTATTAAAGTCTTTTCCCTGAGACAAGCTGATATTTCAACAGGACTATACGTGGTCAGTACCAACACAGATCACGAGAGACACAATCAAAAGATCCTGTGATGTAAAAACTATTTCTTTAGTAAAAGATCTCGAATCCCTTGGATTACGAATCCTCAAAGGGAGATATCAGCAAGACTCCTTTCCAGAATGGACCCACCACACCACCTTTTCGAATTTCATCTTAGATTATACATTAGTATCTCTTCCGTTTTTACATCAAGTGCATCTTTCAGAATACTGAAGACAAGCAAAAGTGATCACGGACAACAGATAATAGAAATTAGAGTTCACAACTGCTTCCATCAAAAAGCGCCAAATATATTCCTGGAAAACATACAACAGTCAACTACAGGAAGCTGATATGGTCCGAACATACACAAGTAAAAAAAAAGAAACAGCAGAAACTATGTTGAATAACAATTTTTTGTAAAGATTTATCCAACCCAATAGTAAAGTGGTCAAATTTCACTGAAAACATAACTGACAATGATAAAATTACCAGGAATGTAAAGTTAAGCTGTAACATTTATAACTCAAATGAACAAAGAGCAACTAAAATATCAGCACACTGCAGTGTTATCAAAACTGATGCAATCGATTGAGGAGACTAGTTAGGAGATTCCCTGAAAATCAAGAGTACCACAGGATCTTTAATGCTATAAACAAAATCTACAGAAGGACAGTGTAGGTAGAAAAATCAAGGGAAAAACAAGTTTTTTGGGCACAAGTTCTATTCCTCTCTAAGATAAAAATAAAAGAGATTTTTGGCAAGTAATTATCGGCCTAAATCAACCACCATCCCGAGTAACAAGATCTTGCTGAAGAAAATTTGGAAAAATTTGTGAAAAATCATTTTAAACTCTCTGTAATATCTATACAGCAATCTAATGAGAAAAGAATACAACTGTATCCACAAATGTTGGCTCCTCATCAAGTTTCAGAGGATCAAATACATAAAGTTATACAAAAAAGCAGGAATTATGGGGCTCCTGGGCCGAATGGGCTGCCACAAGCTCTTTTTAAATCAAATGTAGCATTCTGGACAAGTAAGTTATCCCAGGTATACAATTGTGCACTACAGCAAGAGATGGTTCCTGACTCATGAAGGGGATCGATAATTAACCCAATCTTTAAGGAAGGAAATAGAAAACAGCTGGAAAATTATCGTCTAATTACCCTGCAAGATGTTGAGGCCAAATATTTTGCCAATCTACTTCTTAGAGTATTGTTGGAATGGTCAAACGATAACAACGTCGTCCACCCAAATCAGACAGGATTTTCCCAATCCCAAGGTACGGAAACTAACTTACTGGCTGTATCAATAATAATGAATAAATTGAAAAACAAGAACCAGGCACTATATTTGTGCTATGTGGACTATAAGGCTGCTTTCGACTCCGTGAATCAAAACCTCCTATGGCACAAGCTATCTCTCTGGGGTATTTCGCCTTCTTTTTTAAAAGCAATACAGCTGCTATAACATGGATACTTGCGTGAGGGTAAGAATAGGAGATGGATCTAGACTATCAAAGAAAAAAGAGACATGGCAGGGCCTAAAACAGGGCTGTGTCCTCGCTCCGTACCTATTCAATTTATTCTTAGCTGAGTTTCCGACTGATCTGGATAAAGTAAATTTCCATGTCCCAAAATTGGGCTCCACGCCCATATCTAACCTTCTATATGCAGATCATGTCACATTACTCAGGCAGACAAAAATTGGCTTGCAGCAACTCATAGACCGACTTTTTTTTATATTCCGCAACAAATAGATTGACAGTTTACCTGAAGAAGACAAAGATCATGGAAGTGAGTAGAAAAATAAAGAAGTATAAATGGTTCTTAGGAACAAACCAACTGGAGCAGATAAGAACATACAAATATTTGGGAGTACTTTTTGATCATTGGGCTACTTTTAAACAGCATAAGGCGGACTTGAAGAGAAAAGCTATCTCCTTGACTCAGGCATTCCGCATCCTACAAAGAACATTAGAAGGTCCCAGTCATGCATTACCACTGAAAGTGATTTCAGCTAGACTCCTACCAACGGTTACATATTGTAGGGAAGCACTCTCTTAAATCTGATCTCCTTCAAAGTATTTGAATCTCTCTTCCATCAACCCCTGAAATCCAGCCTAAATAAGACTGGAGTTCGGGCTTACAAATCAAATAATAGCAAGGATGGGTGATGATGGAGCAGGGGAAACGAAATATTTTTGTACCCCTATGAAATTAATGACCTCATAACGCTAATGATACTAACCGTTTGAAATGCATGAATTAACCAACAAATACACCTTTTTAGTACACACTACACGTGGGTAATATGCTGACTTGTGCAAAATCTGATTTATTTACAAATGTGAAGTTAATTAACGTTAGTATTGTGATTTGCGTAGTAATTGGAAGTGAATTGCATAATTTGTGTTGCATAGTAGAATTGTATTGTGGCAAAGAATGCAGATGGTAAGTAAAATGGCTTTAAATGTCGCTTTCGCTAGGTAATATCTAACACGGGTCATTAAAATGGCGGGTGGTAAACAGAAAGGCTTATTTTCCATATTTTAATTTCTATTGTGTTTGTTCTTATATTAGTTCCGTTCGGGCCTGCTAGGCCATGCTTCTAAAATGGCCGCTGGAAAGGACGAGATCGCGTGTGTTGAATAAAGATGGCCCCCACGCAGCCTCAGTATGAATGCTCCAGACACGTGTATGCGGCCTGTGCTCGGAGTGAGAGATGTCAAGGCCAATCTGACCTGCAATAAGTAGCGTGCCAAGTATTCAGCATATATGCCTGGGAACAGATGGAAAAGACAAGCGACAGGGGATGAACTAATGTGTGACCATCAAAGATTGTTGCAAAATGGACTAACAAATTGGACTACTTTTTGGACACCATGGCCATGATACTTATTGTGTGCTTTATTTTCCCCAAACCGGTTCGAACAAGGAGGGCGATGAGGTGACCATCACCACCCCTCCAATGAACCAAGTAGCGTTATTCTTGCCCCTAAAGATTGCAACTTTTGAATGTAGTGATCCAGAGAATAGGGTATAAGAGAGTCTGTTCTGACGTTGTGAAAAAATGTGCTTTTTATTTTTCAACCTTGATGCTGCGAGAGACTGTCATTTTGGACTTTGAACTTTGACTGGGGAAGGAACGAGATCGTCGCGGGAATTTTGCCCGGGAGGTGTGTCCGAGGAGGTTAGCGGGACAGTCAGTCAGTTTGGGAGTCCTATCCTGTGATCTGCGGTTCATCTTCTTTTGGTGAACCATTCTTGTCATCGCCCCATGGCCAAGGGTAATGCATAATTTCTCACTTTTCCTAAAACTTTTCTTAAAATGTTTATTGATATTTCTAAATGTTTTGCCTAATAAAGAATTTTACTTATTTGCTTGAAGAATTTTAGATAAAATTATATTCTAACTCTAAAATGAGTCTGTGGTTCTTTAAAACAAAGTTTATGATTTAATAAATGTTAAAGGTTCCAATTGTGATTGAGCTGGTCTTAATCACCATCAACTGATTCTACTAGTTGGTCTATCGACCGAATAGCGGAGTACCTTGATGTTTAGAACCAACAGGATTCGAAGTCAATGTATATAATGTATAGGTTATAATTCTGTCATTTTAATAAGGTATCCCGCTTGTCCAGCAGCTCATTCTCCTTAGTATTTAGTCCAGAAATTGAATGAATGCATGTATGCGGTGTCATGGGCCCCACCGACATAAGTTGTGTGTAGGTGTATTTCCTGGATTGGTGTCATAAGGAGAAATTTATATTAGCCGCGCTGGATCAGATTTCTTGGTAGCAGAGTTATGGTTTCTATAGATTAGTTTGGTGATTATTAGTTATTGATTTTTCGTGTCTAACCACTCTATGTTGAGTTTGTATTATGTTATGTATAAGTCAAAATTTTGAAGCTTCCGGGAAGTAGGAAGTGGACACGTGTGGCAAGAGAAGTCACACGGAAATGTGCATTGTCTGATTTCAAAATTGGTGACAACACAGGACTGTGTTATGTTAGGGAAATTTCACGTATGAATTGCATTTTGAGTGAAATAGCAACAGGTTTTCTTGTGAAACTTTGGCCTTAATTCTCAGGGGCAGTGTAGTCTCCACATGTGTTTTAACCCCAGAGAAACGGGTTTACCTCTTGCTTGAGAGAAGGGTAAGGTAGAGAGAAGTGCTACACTTATCGAACGAAACAGTATTCTTGTAAGTTAGAACAAACTATCTCTTTTGTTTAGCGAAACAGACAATGGTAATGTGTTTTACGTTGTAACTAATCGATTTTGTCGAAAAGAGAAGCTAAGAAAACTGCTGATAATTTTTGTAAAGGAGCGGTCAGTAGAAGCAGGAGTAGAACTGACGTCAACAAAAACCGCGCTGGTATTGGCCAGTTGTGGAAGAACAAAGAGTTTCCGGATTGGTGCGTTGGTGTGAGACGCTTTGGGATAGGTTAGTGGGAGAGTGACGTAAAGCTTTCTGATTGGTGCGTTGGTGTGAGACGCGCTGGGATAGGTCCGAATAGCCAAGCAGTAGAAAGAGCAGAGTGGTGAAGAATTGCGTGTATTTGTTTTGGGAAAAAGAACAGCAAAATATGGCTTATTATGAGTATGGTAGAGAGAAACCGTCATGGTTTGCGAAGATTAAAAACTTTTTCAAGAAAGACAAGAAGGTTGTGACTAGGGAAGGAGAAGCACTTCCTCCGCCGAAAACGCCAGCATCTCATATGATGTTGAAATATGGCTATCATACCCGCATTTGGTTGGAAAACTGGGCGAAATATACCCAAGGCGATGGAGTATTGGCATTTCCAGAAAATGGATCATTTAGCACAGCAGTACTTCGAAATTTGAGAGAAAAGATGATGAAACTTGAACCGAGACCTAGACCGACACAATTCGAAGCCTTAGGTGAATAGGAAGATGAGATGTATGAAAGGGAAAGACACAGAGGTGCAAAGAATTATAGTTTAGTTCATGAAAGAGTATGGGGATTGAATCATGAAGACAGGATGAGACGATGGCGGTATGCTAACATGACGGATGGTTTGTTTCCTGTCAGAACAGTTGAAGAACTTGCAGGGAGAAAGTGTACGGAGAAAAAGAAACATGCAGTAACAGAGAGATACGGGTATGGAGTTAGCGACACAGAGGATGAGTTGCTGGAGGACCTTTTAAATAACAGACCCCCTCCATATCAACAGAATTCTGTGGTGGTGACACCAAATGCACCACCAATGAGAACTGTAATAAATCAAAGCCCTGAACGAATGTCTGAAATAAATAGTCTGTTTAATAAACCAGAAACACCACAGACTGTGAAAGATGATAATAGTAATACAGCTGAATTAGCTAGGACCACAAGAGAACTTACTGAAAAGATAAGAGAACTGACAAGGAATATGGAAGCTGTGACTGTGCCAGTAACTATAGGGCCAGTAATCCCAGTATTTGAAAATCAAAAGATAGACGAACACTCCTTAACGATTCCATTAAATTCCAATATGCAAAGAGTAAGAGAAGAGATGATTTCAGAAAATAAAGAAAAGGAGGATTCTGTTTGTCCATTTAGGACAAGTCCACCTGTAAATTTGACAATTAATGAGAGACAGATGAATAGGATTCCTATGGGAGCCGAGTCTGCAAATGAAACCCCAGAGAGAAGTGCAAGTTGGGCAGAAATAAACAAAACCCCTGTGGGTCCAACTGCAGAGGAATTAAATGATTGGGTGAGGAGCTTGCAGAAAAAAGATGCAGAACCACAACTTTTGGATGTGGTCAGATTAAAGATAGACATGGAAGAATTGATTCTAGGGACTATTGGTACAGATCGATTGAAATCCTATCAAGATGACGAATTAATGTTTATGTGTAAAAGCGTTACTTGGAGAGCTAGGAACTTGCCTGAAAAATTGGAAGAAACCGCGAACGAACTAGGAGTAGATTTTGGAAAAATTTGAGGATTACAGAAACCGTACAGGGTAGATTTTAGTGAAAAGGACATAGAAAATCTGAACACTTCAGGACGACTGACGCAAATAAAGGAACTGATTGTTTTATTGAGAAAATGGGGTGATGTGGACAAGTGGAGAAGTAGGTGGATAAGGAGAAAAGAGGGAACAACTGATAAAGCATCATTGGCTTTCCCAGTAAAAGAGAAAGAACCAACTGTAATGGAGTATCCAAAGAGAGAAACTCCAGGAGGAAGTTATGTACATGTCCCATGGTCGAGACAAGATATATTGTCATTTACGAATGACTTTCCAAGATTGAGAGAGAAACCTGTAGAATGGTATAGACAGGTAGAAAGGTTTGTAAAAGTTTCAAAAGTATTGTGGGAAGATTTGGATGGACTGTTTGAGATTGTTGTTCCAGCAGATTTATGGACAGAGTGTAAGATTACAATTGACTGGCCGAAGGAAGAATATCCTAGAGATGCAAAAACAGGAGCTCCAGGTTCAGAAGTAACGAGAAAATATAAACAGGCGATCACGTTTTTGAAAAATAAAATCCCACCAAAAGAAACGGACTGGGTAAAGATTGATAGAACAACTCAGGAGAGTAAGGAATCTGTACATGCCTACTACGAGAGATTATTGTTGGTTTTTAAACAGTATAGTGGTTACGAGAACTTGAGTGAAAAAGACATGTCATTTTGTGTATAGATTCGTGTATGGCTTGATAGTTACCCGAGATAAGTGAAATGATTAAGCAGCATATGTTGTGTTGGCAGAATAGCACAGTAGATGAAGTATTAAGGTATGCAAAATATTGTAGTGATGACATTGAATGTAGACAGCGTAAACTCAAGGAAAAGGCAATGTGGGCACAAGTAAAGGTTGCAGAAAAACAAGAAGCTCAGATGAATAATCAGTCTAGTGATGCAGGGCAGACTAAGTCCAAACCGAATATTGATAAGGGAAAAGGTCAGATGAGTATAGAAGAAGCTAAAAAGAAATGGCCATGTCATAATTGCGGAAAATTAGGGCATTGGAGAAACGAGTGTAAATTTCCTCCGAAAGTTAATGCAGAAAATCAATCATTGAATCCACAGGTGCAGAATGAGGTGAGTTACCAACAACCGCAACAGCCGCAGGTAGTTACCCAACAGTGTCAGGTGCCGCAACCACCTCTTCCAAAGAGTGTAAATCCACAAAGATACAGTACAGAGGCAGGATTCTACGGAGGAGAGCAGGTAACAAAATTGCCGCCCGCAGCTGCAATTTCGCAGTATTGGTTACGGCAGGATGGAGATGAGTCGGATGAAAGTTTATGACGGTGCCTAGGAGAGGAAGAAGAGTGCGTGCTTGGCGCAACTCTAGAGGTAGATCAGTGGAAGGAAAAGTGAATGGTGTAAATGTTACATTCCTTGTGGACACTGGTGCTACCCGTTCTACTGTTAGATCAGTGGAAATTCCAAAACTTCCTCTCTCAGGAGAATCTATCCAAGTTGTAGGTGTTTCAAACAGGCAGATTAAAACCCCTCTTACAAAACCAATAGAGGTGGAAATTGGACCATTCAAAGAGATGCATCGCTTCGTGGTGTGTGATTGTAGTCCTGTAAATGTATTGGGACGCGATCTGCTTTGCAAAATGAATTGTACCATCTATTGTACCCCAGATGGTATTGCTTTCCAGACCCCAGATGAGGATGTTCTGTATAAAATGACAATGGCAGAACTAGAACCAGGAGCGAATTATATGTTTCCTGTGTTTGATGCGGAGAAAATCCCTACTGAATTAAAAGGAATAGTAAGGCCTGATGTATGGGATTTCACAGGTGAAGATATTGGACTAATGAGAGAAGTTGATCCTGTAAAAATTACTGTAAAAGAAGGAACAAATTACCCAAACACCCCGCAGTACAAACTGACGCCAGAAATTATTGAAGGAATAACACCTGTAATTAATAAAATGATTGAACAAGGGATTTTGAGAGAAATAATGAGCAGCCCATGTAATTCTCCTATAATGGGATTGAAAAAGCCAAATGGAACATATAGGATAGTGCAAGACCTGAGAAAGGTAAACAAAATTGTTATTCCTTGCTGCCCAATTGTGCCAAACCCTGCTGTAATACTGTATCAAATCCCACATGATGCAGAATGGTACACAGTTATTGATTTGTGCAATGCATTTTTTTCTATTCCACTGCACCCTGACAGCCAGCCATTATTTGCGTTCCGGTTCGGAGAGCGTATTTTGGCATGGTACCGAATTCCTCAAGGGTATACTGAAAGTCCTTCAATTTTTAATCAGATTTTAAAGAAATCCTTAGAAGATTTAAAAATGCCTGAAAAATCTGTGATGGTCCAATATATTGATGTCCTATTAGTGGCATCAAAGACCAGAGAAGCATGTGTTATGGACACAATTGCTTTATTAAATCATTTGGCAGAAGGAGGACACAAGGTGTCACCATCAAAACTGCAATTTTGTCAACAAGAAGTACAGTACTTAGGTCATAACATTGAGAAAGGGATGCGAAAGGTAACAACAGAAAGGATAAGGATTATCAAAGGAATGAGAGCCCCAATGACACAAAGAGAGGTGAGAATGTTCCTTGGAATGGTTGGTTATTGCTGACAATGGATAAGTGGATTTTCATTGATTGCAAAACCTTTACAGCGATTGACAAAGAAGGATGTCAGAGATCCGATTGAATTGGATGAGGAGGAAATGAAGGCTTTCGAAAAACTGAGAACAAGTTTGTGTGAGGCACCGGCATTGGGAATGCCTGATTATGAGAAAGAATTTGAGCTGTATTGTAGCGAGAGAGACGGATGTGCACTTTCAGTGTTAGTGCAAAGGCATGGAAAAATGAAACGTCCAATAGCCTATTTTTCAGCTGTTTTAGACCCGGTAGCAAAGGCGCTGCCTGGATGTCTGAAAGCAGTAGATGCTACTTGTGTGAGTCTGGAACAGAGTGAAGGCATTGTGATGGGATATCCTTTGAGAGTATATGTCCCACACTCAGTCGAAATCCTTCTGACCCGAACAAAAACCCAATTTATGACACATAGTCGGCTGACTAGGTATGAAAAAGTAATCTTGGGTGCAGACAATGTAACCATTGTAAGATGCACGAGTGTGAATCCTTCCACTTCACTGCCAGATGAAGTAAATACAGAAGTCAAGGATGATATTGATCATGTGTTTGGATGTGCTTGAATTTTGCACAAAGCCTCGC
Organism: Calotriton arnoldi; assembly: GCA_963921515.1. Lineage (NCBI taxonomy): Eukaryota > Metazoa > Chordata > Amphibia > Caudata > Salamandridae > Calotriton > Calotriton arnoldi. The sequence continues at coordinate 3,260,756 of CAWUFW010000882.1, forward strand.
CCTGATATTAGGGACGAACCTCTAAAGGAGTCAGATTATGTGATGTTTGTGGACGGGTCATGCCTAAGGACAGATGAGGGAGCTTTAAGTGCTGCGTATGCTGTATGTACGATAGCAACCATAATGGAAGCATCTTGTTTGAGAGGAATACGTTCAGCCCAAGATGCTGAGCTAATTGCTCTGATTCGAGCGTGCCAACTGAGAAAGAATTTCCGAATCACTGTGATCACGGATCGCCAATACGGCTTTGGAGTGGTCCATGGTTTTGGACAGATCTGGTCCCAGAGGGGATTCCTGACTTCCAGAGGGTCTCCTATTAGGAATGGTGAGTTTGTGAAGAAGTTGCTTGAGGCGATACAGCTGCCTAAACAAATTGCGGTGGTAAAATGCTCTGCTCACAAAAATGGATATGATTGTATTGCGGTGGGTAACAAATTTGCCGACGAATTAGCTCAATATTGTGCCAGAAACATGACTTCAATGAATCGGAGAAGGGAGAAAGAAAATGTTTCATGTCCCTTGCTGTTTACTAACCCAGTTGAAACATGGGATGAGGTAAGACAATTGCAGGAAGAGGCAAGTGATGAGGAAAAGATTATTTGAATAAAATCAGGTTGCAGACTGAGAGAAGAAGATGAAGTTTGGGTTTACAGGGATGAAAGACCAGTTATGCCTGATAGCATGATCTCTAACATGGCACGGATGTACCATGGACAGGCACACATAGGTAGAGATGCCATGAACAGACTTTTCAAACAGACCTGGTATATCCCAAAATTTAGGGCCATAGCTGAAAGCCTTTGCCAAAGATGCCTTATTTGCCAACAGATAAATCCTGGAAGAAAGACAGGAGTGAGTTTGGGAGTAATAGGATGTGAAGGAGGTCCTTTTACCAGAATGCAACTAGATTTCATTGAAATGCCCCCGAGTAATAGACTGAGGTATGTTCTGGTGGTCGTCTGTTTGTTTTCTCGTTGGGTGGAAGCCTATCCGACAAGAAGGAATGATGGAGTTACTGTAGCTAAACTCCTGCTGAGAGAATTCATTCCTAGATATGGTTTTCCAGTAACGATAGAAACGGATAGAGGAACGCATTTTCATAACGAACTCATCCAACTGATATGCGAAGCACTAGACATTTGACAAAAGCTGCACTGTGCCTACAGACCAGAGGCTTCTGGAGTAGTAGAGCAAGTGAATGGTACAATAAAGAATAGGTTAGGAAAAATGTGTCAAGCCACTGGACTCAAATGGCCCGATGCCCTGCCATTGTTGCTGATGAGCATCAGAAGCATACCTGACAGAAAAGCAGGTCTGAGTCCTCATGAAATAATCATGGGACGAGCAATGAGACAAGCATATGTACCTGTCAACAAACTGCTGACTATAACTGATGATCTCATACTGGACTATTGCAAAGGATTGGCTGATGTGGTGCATTCTGTGTTTCATCAGGTTGGACCGGATGCGACCACTCTTGAAAGAAAACCAGCTCATGATCTGAGTCCAGGAGACTGGGTCCGCATAAAAGTCCACAGAAGAAGAAATTGCTTGGTTCCACGCTGGGACAAGCCACATCAAGTGATTCTGGTGACAACGACTGCAGTGAAGTGTGCAGGTGTGAAAAATTGGATTCATGCAAGCCATACAATCAGAGTTCCAGATCCTGAAGCTCGACCTGTAAGTCGACATCTGGAAGAATCAGGTACCAGTTTGACAACTAAAGAAGAAACTGAAACGATTAGAGTTCCAGAACTTGAAGATCGACATGTAAGTCGACATCCGGAAATATCAGATACTAGTTCAGCATCTGAAACAGACCAAACTGAATGCAGTAAAAGACAAACAGAAGAATCAGAAACCAAAAGAACTGATATTGAAACAGGAGAAACTGAACCAATAGACAGTGACGGTGAACAGCCAAGTACAAGTTATGGGAAAATTCCTCCGGAAATTGTAGAGGTAACTCAAGAAGATCTAGATTCAGATAGAGAGTTTGGGGAAATTGCGGAAGAAACACGAGGAGGATTAGACTCAAAATTACAAGCAGAAGAAACACTGGCAAATTTAGATTCAGATAGAGAGTTTGGGGAAATTGCGGAAGAAACACGAGGAGGATTAGACTCAGAGTTCCAAGCAGAGGAAACACAAGAAGGTTCAGATTCAGACAAAGAGACTGAGATCATAAAGTTCCAAGTTAGAGGAAGTGAAGTGAGATCTGAGACAGAATCTGAAGAAAGTGAAGACGAAAGAAGGCAAAGAATAGGTCCAAGAAAGAGAACTTGGAGAGTGGAACGGGGAGAAAAGGAAAGTGAACTGAAAAGGCCAAGAAAAGGAGATAATTGGCCCAACGAAATCAAAAGACTGAGATATAAGATCATAAACTTGAACAAAGACAATGCAGAACAAGTGAATGAAATAACGAGTCAAGAAAGACAAAGCAAAGCCGATAAAAGACAATTGCAGAGACCCAAAAGAGTGAAAAGACCTAACTTAAAATATAAGTCACCTGAATGCCTGACATTAAAGAAGTGGATAACAGTCACGAAATCCCAGACAAAGACTGTGAACAAGTGGGTGAGAGTGGACTGCCCCAACCGTGAAAAGACAAAGTAAGAAAACTGGACTAGACACACAAACTGAATAAAGACAAAGAAAATTTCTGAGAAACCGAAAGGTGCGCTAAAAGCAGTTGATCCCAGTCAACACTAAGTCATTTGAGGTGTGGAAACACATTCCTGTACATATAATTAGACAATATTTCAACATGGTAGACACAGAGAATAGAGGATCTAGATGTGAGTTTTTTCGTAGATGGTCTAAGATGTGTTTCTATTGTACAGGCTTTCTAATGCTTATCTGGTTTATTTTGGCAATAATAATCCCACTTAGGTTAGTTGTAGAAAATACATCTGTAATCGTGAATGACACAAATAGTGACAAGAAATCTAACATAAAGAACACTGCAACACTGGTAGATAGTACTGATTTCCATAGGGACAAATCAATAAATGATTTCTCCAAGAATGTCTTCACGAAACATTTGTACGAATACGTGGAGACAATGGATGTGAGAGATTGGTATGTATGTATGCAGTTACCTGCGTCTGTAACAGAAGGCGTGACGTATCATCACCTTCCTTTGACGTATGGAATAACTTGTAGTGTTTTAGCTAGCTTATTTTATAAAACAGGTAAATTAGAGTATTATTACACTGACACAGATGCTGTTTTTGCTAAAGTTCCTGTAGTCCCTGATCTAAATATGGTGAAATTTGCAAAGATTTTTGGAGAATTTTTCCTAGAAACAAAAGAATTAACATTAGAATACGCATTTAAACATAATCTTACTTGTGGGTTAAGAAAAGAAGAAAAGGTTTTCTTGGACATGGTAGAAGACAGAAGGGCTAAATTTCAAAGAAAGGCAACAGGAGAAAAGACAAAAACCCCACCTTGGGCGTTTGAAGAGGGAAGTTATGACAAAGGTGAAGCAAATGCAGCTATGATTCTAGATTGGCCCCAACAAGGAAAATTGTGCATTAGTAGAGACAACACTTTATATGATAACTATTTCGTGGGTTCTAGTGAGTGCCGAGATACATACAAAATTCTAGGGGGATGGGGATTCAAAGGAGAAAAAGATCCAGTATTTCCAGGGATCTATTACATTTGTGGAAATAGAGCTTATTACAGGTTGCCGGACCATTGGTACGGAACATGCTATCTAGGCCTGGTCTTTCCAAAGATTTTTCATGTGGAAAGAGGAACGAAAGGAATTCACGAGATAGGTAAACCATTAACTCGTAGGAGGAGGGAAAGCTTCTCAGAAATAATAGGTGACATTTTTGGAGCATTGATACCAGCAGTGGGTAAATCTTTGAATGCATACAAAATTCGGAAATTGTTTACAGTAGTAGATCGTTTATCAACGAATACTGCTGGAGGGTTCTTGATGGTAAATACCGAAATGGTTGCCATGAGAGTTATGGTGATGCAAAATCGACTTGCCCTTGATATTCTTTTGGCAAAAGAGGGTGGAGTCTGTGGAATGCTGAAGGTACAACATTGTTGCACTTACATTCCAGACAAAAGTCAGAATATACAGAAGTATGTAAAGAACATTACTGATCTGCATAAAGAAATTGCCCCACTGGAGGTTGAAGGTGCTTGGGAGAGACTTGGTAAGAGTTTTTCCTCAATGAAGAAATGGTTCACAGAAATAGGTAGTTCTCTTATTGGGAAAATACTAATTCCAGTGACTGTAGTATTAGTGATAATATCAATATTGAGATTAGCATATATGTGTGTTAAAAGAAGAAAAAGACAAAATAGAGTAAAAAGAGAAAATGAGAAAAATAAAGAAAGAGAACGGGAGATGGGAGAGATCGAATTGGAAGAGTTTAAAGAGAACATGTACAAAAGGTCTAAAAGACAGGATGAAAATAACACGATTGTCTAAATTAACAAATGCAAGTGGACAAGAAACATTTATCTGATAAAATGTTATAGGTTTTTGTGGTGATGTTAAAAATCACCAAAGGGGGAATTGATGGAGCAGGGGAAACAAAATATTTTTGTCCCCCTATGAAATTAATGACCTCATAACGCTAATGATACTAACCATTTGAAATTCATGAATTAACCAACAAATACACCTTTTTAGTAGACACTACACGTGGGTAATATGCTGACTTGTGCAAAATCTGATTTATTTACAAATGTGAAGTTAATTAACGTTAGTATTGTGATTTGCGCAGTAATTGGAAGTGAATTGCATGATTTGTGTTGCATAGTAGAACTGTATTGTGGCAAAGAATGCAGATGGTAAGTAAAATGGATTTAAATGTCGCTTTCGCTAGGTAATATCTAACACGGGTCATTAGAATGGTGGGTGGTAAACAGAAAGGCTTATTTTCCATATTTTAATTTCTATTGTGTTTGTTCTTATATTAGTTCCGTTCGGGCCTGCTAGGCCATGCTTCTAAAATGGCCGGTGGAAAGGACGAGATCGCGTGTGTTGAACAAAGATGGCCCCCACGCAGCCTTGGTTCGAATGCTCCAGTCACGTGTATGCGGCCTGTGCTCTGAGTGAGAGATGTCAAGGCCAATCTGACCTGCAATAAGTAGCGTGCCAAGTATTCAGCATATATGCCTGGGAACGGATGAAAAAGACAAGCGACAGGGGATGAACTAATGTGTGACCATCAAAGATTGTTGCAAAATGGACTAACAAATTAGACTACTTTTTGGACTCCATGGCCATGATACTTATTGTGTGCTTTATAGTCCCCAAACCGGTTCGAACAAGGAGGGCGATGAGGTGACCATCACCACCCCTCCAATGGACCAATTAGCATGATTCTTGCCCCTAAAGATTGCAACTTTTGAATGTAGTGAGCCAGAGAATAGGGTATAAGAGAGTCTGCTCTGACGTTGTGAAAAAACGTGCTTTTTATTTTTCAACCTTGATGCTGCGAGAGACTCTGTCATTTTGGACTTTGAACTTTGACTGGGGAAGGAACGAGATCGTCGCGGGAATTTTGCCCGGGAGGTGCGTCCGACGAGGTTAGCGGGACAGTCAGTCAGTTTGGGAGTCCTATCCTGTGATCTGCGGTTCATCTTCTTTTGGTGAACCATTCTTGTCATCGCCCCATGGCCAAGGGTAATGCATAATTTCTCACTTTTCCTAAAACTTTTCTTAAAATGTTTATTGATATTTCTAAATGTTTTGCCTAATAAAGAATTTTACTTATTTGCTTGAAGAATTTTAGATAAAATGATATTCTAACTCTAAAATGAGTCTGTGGTTCTTTAAAACAAAGTTTATGATTTAATAAATGTTAAAGGTTCCAATTGTGATTGAGCTGGTCTTAATCACCATCAACTGATTCTACTAGTTGGTCCATCGACCGAATAGCGGAGTACCTTGATGTTTAGAACCGACAGGATTCGAAGTCAATGTATATAATGTATAGGTTATAATTCTGTCATTTTAATAAGGTATCCCGCTTGTCCAGCAACTCATTCTCCTTAGTATTTAATCCAGAAATTGAATGAATGCATGTATGCGGTGTCATGGGCCCCAATGACATAAATTGTGTGTAGGTGTATTTCCTGGATTGGTGTCATAAGGAGAAATTTATATTAGCCGCGCTGGATCAGTGGCATACGTAAAAACTTGGAACACAATAAGAACTGCCTCTGAAAATCACTTATGCAAAGCTTTGTGGCAGGAGATGCAAAGAAACGAAAAGCACTAGCCCATGTTTATTTAAATGCAGCAATAAACGAATTGGGTATCCAATCAATATGGGCTAACTCTCTTTCGCCAACTGCTTTAAGAAAATGTATCAATGAGATAATAAAGAAAGTATCTGTGTTAAAAGATAAGGAGAAATTTGCAAGCATAGCCCATGCCAGGTAGGTTATTAATTAATACAAATCTCTTAAAACCCAACCATACTTAGAAGCCGGCTGGTTAAGAAAACTGAAAATCGATTTCATGCATTTATGTGTTGACAAAACTCCAGGGGAAGAACATGAATGGAATAAGACATCTACAAGAAAACTCTGTAGACTGTTTAATAAAGGGATGGAGAACATGGTTCACATCATGTGTGTATGCCCAGGACTGATAAAAGAAAGAAGAAAATTGTTGAAAACTTTTTCAAACGAGCAGGGAATCTGCACCTGTAGGCAATCTATCATTTCAAGTCTAAGATCCACTGACCCAATGATCAACTGTCGATATACGATTTTATTTTAAATATGGCTGGAAAAAAATATTATTTGGTACAGCTGAGCATTTGGTTGGTACGTGAGACTGTATAAAATATTTAAAGTATACTCTGCCATATCTTGATTTGTTATAATCCCATGTATTATATTTATTCAGCATTACTAATATCACAGAACTTTAATTGTAGCACAGCGCATCTGCACTTCGGCATACAAAACACCTCCCGGTACTCAGAATAGTTGGGAAGAGATCTTTGTTTTATATGTAATCTGAACATCTTTTATAGATAGTATATGCTTTTATAGAAGTGTCTTTAGGTGTTATATTTTTATTAAATGTTGCCTAATGTATAACTTTTAAAATGAATTTTTTGTATGATAAATGTAAATGCTGCGGTTTTAAATAACTATGCATAAATACATAAACTTCTTCTATTCCATTTTGCTAGAAATGGCTATTTCAACCAACCCCCCTCCCACAGTGTATGCATTTTACAAACATTTGTTGGACTGGAGTTAGAATAATAAATCTGATTCTTCTCCCCCAGTGTAAGCAATTTCGCCAATGTTTGTTAAACTGTAGTTAAAATAGTAAATAAGACTCCATTGTTTGTTAAACTGGAGTTTAAACAGTTAACCTGGCTTCTACCTTGCATAATGCAGGCTTGTTCCTCAATATTTGTAGGGTTGTAGTTAGAGTAGTTTATGTGATTTCCTTTTTATTTGTTTATTTTTTTAATATTTTTAACTTGGAGTATGGCTGCTATATTTTCCTTCTTTCTGGATATTTATGAGATATTTCGGGACTATATAATTGTAATTTAAAAGTGCGTATTTGAAAATTATTTTACTTGCTTTGTTTCTTTTTATTGTGTCTTGCTTTTTACTTTTACATATGTGATAAAATACTGAAAGTATTATAATGTGTTATATACTTAAATCATTTATTTTTAAGGGTTTAATAAATATCCAATGTGTTGGCAAGTATCGTAAAATATTACAAATTATTGCTGTTTGTATTATATGTTATTTTATATAAATACTATTATATATTAACAAATAATATTTGTTTGTATAAGTAATTTATTTCAATTTTTATTTTAATATCATTTTGTTTTTCAATTGTTGCATTTATTTAAAAATTAGATGAGTTTTTAAGATTACTTTTATTTAATCTGTTTTTTAAGGTATTTCTTTTTCAAAAAATAATGTAACTCTTTTTGCTTACAATAAATCAAACACATATACTTGCCAATGCAAAGTCAATATTTTGGTACACAATAGTTTTGTCATCAATATTCTTTTACTTTACATTATACATATGTAAGTTGATATTGTGACAGTCGATATTTTGACAACATTTTTCTACCACAATATTTTTGAGGTTGATGTTTCATCTTACAAACTATATTGAAATTTACAGTGCCAGGCCGCAACATGAACTGAAGCAGTACTTTATTGTGAATAAATCAGGATCAAGATATTAATGCTGTAACAGTCCCCTATAGAACCTGTAGCCCCATACCCAAAATTCCACAACACATGCCAGACCAGCACACACAAAGCCTATGAGGCTGGAACGGATAAGGGAAGATAACAAACCATGCTACACCAAAACTGTACATTAGCAAAAAAATTAATCATGGAGGGAAGTTACATCATTTCCAGTTTTTTTTTTAATAAAAAGGTTCAGTACATTACACTATCTTTAAAGTTGGAGGGAAGTCAAATTATGAGATATTCGGTCATCTTGCCTTCCTCTATCCACTTGCTACAGTAATAAATTATTACTATAGCATAATGCTTAGAAATGGACATGATATACATTGGCCCTATGAAATTGAATCCCACTTTCTGCCTTGGTCATTCCCAATTCCGATACAAGCCGTAGGAAAAGAGTGTACATTTAATGGTTTGTCTGCATTAATACACATTTAGCACTCGCTTCTTGATCGACTGATGGCCGCCAATAGCTAGTCTTAACTTTTTATTTGTTTTAATCATACCAAAATGTCCCTCATGGGCAAAAGTCATAAGCTTAGGTCTCAGGGCAACAAGAACAATGAGGACATCACCTCTTATAACAATGTAAACCTGTGTAGAATGATCGTCTTTGCTCTTCCGAAAATGCAATAAATTCACCTCCAGTTCTTTACTATATACTCCTTTATCCATATGTACTCCACATCCTCACTTAGAGCTTACATCCATTCATATGCGGTCACAATAAACTCAGAGTTGTGTCCATCTGTCAACCACGCCACAGCCACATTACTGCCATCAGTCCATTGGTTTTCATCTTCCCTGAATTTGCAGTGATTTTCAGAAAGTTACCCAGAAAGTATATTCATTTTTTCAAGAATATGCTCCAGATTTAACAAGCACTCATGTAATTTACAAAGCGATTTTTACATGTGTGGCAATATTTGGCAAATCCACAATTTACCAATAACGATGGGTTTCTGGTCAGTATGAATCAAAAATGGTCTTGTTTATTGAAACGCTTTAAGTCTGTGGAATGCCCACAAACAAGCAAATGATTCTCTTTCATTTACTGAGCCTTTTGACTCGGACCCTCTCAGTTTTCAGGAATCAAATGCTATTTTGCTGTGACTTTCCTCACCGGAACAAGTTCATGATAAATAGAACTACTAATGCAGAACAAATGTACTGATTCATTAGATAAAGCAACACTGGCCTTTTTATCAACGGACTGCTAGTCTTTATTTTCTTTGGAAGACCATCTGGACACAGTGGCATTTTTCTGGTTTGAATTTAAAAAATTGGTTGCAGCTGCGTTCTGCCTTTGCTGTTGGTGCCACCTTATTCTGCCTTTGACAGAATCTTCTACAGGCATGTCAACAAATGCCTAAGGCATTTTTATATATAAGTGACACTGGTCCTCAATGTACTCACTGCTGGGTTCTTACAACCAATGACATCAAATTATATGTATCAAAAGCAATGTGAGCCATAGATGATAGAGGGGAATTCCCACTCCTCACCTCTATCTCTGCTGTGTGCAAAGATTCTGGAAACACCGTAGGGAAAGTGCTGACTCTGCCCCCCAGGACCTGGAAGCAAATGCGGGCCGCTGCTAAAAAGGGAATTAAAGCTCGCACCTGTAGGAAGCCAAAGCCTTCCTCCCTTGACAAAACAGCGGATTCGGCAAAAAACAGACCAGTAGCTAGCAAGCAGAAGACGACCAGCTCTCCAGAAGTGGCACCAGTTAACTCCGCGGTCTTAGATATACCCTAAGGAATACAGATTTTGAGATAGGGGAGGTACTCTCCACACAGAAAGTCACAAACTCACAATAACAACTATCTCCCCCACGGAGGTTAGTCAGAAAACCGCCCATAATCAACCCCCCTTACAAGCCGGTACCCAAAAAATCGCTAAAAGGGGTACGAAAACCCCGCAGCCGACCGCCACCGGTTTGGGAGGCAGAGTTAAAATAACCCCCTCATTGAGTTCCTACTTTAAAATAAAAGGTACAGAGGATCAGGGTAACCAGCTGGGCCGCACTCAGACATTTCATAAGCCCCACTCTTCGCAGGAGATAGTCGTTAACTCCTACGCAGTATACATCTCACGATATTCACACTTCTAATCGTTATTCACCTCTTGCAAATGTAGAGTACCCTAATAACCCCCCTGAGGAGAACCCGACCACAACTCGTGAGCTTGGAGGGGGGCCTACTCTAATAGCACTGGAAGTACAGGGGAGGGGGGAGGGGACGCCCCAGGCTTAGAGAAAATAAGCTCTCTAACAATAACCGAAATCCGGAATGCGGACATCAGTCACATTCTGCTCGCCCTATCAATCGACATGAAGGAGAAATTTGCAGTATCAGAGCATAATCAGGCTAAAATTTAGGGCGCTTGCGAGGGTTTAGAGGAAACGTTGGTTGACATCACGGAAAGGCTGCTCACCATGGAAGGCTCCCTTGGGTCTCTGCAAGAGGAAGTAAGGACTAATCAAAAGAAGATTCTAGCACTAAAAGCAGGAGAAAAGGAACTCAGAGACAAACTGGAAGTTCTGGAAAATAATTCCAGAAGGAACAACTTAAGACTTCTGAATGTTCCAGAGGGCACAGAGGGTGGGAGTATAAAGCATTTTGTAGTTAACCTACTTAAAGAACACATTCCGGAAGCAGCAGAGTTAGATTTAGAAATAGACATACAGAGGGTTCATTGCGATCCCTTTAGAAGAGTTTCGGACAAAGGGAAGCCAAGGAAGATACTGATCAATTTCCGCACTTACTCTATAAAGGAATTAATTCTTAGAGCCGCCCTTAGGGCAAAGTAGTTCCAAAAACAGGAATGGTCTTTTACTATAAGATCAGATATCTCTAAGGTAACTCAAACCCGCCAGTGGGAGCTTGGACGCCATGTACTGGAACTGAAGGCTCTAGGTGCAACAGCACAACTGAAATTTCCGGCAATGTTGAGAGTAATGTGGAGAAACAAAATGTATAATTTAAGGGAGGCACCTGAGGTTGAAAATCTTATTTTACAGATTAAGACTCATAAAGACTCATAAAAAGTCATAATAAGAGGTCGGAGATGCAAGCTCAAAGGGGTATGAGGAAATACCCAGGTTGGATAAAGGGAGGGTTCACCCAGGGCGGGCAGGAGGGATGGGTCACAGAAATGCACATTATTTTTTAGTATACTTAGACACAGGGTGGGGAGCATGGGGGAAAAAAAAAAATATGGTCCTCATTGGTACAAAGGATAAGAACTCTGGTAAGAGAGGCGGGATTTACATACACTACAATAGGGTAAGGAAAAAATGGCACGCAGCTTGAGGGTAGTTTCTTGGAATGTGAATAGGCTAAGGGTAAACAGTAGACGAAGAAGGATTCTAGAATTTCTCAAACTCTCTGACAATGATGTCATAATACTACAGGAAACCCATTTACAACAGGAAGAATGGGAGGGAGTGTTAGAGCAGAATAAATGGATCACCCATCTTGCATGCACTAATCAGTCTTGTAACGTGAAAGGGGTGTCAATTTTATATAAGAACTCAGCCCAAGCCAGGGTGGAGGGTTTTACGGTAGATTCAGGGGGTAGATGGCAAATAATTACGCTAAATCAACAATATAGGGTATGCTTTTGTGGGGTATTATGGTCCAAATGTCGATGATTCGTCCACACTTAGAGAATTATATCAACAGCTTCTCATTATAAAATATCATATTATTATAGGTGGAGATTTCAATACACTGCTGGATCCAGTGCTAGATAAATCCACAATCAGACCAGCAGTGAACTCACCTAAAATAAGGGACTATGTACATCAGTTGATAAAGAACTTAGCTTTGGTAGACATTTGGAGATTGAAAGCAGGACAGGACAGAGGGTATACCTTTCAGAACAAAAACTGGTCTCACTCCTCTAGAATTGATTTTTTCTTGACAGATCAGAAACTTAATAAGAGCATTAGTAGTGTGGTACACCAACCCTCACACTTATCAGATCATGCTGCGGTGAAACTAGAGATGTCTTTAGAGGGCCCCCAATCACAGATTAGATGGACGCTAGATAGAACGCACTTAGGCAATACAGAAGTTATAAAATCCCTAAAAGCTGACACAGTCTGTTTTTTTAACCAAAATGAACATTCCGCACCGCCACATATTGTTTGGGATGCTTTTAAAGCCTATATTCGTGGGAGATTAATCAGTGCAGCAGCATATAAAAAGAAGATAGGGAAAAACAAATTAAAATAATATGAATTGTCCATTAAGGAAATTCAGGATAGGATTGCAAATAGATCACACATGCAGGATAGCATAATTGAGGAGCTAGAAAATAAACTGAGAGAAGCGAGGGAGATTTGATCAGATTACTTGGAAAGGATGGCGAAAAAGAGATCGAGGCTAGCAAGTTGGCGAATTATGAATACAGTGAAGGATGTGGAAAGATGGTAGCCTGGTAGGTGAGGCAATATCAGGTCAGAAATCAGATTAAGGAAGTATTCAACAATACAACCAAAGGCCGATGTACGGAAGATCGGACAGTTGGGGAGGCTTTTTTTCAAGATCTGTATACTGATGATACAGCAGTTACACATCTAGACATAAGGGAGTGGTTACTACGGGATAAACTCCCCTGCCTGGATAAAAATCAGAAGGCTTCCCTTAATCAGGAGATCACCACTTCAGAAATAGATAATATTATTAAAAAATGTTAAAACGGGAAAGCTTCGGGTCCTGATAGCCTACCCAATGAACTGTAAAAGGTTTTGCAGAAGGAACTCACCCCCTTCCTCGAAAACTTATTGAGTAATATATATAACTATCATGCTCCCCCTCCGACTACCTGGAATGAGGCTGTGATAACTCTGATACTCAATCCAGAAAAAGATTCTAAAAAATGTGAGTCTTATAGACCAATTTCCTTGTTCAACGCAGATTATAAAATGTATACAAAGATTCTTGCGAAAAGGTTGGACAAGGTATTGGGAGAGATTATAGATGTAAACCAGAAGGGTTTTATGAAGGGATGGCAGCTCTCAGACTTAACTCATGATTTGGTGTGCGCAATAGATGTAGCTACTGTCATGGGTGTTCCTTTATCAGTCATAATGATAGATGCTGCCAAAGCCTTTGACCGAGTCAGTTCGCCTTACCTTTATGAAGTAATGGAACTGAACGGCTTGGGGGGCAACTTTCTTTTAGCAATCCAAAGTATATACTCAGCCCCCACAGCTAAGGTATTGGTCAACGGCTCATTAATCTCAAGCTTTCGGATAAATAGGGGAACTCGCCAGGGCTGTCCTCTTTCACCGCTATTGTTTAATCTGTATATAGAGCCTCTAGTGAGGAAAATTAGAGCGGAGCTAAGAATCCCTCCATTTCGGTATTGGGACTGGTATAAAAAAGAGGCTATGTATGCAGACGACTTAATAGTCTACACGAGTAATTTGGAGATCTCATTGCCAGTAATTTTGGAAATAACTGAAAGTTTCGGGAAAATCTCGGGTTACTTGGTAAATAAAGACAAAACAGAGACCATGACATGGAATAGATCTCCCCCAGAACATCTCAAGCACTTAAATAATACAGAAATTAGATACTTAGGAATTTGTGTTACGAAGGATGTGGAAAAAATGGCATTCATTAACTTTAATCGACTCATGCAGGAGTCTAAAAGACTCTTGCAAAGTTGGGTTTCCCTTCCAATCTCGATCTTAAGGAGGGCTAATTTAGTCAAAATGACGATCCTTCCAAAATTTACCTTCATGTTTAATGCTCTTCCTGTTCATTTTAAACAAGCCTGGTTTAAAAAACTACACGGTCAACTCAGCAGTTTTATATGGAGGTGTAAGTCAGTGAGAATCGCCTGGAAAAAACCCAGGAAAAAAAAGTTGGAGAGTGGAATAGCACTTCCTGACTTTCAGCTTTATTATTGGGCCTTTTTCTTGAAAAATGCTAGACGTTTGCTGATGGATGTACACGACATGCCAGTGCGGTTCAGAGCCTTAACAAGAGACCTAGCAGGGGAAGCCGATCACTTCCTATTTAAATTTGGCCACCCAAAAGTTTTTAAAAAAATCAAATTTAAGATTCTAATTTTGCATGCAAAATTTGGGCACAAATTAGGAGAATACTAGAGATCCCATACTATAGTAGTATGGCACCAATTTGGAGATCCCCAGGAACCCCTCTATGCTTGAAGGATAGTTTGGCGACCCCATTGCTAAATGCCGGACTGGTTAAGTGGGGTCAACTCACCGAGCAAGGTGTCTTGGCTCCCTGGCTCTCTCTATCTCAATCTTCAAACTACAAGTTATCCCGATTTAAGTATTATCAGCTGGCCAGTTGGGCACAAACTCAGTTGAACTTGGGGTTGGAAACGGAATTCGAAAAGGAACTACAAAACACCCAGAATTACAGAAAGGAAGTTTCTAAATGGTATTGGGCATTGGTACAAGGGGCCAGCGGTCACTCGACATCTCCGGAAGAGATCTGGAAGCTGGACATGCCAGGCTGCGATGCTCTCCACTTATGGCAAGTATCGGTTACTACACTATGGTCATCAGTAAAATCTGCATCACTCAGGAGGAACAATTTATTTACATTATATAGGGCTTATTGGTCCCCCAAGAAACTGGTGAAGATGAGAGGAAGCAAGAGAAGATGCTGCCTAAAGTGTGATTTGGAGAGCGTGGATGACATTCATCTCTTCTGGCAATGTCCAGCCATCCGAGTCTTTTGGCAAGATGTGGGTGAAGTATTGAATAGAATTTTGGGGGCCAACATTGAGGTAAGCCTATCCTTAATCATCTTTGGGGTACTGAAGGTAGACAAACCTGGTCTGGGGAAAAGTAGATCTTTTCTACTCTTTATACTAATAGCTATTGCACGCAGAGAAATTTGTATAAAATGGGTCTCTGAACTTCCACCTACTTGTGCGGGTTGGCTAAGTTTTTCTACACATGTTGCAAGATTGGATTGCCAATCTGGCTCGTTTAGGAGAGAAAAAATGTGGGACATCTTTCTCAAGGTCTTTCCCCCTCTTAATCTACTTACTTAAACCACCATAAGAGGGCTGGGTAATTACAACATTTGGGTCTTGTTACAACTAAGTCCAAGGATTAAGACAAAGCTCAACAGGGTGAGGAGATTAGTGGTGGAAACTACTAAAAACATCCTTGACCATAGTTGAAGAAGGCACTTAATGGACGGCGGGAGCGTGGAGGTATGCGGCGCTCAGATACCAAATATCATTCTCCACTCCCACAGCTGGGTCCAAGCCTTTGTCATATATGAGGACTAAAAGAAGAAAAAAAAGAAGCAATGTGAGTGTGCTTGTCTAAATCGCAAAGAACACATTAAGGTTTGCCACCCATAAATATCGCTCCACTTACTGGCACCGCATACACCTTTCATCTGTAGACTATCCTACATTTTAATTTCCATATGTGCATATAGAAGACTAGGTATGATCCTCACTCCATCCTGAACTCGGCCTCATCATTTTCCCTTAATACATTATAGAAATACCTCAAAACCTTCCTTTTCAAGAAACTCCTCACTGGTAACTGACACCTAGACTATTTCCTTGTCGTCTCTGATAAACCTGTAGGAAGCTATGCATTGTAATGGAGTTTAAATAATTATGAGAATCCTGTTTCCTCAAACGTTTCAAGATAAATGTAATTCACCAAATTTTAGAGTCATATGTAATGTATGTGATCTTATTCGTTTTTTCTAGAAATTGCATTCAACAAGTTTGTCCTTCCTAAAAGATCACATACATTACACCCTTCTTTTCATATTTTTTATGTGCTTTCTTCATACACTACATTACTATCCCTCATTTTTTTCTATCCTTCGTTGGGGAGGAGGGTGTAGACTGTGCAAACCCCATCTATGCTTTTACCCTTCTTTTTTCCACTCCTTCTTTACTCTTGCAATTTTTCCTGCCTTTTTCACTTTTTCACTTTTTTTGTTCTTGCTTTAGCTGGGCTGTGTGCATATTTAAATTTTTGTATCATGTTCTCGATCTGGGATTTGATAGCAGATCAGTGATTTTTAGACATTCTCATGATTGGAATTTCTCACAAAGCTGTTTGATGATTTGGATACTCATATGTTGTAGTTTCATAATAATTATTTCTATCCGACTACTTGCTACACCGAACACTATCTACTTTGGCAGTAAGAAAGTAATATGTAAGGCTGATCACCATCTGCCAAAGCCCATCCCACCTTCCAAAGCCTTGGATGGCCTGGTTAGGACATTCCCTTCCTGTCAGGAAGACAATCCTTTTTAAATGAGGACCATTTTCAGTATCAAATGCATAAACACATACAGACTACATCCTACAAATTTTTGGAAGTCATATTTCCATAGCCCCTATCTTTTTTTCTAAACTGTTAATTTTATTCTCCTCCTTGAATTCTGAAAATGGTGCCTTTGTCCTCCCTTGATTAAAGATCTTCACACTCATTCTCCTCCCTTGTGGTGTTTAGGGATGGAAGCAATCCCTTATTCAACGGGTAGGCACAGAGAGGTGTGAGATAGCTGTTAGCTTGTGTGTTGTTCAGCTGCATGTGGCTCTCTCCTACTGTCTAGTTTGCAAAGATAAGAAAGGTAACTCACCACTCCATTGGTTTCTCTGAATCTTCTATTTGAGGGAAGTTCACCAAAATGAAGCTGTGGCTAAAAACGTGCAGCTAATATTGATCAGTGTTTAAGAAACGATGAAGACATATCACCTTTACTTCTTCTTTTAGAGGCTTTGAGTTGTAACTCCAGTTTTAACAAATGCTCTATGTCTGGTGAATTTTAGTAGATAGGTATAGAACAGCTCGAACATATGTCTGCCCAGCATCATATTATACCCCTGACTCTAAGCCCCACAAAAAACCCAGAAATGTATGTATGTAATTGCCCAATAGCAAATTATTTTAGAATTTCTTTACATTGGGATGATGGGGTTTGAAGAGGTACTGATTGGGGTCCTCAGGTATACAGGTGCTTCCTTAGTGCAGTTGCAACCTTTCCTTTCATTTTCTGATTTGCTTAGTCAAGGGGTGTACTACATCAGCCCTTATTAGAGTATATAGTTCCTGAGATTCAAACTGTGATGCCCAGTGCATAATTTGTATTGGACTTAGTGCTGGTGCCCAAAGCTCTGCTGTGAAACCCGTGGCTGGTGCAATTAAAAGTAGGTCCATGAAATACCAAGGCTGCAGTGCATAGTCTTGAATTCACCTCAGGTTTCTTTAATCCACTACCATACCCTCCCAGCCTGATTATCTCACTCTTGCAGGTTCCTGTTTTCTCCCTCTATGACGGTTTCCCTCTTTTGCTTCCCCGTCTTTCGGCTGCCTTTGATTTTTCGTTTCTTGCTCTCTGTTGCAGAAAAATAAGTGCTGGTGCCCCCCACCGGCAACCACTGGCTCAAATTAAGCACTGGTGATACCCAGACACTCCAGAAAGGTCCCGCGTAGCTCATTGCATTTCTATGTTACTGAGCACGTATCCAACTTGAGCCAAAGATCTATGCAACCCTTCCGTGAGATAACAGAGCTATATGACTCTCTGTACTCCTGTACTTTTACGTAATTTTTGTGCATTAATTATATTGTGTTCATCTTTATTGTGCCTCTGTGGTGCATGATTTACACTTTTTTAGCAGCCAAAGAGACTTTGGGGCTGATTTATGAGAGGCTTGCGCAGCCAGAGCAACACTTTTTCTGACACTCCTGCAGCGTGAGCCTCTCAATCATATCTATGAGGCAACGCTAAGCCACTCTGGGTGGCTTTGCACGACCTCAGAGATACGGAGTAAAGCAAAGCAGCGCAAGGAGCTGCCTTGCCCTACTCTGCGTCAAGGAGGCGTTCCATGAGGGTTGTGGCGGGTTTTCCCATGTGCACCAATGGATTTTCACGCTGCCCCAGATTTACTTAATCATGTAAACCTGGGACAGCACCAAAATCTAACTCCTCCCCAGAGCAGGCGTAACGAGGACAAATATTTTCATTTCTCCTCCTATTTTCCTCTTTCCATGTGTGCTGCATTCTGCTTCACACATAAAAAGAGCAAAACGCCTCTTGGTTTCTTTTTGTGCAGGAAGATGCCCCTGTCTGCACAAAAACAATCCTGCCTGCACCTGAGGCACCCTTGCACCATGTTGCAAGGGTGCCACCATGCTGCAAGGGTGCCTATGTTGGTGCTAGGCAGCAAATTGTTCATCAGTGCAGGGGGAAAGGACAGGAATGCACTGTATTTTATAAATGTGGTGCATACCTGCCCTTTCACATTGGCGGAGGGCAGTGCAGTAAGAAGCCATGGGGAGAGGATGTAGCCTTATGGCTAGAGCGATCGACCTCGAAGCTGGGGAACCAGGTTCGAGTCTCAGCAACGACGCTCAACATCCTGTCTCTGGGCAAATCACTTAATCTCCCCATGCCTAACAAAAATGAATGTGCCCATCTGTAATGAAACTTGTGCTCATGTAAAGCGCTCTAATACCTGATGTTTCGGGTCTATTTTGCGCTATATAAAACTCCGGGTAAAAAAAAGACATGCAGCGCTGCCCTACGATATTTCCTCATACCTGAGGCACTAGGAATGCTCCGTACTTTTAGGTGGTGCTTAAAACGTAGATTCTGTTGTTTCAACTGTTTTGTTTTTCAGTAAGCCAGAGATCCCTTTAAAAGTAGAGGGAGCACCCTTTGTAAAACCCTGCAAAAAGAGTTGGGGCCATATTATCAAGAACGGCAATAACATTATCGCCGCTTTAGCGGCAGGAAACTGCCGCTAAAGCGGCGATAAGGGGCTTGATAATATGCCCTATAGAATTCCAATAGAAGCCCAGGTTTTGGTGTGAAGGACATCAAACCTGGGCTTCCATTGGAATTCTATAGGGCATATTATCAAGCCCCTTATCGCCGCTTTAGCGGCAGTTTCCTGCCCCTAAAGCGGTGATAATGTTATCGCCGTTCTTGATAATATGGCCCTAGATCTGGAGGGGTCCTATTTGGCGTCTTGTAAGAGTGGAGTAACAGCCCGCTATGTAAACTACATCACAGTGACTGTATAAGGTTGTACGTTTTGAGACGATTTAATCCCCTTTTAATTGTGAGGCGCTTTAGTAAATCAAATAGAGAAGTGGAGTTTTAATTGAATTGCTGTGTCATATTGCAAACAATATAGGGGCATATCTACAAGGGCTGGCGATAATTATCGCTCAGCGCTCTTAGCGTGAGGATAATTATCGCCGGCCAACTCTGAATTTTATCGCGGAGATAGCGTGCTTTCAGCAACGCTTATCTCCAAAGCGATAAAATTCAGAGCGCAAGCTGCCAACTGTGCGATTATCGCTGGAAATCCAGCGATAATCGCACAACTTTTGGCGATAGCTTGCTGATAGGGCTACACATACTTAGCCATGATATCCACTTTCCATAGGATATCATGGGTAAGTCAGTGTCAAAGCAGGCGTAAGGGAAGTAGCGATAACAGAGGTTATCGCTACTTTTCTTGTCGCCATGCTTCGTAGCGTGAGGCTTGATAATAGGAGAAATGTCGCCTAGCTACATTTTTCCCGTTATTCTGGGGAGGAACGCCCACTTTGCATCTCATTAGAGATGCAAAGCTGGGCGATATGTGAAAGGGCGAAGAAGCATGGATTCACGCGTTAGCGTGTCCTTGCTAATAGGGCGTTAAAATTATCGCCGCTTTTCGTCCGAAAACGAACGCTAAAGCGGCGATAATTTTATCGCCAGCCCTTGTAGATATGCCCCATAGTTAGAGATAAAGCGAAGTAAAGAAAAAAAAACTATAATATTTAGGGTTGTTCTTCATGCAACCTGCCCAAATGCTAGAACACACCTTGGCTTTAGCGGAATATTTTACGGTTATTTATTTCTTGTTATACCAGTTCTATGGATAATATATAGCATTTCCATACAGATATATCTACATTATTATTGTCAACCATTTCAGCCCGAAAGGGCTCAGATACTCGCTTATGAAGAAGCCACCCGTATCTGACTGCCAATTCAGAAATCTCATTTACTAATATTCATTTTTAAATAGAAACCAAAGGAGAAGATGAACACAGTGAAGACTTAATACTAGCCTGGAAATCATTCTTTAATATGCTGAATGACCCAGAACAGCACAGCGCTCTGCAGAAAGTTATTCCAGGATAATAGCAGCAAACCTACTTAGGGTCATAATGCCCTTTTGGTTCCTTTAAAGAAGCAATGGCTTTCATTATAAGATCATTCAGAGCTCTAAGTAGAAGAGCCATCAATGCAAAGCGATGGGCGATGACAGAGGCTGCGGGCTGACTCATCCTTCACTCTGGTAAAAGCGATGCATTAGCTCAGTGGTTTTATACTGATCTGCATACATTAGAGGGCGTGATATAATTACCGTCTGAGTCACTCGACGACGCCACGTACACTCAAATATATCACTGAAGATATACATTCGACAGAAGGTACTTGTTAAACAGTTAAGTGACAGATCTAGTCTCATAGTCCCATTCCTAATGAAAGTGATTTGCAAACTGAAATGACAAGTCTAGTCGGAGAATTGAACCTACTCATGTTTAATAATGTCAAAAATGATCTATCTACCTGTCATTGCAAAATATGCTTCTTCAAATGTAATATTCTCATAGGTTCAAAAAAGATTGGAGTCTGCACAGCAGAGAAGCTTCCAGGCCTGATGGTTCTTAAAATTGTCATTTCTGAGGCATAAGCGCGCCCCGTGGAATCTTCTTTCTACTTAAAATGAACTTTGATTGTTCTTTTTTTTTGGCTCGGGAAGATTTTACTGATGGAACAGACCAAGAATAAGATAAGTCCACCAAAATGGAAGAAATGCTGACGTTATCATACACGTATTTCTTTGCAGCTACGTGTCTGTGCCGATTGATGGTTAAAATTTGAAAAGCAATGTGAGACTTGAGAACAGCCGGAAGAAATGCCCAGGCGGACGGGAAGGGCGCATGCGCCTTGAAATACCGTAGGTTCAAACCAATAGGAAGCGCACATTTTTCAGTGTTGATATTATTTAAAGTGAGTTATTCAGTCAGTAATAACCAGGTATAAAATTTGCAATCGTTTGATCGCGAAACTGTATACTTAATACGCAGTAATATGGAAAGCAATTATAAATGAACCTATCAGCCTTCTATTATGTTCATAAAAATATTTGAACTTTTGATTAAGCTTACCATGCAAGGCAACAGTTTGACTTTGCATTAATAAAAGTCTCTCCCTTTTTAAAATGTCTCTTTCTGTAAAAACATTACTCTAAAATCACTCTGAATGAGAGCTGGCATTTGAAGAGGCCCGAATATAGTGTGAATATATTAATAATGTTGGATGGTGTGAAAAGCACATGTGGTCTGAGGATCCTAGGCCTCCAGTATACATATAGTAAATGCTTAGTGGATGATGCTTCCTCCTCCGGATATTAAAGTCAGAAACCAGTATGTGGTTTCTTGTGTTCCCATTGAGAGGTAAATCAACTGTCTTTTCGGAATTTTTCTATTCGAGCAGGACCTTGACTTATTTGCATATGGTGACTCCATGTCTGGAGCGGAGCAGTGAGCGAAAATGATTAATTGGAATGCAACTTGAGAGCTTGCCAGTGACTGAGACTTTTGTGAGCATTTCATGCACCACATTGTGTTTTTTTATGTCTTCTGTGCGTGTATTTTAGTGTACAGTTTGAGGGAGGAAATATGAAACATTTGTGTACACCCAAAAACAACAGGTTTGTGGGTAATCTGAAAATGTTCTACAACCGATTCCAGGCTTGATAAGGATCAAGCATTTTACTCCTGTCAAGAGCAAGCGTAAATCAGTTTTCTTCTCTGGCAGGGCTGAAAAACACTAAAATTGGATGTGGACGCATGGGAGGGGGTTTGTCCATGAGATATGAAATTGAAAACGGTTTTAAATACCTCTGCATTTGTTCAAACATTTGTTTAGCATGTACAGATACAGACCTGTGCAGTTGCTTACTGAAAATCTATAAAAAGATTTCAGCAGTACCTCTGGGAAAATGCAACCGTTGTACCTTTTTATGGGATAATCCTGGAAAACTCTAGAATTACAAAAACATCATGATTCGACTGTAACAGTAGGAGTAAAACTATGGAGATTTTTTGTGAAATAGAGCCTTATTTTGATGTTTAGTTATGATCCTTCTCTTCTTTGTATCACATTGATATTTTATTTATTGGAATATGTAAACAAATGAAAAAATGTACACATCAGGTATATATATCTAAAGCCCACTGACTGCAACAGTCTCTTTACAGCCTTCAGCAACCATGATTTTGCTTAGAGAAAAAGGTCTCCCCTTTTCACGGTTTTTAAGAGTAAGTAGAATAGTAAGTAGAATTACTAGTGAACTAGATCTGTTACACCAAGAAATGAAAATGATGGGCACCATATATTCAGACAGAAGGCATGACAATGGCAGAGTCAGAGTAGACTGTGTGCTGAATATCAGTTACAGTTTTGTAACAGAAGAGCAGAAGATTGGACAAATCATTGTTTTAAAAAAATGTGTAGTAATGAGATATACAAAAAACCGAGGGGCATATTAGCAAGACCGGCGATAAAATTATCGCCGTTTTAGCGGCAGGAAACTGCCGCTAAAACGGCGATAATGGGCTTGTTAATATGCGTTATAGAATTCAATAGAAGCCCAGGTTAGATGTCCTGCACATCTAACCTGGGCTTCTATTGGAATTCTATAACGCATATTAGCAAGCCCATTATCGCCGTTTTAGCGGCAGTTTCCTGCCGCTAAAACGGCGATGATTTTAACGTGGGTCTTGCTAATATGCCCCCGAATCTTAAATATTTCTTTTTTGTTTGAGGTTTTAAAATGGAAGTCAGATATTGCTGAGAGCTGGACAAGTAAGTGTCAAGCAATAACTAAGCATGTTTATAGTTTAATAAAGCATTTTGATCACTAAACAGATTGTAATCCCTAAGAGCATTCTTCATTAATTTCTTTTGACTCGGTTAACTCATTGAGGCCAGCACATCCAAACTTGGATGACTGCATTTGTTACAAAGTCATACTATGCACCCCCATTTTTTGCTGACTAGTACTGGTGGTAACTGACTCTGACTGTCCCTGGGCTCTGTCTAACCAGGCCCAGTGCCAGTGCTATGTTGAAAAGAAGTTATAAGACTTTCTTGTCTGTAGCCAAAATTCAGCCTTCCTGTGGTCTCCCCTGATTGGTTAGAGTTAACAGGATTAGCCAGGCTGGTTTGATGAATTGATAAGTGGCACCCCCAAAGAGAGGCTATCTGTTGAAGAGAGCTCTGCTACACAGGAATGCCAGAGGAGGGGGGAGGGGTCGTAAAGCATAAGCTTCAACGGAGGAATAGGACAAGCAGAGAATGCCAGGTCCATCTACCCCCTAGCCCCTCTGACCCAACCAGATGGCAGGCTTGCGGCAGGAATTTGCAGATCGTGGGGGGAGGAGAGCTATGGAAATGAGCCATACTGGAGGTTGGTGTAACTAGTTTTTGCTCCTCTGCTGAGATTTCAGCCATACTGAATTTTGGAGGAATAGTGCTTTCCGGGAGAAAATTATGCCAAACTTTGGATGAAGTGGTCATGCTCTGGGGTGTTGCGCTGCAACTCATTGGACAGGCGTGCTCTTCTGCTTGACCCCAGAGAACCCTGAATAAATATGAGGAGCAGAGCCTCTCAGATCTGCTGCTTGAAACTAAAATAATAAGAAGGCTTGCCAAGCTGGAAACTTGATTTGCACCATCAGGCCCTGTATTCTGACTGACTGCGCCTGCGCATTATCTGGAACTACAGCCCTTTGGATGTACCTTGCTCAAAGAGGAATAAAGAGAGGATTCCCTGCAAACTACAGGTTACCAGAGCTCACCTGGACAATCACCACCATTGTGGTCCCACCTTTTCAAGGATCATCTTGGAGATCCCAGACCCTTGGATTGTGTTTTGGACACTTTGGACCCTCAAGAGGAACTTCAGGAAGAAGTTCCAGAAGTTTGGAGTAACTTTGAAAAAAAACTCCATAAGGGGACTGACTCAACCCCGAGAGCCAAGACGGCCACCTTCAACCGCGAGCCGGTCGGACCTGCTGGTTCATCTCACTGAAAAGCTCCAGCGGTCCGACTTCCAGAGCTTGAGCGGGAGCTCCCTGAAAAGCAAGCCGGCGAACCCTCACCAAATCCGGCTGGGTGAAGAGCATCGAGGGACCCCGGTAGAAAAAGCTCCAGAAAAGTTTCTAAGCCCAAAGGTAAATTCTCCACTGAGGCCTACCAAGAGAGATATCCAAGCAGGGCTCCATCATGGTTGGTCTGAAACTTTGACTTTGTCCCAAATAAGCATGACCAGATGTCCCGGTTAAGCATGACGAGATGTCCCAAAGTGGCGCTATAGGTTTCTAAATGCTATATAGTATTGGATTTTTGTTATTTTGGTGTCATTTTAAAGATAAAGCTATTTCATATTTTTATAGATTGGTGTGGGATTTTTATTGTGTGTTGTGTTTTCATTATTTACTGAATTTGTGTTTTTAAATGCTCTACATACCTGTCTCTTAAGTTAAGCCTACCAGCTTGCAGCCAGGCTACCAGGGGTTGAGAATGAGAATAATTTATTGAGACCTGTACTGAGCCCTAGGCTGTATTAGTGGCCCTATTGCCAGTGGTAGATGCATATTTACCACTACTAATATCCCACTTTTCAACAGTATTCGTTTATAAAGTTAGTAATTTTGCTGATATTTAAGCCCATGTTGTCAAGTTGACATTGTTTCATTTCAGCAAAGAATAAGAAGAATAAGCCTTTTAAAGACCCCACTGGGGCATTCATACAAGCACAGAAATAATAAAGGACTACACAATGTGGTACGTAAGATGTGAGGTTAGGTTGAACTCCAATTTTATTTTGCGCAGGTGATCCATATAAAAGCACAGGAATTAATTTAACGCTAAGATCAATAATTGAAGGGGCTATTGCGCCCCACCATAGGATTGGGAAAATCTGTTGATAGATTTGATTAAAATGACAGATATGGTTTTTTCCTAAGGACAATTTCCTTGCCAGTTAACGTGTTACCAACAGTCGTTCCCAAATAATCATAAGGTGTCACTAAGTCAATTGGTTTGTCTTCCAGGTTCCATCCTAGCAGTTTCCCAATTTTGGGAAAGGTCATGATTTTTGTTTATGCCATATTGACCTGAAGCATACTGTCATTATTTAATTTTGCTAATTGGAAAGGTGAAATTGTAGGCTGACCAGGGTATGGGACAAGGTCACGAGATCATCGGCATAGGCTAGATATGTAATAGGACAATTGTTAAGTTTGGGTGCCAAGCTTTCTGGAGAGTCAAGGTAATCGGATAAATCTGACATATTAAGTGAAAACAGTATGGGTGCAAGAACACAACCTTGTTTAACATCTTAACATCTTGTGTGAACATCTTAAGTGAAAGAGTGTTGCTCATAGAAAGCATTATCTGCAGCCATATGTTACTACATAATTCCATTATGTGATGTAACAATGAGTGATCTATACCCCAACTAAGGAGCTTGGCCCAAAGGTAACCGCAGTCAATCTTGTCAAAGGCTGCGCTGTAGTCAATGTAACAAACACATACCAGCCTTTTTTTTATTAAAAGCATATTTAATTAAAAATATAAGGGCCAAGATGCTATCAACAGTAGAACAGCATTTTCCTAAAACCAGTTTGATTGAATGGTAAAAAGCCATCGTCCATTTCCCAAGAAGTTTGTTCCTGCAGTAGAAAGTTATCAATCAATTTGCCTTCCACGTCTAGAAGTGCGACCAGACAATATTTTGTTGGGTCATTTTTAGGTCTTTTTTGTGAATGGGCATGGAAGTGAGCCATTCCAAGTTGGCGGAATCATACCAGTGAGCAATACTTTTGAAAATAAGTTGCATAAGAGTGTGCTCCATGTCACTATGTCACATTTATAGATTGCTAGAGATATCCCATTGGGTCAGCCGCCCAAAAGGGGCTACAAATTGCATCTATGGTTTTGATTGCCCTTCTTTCCTGTTCCAATGAAAGCAAAGCACCTGAAGCAGTAGGAGATTAATGTCTAATCATGAGGATCATGGAGGAAGGTTACGACTGAGGAATTCAGAGTCTGTCCTACAGATTGACCAATGCACCACACACATGATTTTAAAGATAATTCTATAGGTAGTCAGTGTAATTCTTGAAAAAGGGCAGGGGGAAACCGAATTGAGGAATGCTAAATTGCAGCCTTGCTATGGATTTTTGGAACAGCTGAATGTGGGATAATGCCCCTTTCATTAGTGGTGTATGGAAGATGATGCTTAAGGTAAGAAGTAACCTTTTTAATTGGAAATACACCATGAAGCTGTGCCCCAAACCAGTGACATCCACTAACTGCCATGACTGTCAGAATAGAATGGCCATAACAAAAGGTTCAAGGAGAGTATACCATGATAAGGAGAAATAAAGTGTTTCCAACAAGGTAGAAAGGAAGAGGGAAAAGGAACATAGAATAATGCAGAAATATATAAATTAGACCTAGATAAAGCAACCTACCATAATCTAGACAGGAGCTGTGATTACTATTGTATGCTTTTTTATGATTTTGACAAGCAATATTTTTCTCGGCACTTTAATTCAACTTGTGTAATAGATATTGTAATGACATTTTAAGGTTTCATTTATGTATTATCCCAAGAAGGGCTTGCTGGCTATGTGGAAGCTAATGAATTAAAGAGTGTGTGCGAAGTGAGATTAAGTTCAGTCTTGAAAATGTAATAGTACACTGTTCTTTGGTTCTCACTGAGAAAAATGAGCTAAACATATTGGATTCCTCTGTTTCTAAAATACACATTTATTGTAGGAATGAGGTAAAATAATCTACTGGTTAATATGGAAAAGCTTTAAGTAGCTATTAGAATAGGTAGTCTTTTTTAAAGCAGGTAAAAGATGTGCAGTAGTGTGATGTCTTAGGGCCCAATTTCAATCTCGTTAGTAAAGCATACCGACCGAATTGGTTCAGGAATGCTTTCCGTATGACTTGGATCAGGGGAGTCCGACCAAACGAGTACGATGCATCCGTGTGCATCCGGATACGATTCGGTCGGACTCCCATTGTCTTCAATGGGAGCCTGTGTTTCGAACGTGAACACAGGCTCCCATTGAAGAAAGGGGTGGGTGGGGAAAACCTTGCACCGTGTGGCGGGCACCCCATGGTGCCTGCCACACTGTGCATGGTTGGAAAGGGGTGACCAATGGGTACCCCCACAGGCCCGATTCGGAGGGCCCCGGGTGAAGGGGGGCCTGCTACGGGCCCCCAAAGACCGATTCCGGCAGCCCTTTCGTTCCGGGCAAACCGATTCGGAAAGGCTGTCCGAATCGGTCATTGTACTCGCTCGTTTGTAAACCAAGTCCATAGAGCTGTACGAATCGGCTCCCAAAGGCTCGACCTGTCCGAATGCCTTTCAGAACCGATAAGGCAAGCCCTAACGGGTACCAGGCATCGTACTTGGCCATTAGGAACTGGGAACGAGTCGGTCGAAAACAAGGGCTCCGGATCAGATTCGGCAAACACGATTCCGATTTGGAGCCCTTCCGACCGATATCGGAATCGACCGCTTAGTGTATTTGGTAATTGTATGATGATGTTATGGCTAATTATATTTCATTTTAAGAGCAAAAGTTTTTGTCTATGTTTAAGGCTTAAGACCACTAATCTGGTATCCAGTGAAAAGGCATTGTGGAAGTGAGATGGATTCGGACTTGCCCTGTCCTGGAGCAAATGGTATTCTGACAAAATATTGAGTAAAAAACTATTGTGAGATCCAAATTTTGTGTCAAAAATATTGTGATGTTAAGAATATTGTCGGACAGAAAATAGAAGGTAAGAATATTGGGCCTCATTACGATGGAGGACGGACGAGTGTCCGACCGCCATTGACGTGGGAAGGAATCTTCTGACAATGAGTCGGCGGTATCGCTTGCCCTATTAGGATACGACCGCCGTGCAGGGGCTCGTAAAATGCTTTTTTCTAGTCCAGCTTGGGCTGTGGCTCAGGAAAAGGGCCGCAGCACAAGACGCACTAGAAAAAAGCATTTTGTGCACATCCATGCACAAGGTGGCAGGCACAATGTGGTTGTAACAGAATCAAGCGAACATTCACTTGAAAGACTGCGTGCACTACAAATGTGTGTTCTGCAAGCTTAGTCAAATTTCAACACAATCATCATTATAAGTCAAAAATGTTTGAAAAACGATTGAAAAATGAGGCTTCAGGCAGATTCTATTCAACAATTTTTTCTTGTTGTGTAATGTAAATGAATCAATCAATAGAAAAAGAAAATTCAGAAAATACATCAAATGACTTGTTTCTTCTTTAGCCTATACACAGATCAATTCATCCTAAATACATTTTCCAAAATTATAGGATTACAATGTTTATAATTCACAAACAGTTATGGGTAGCCCAATGCATTTCGGGACCCTGTCCCTTCTTCAGGGGCCACTGCAATACAAAAAATAAACAAATGAATGCTAAATACATATGTTAGAATTATCAAAACATTCATTGATTAAATTCTTACATCGCTACCAAGATCGTGAGACACCATTATTTGAAAATGCGAAAAGATTACGATAAAAGTGTTGTATTTTTGTTCTGAAATGGTGAAGAAAATAAAAAAATAGAAGAGTTGCCATCACCGATTTAAATGCTGCTCCTATGTGATGAGTCGTGTTACATGCATACTGAAACAGCACAATACCATGATTCACAACAGACAATTGAAAAAGGAAAAAAGTAGATGGGAAAGCAGAAAAGAAAAAGAAGAAAAAGAAAATGACACCTACTTGGCACACAACTATGGTAATACAGACTGTGTATTTAGCCTCTGATCTCTGTGAAATGCGTGTACTAAAATAAAAATAACACGCATGAGGCGAGAGAGAAACAGAACCTGTACCCTCCTGCCAACAATACTGGCAGCCAAGACCAAGTGAAGAAGTTCATTTACCTGATAAAAATGAACTGCGGGGCAAAAACCTAAAGAGAATGAAAGATCTGCAATAAAAAAGGACTCCAACTAGTGTGAGAGACGACAAACACCGAATACTAAAAACACCCCGTGTCCTTAAAGGTATTTACCTGGTGTTACTGAAAGCCAGCAAACCATCTGAAAATAGTACGAAAACATAATGAGTAAAAACATTAAACGTGAAGACAGCAACATCTGTAGAGAAAGAGTGTCTTTTAAACTCACCGATTGCTCCGTGAAAAGTCTTCCTAACAGGTATCCGAGTAGTTGAGGTTGGTGGCGTTCAAAACGCCTACACCATATTTAACGAAGGGAGAAGCCCGCGAAACTATGATCGTCACGTGACAATGAGTAAGGAAACTGACGAAAGCTCCTGGCGAGTATGGCCGCCATCTTAGGGTGGTAAATGTGGAAATAAGAACGGAGTTAAAGATCCAAACAGGATCTGTAGTACTCTAGCCTTAAAAATAAAAATAAAAATGAACACGCTGAAAATAAACTGCTGCATTGTGATAGGAAGAGCCTGAGACACAGGCCTATAAACAAATAGTGTGACATTGACAAATATACCGGCATCCACAATAATTGTTAGAAAATAAACTGCAAAGATGAAAAAAAGAACCCGTGGTACGGCGAAGTGCAGAGTAAGCCTAACTCTAGCGAAGAAAAAAACATAAGAATGAAAAAGTTGAACTGGGGGACTAAGATGTAAGAAAAATAAATAAATAAATAGACAGAAAAAGTAGAAAGATGCATGTGCAACGAGTATATGGTGTGTGATGAGAAAAGCTCGATGCAAACAAACTATTGACGGCAAGGTCTGAAATGTGACCTAAGGATAGTAGAAAGCTGTGCAGAGACAAACTACAAACATTGATGACAGATGTTAAAAGTGAGTAGAAAAGGACAAATACCCACAAAACCTCAAAACCACTTGTCATAAAAAGTAACACGAATATGACAACCGTGGAAAAGTGACAAAATTTAACGATGTCCGGAACCATTTAATGTCCCTGTAAACACAGTAAACTAATGCCAACAATATGTGGAAACCTGCTTCAATTACAAATAATACATTGAACAAGAATAATGCCTATGCTGATCATGAATATTCTGCAACAAAAAACAGGCGGCAACATATGAAATATACCTATGAACTATGTATCTTAACTATAAGAGCTAGGCCTTGTATGGCACAAAAAGTGGTGATGTCTTGCAAAAAAATATGTGTGCTGTGCGAAGCTGTTCTATGTGGTATAGAAGTGATTAAAGAACATGTTAATAGATGATATATGGTGAATGCAACTCTTCAAATAGTGGTGATTTACAGAAAACAACTCAAGTCCAATTTGTCATTCAGACCAAGCGGCATGATTGTATTGAGCCTCCTGATCCAAAACACTTCTCTTTGGGATAGTTTTTTGCTTGGGTCAATTCCTTCCTTTAATGTGAGTTTTTCCACAATTAAGAACCGAACTTGGGTGATATTATGACCTTGCTCCATCCAATGGACTACTAAGTTGGAATTTGTGTTTTTGTTTCTAATCATGCTTTTATGTTCTCCGATGCGTATTTTTATTTTTCTCTCAGTCTTTCCAACATAGTGATAACCGCATGGACATTTAATGCAATAAATAACATTAGTTGTATTGCAATCTGAGGAGTGATTAAGAGTGATTTTCACTCCTGTTCTGGGGTGTGTGATAAAATTCTGTTGCATGACATTATTGCAATGTGTGCAATTACTGCATCTTTTCATCCCTGTGTGTTTCGTGTTGGAGATCGAACTTTTTTTGGCTAGAAGTTCTTTAAGGTTTTGGCTTCTTGTGTAGGCAAACAGTGGTGGTTGGTTAAATGACGTACCAAAGTCTGGTTCCTGTGCTAAAAGTTCCCATCTTTTGAGAATGATTTTTTTAATACTTTTGGATTTGGTGGAGAACTTAGACACAAAGACTGTCCGATTAGTGAATGTTTTTTGTTTCGTCATAAGGAGAGTACTTCGATCAATACCTTGAATTCGGTCCTCTGCACGCTTAATGATTGCTGGAGGGTACCCACGTTGTGAGAATCTGGTCTTGATCCTGATGAGTTCTTCGTTAAATTTATGTGATGTGGATGATATTCTCTTTGAACGAATCATATGAGAGTAAGGTAAATTCTGTACTAGTTTAGGAGAGTGAAAGCTTTGGAACAATAGAGTATTCAAGGTATTGATCAGAGTACTCCACTAATCGGACAGTCTTTGTGTCTAAGTTATTAGCATTTTAATAATGAATATATATTTGTAAAAACTCTGGTTATTGGTATTTGTCAGTATAGTACAGACAGTATATCAGGATTATTTTAAGGACACATGATCAGCATATGGCCAACTGGCACCAACATGAAGCATATCATTAACTCCCCCACCCATCAGTCTCACCCCCCTTACCCAACAGATGGCATAATAACAAGTTTAACATTTTACACCCAGGTTTCCTTACCACTCCACCTACTACCATTGCCTCATCTCAGTATAATGGTGCCCATTTACTCTGCTCAGGGACACCATTCCCCTGATAATTCAGATAAGCGGCCCAGTCACCTCACCTCAAGCCATCCATACCACTGGCTCCCCGCTGTCTTTCTTCTGTAGGGCCTCACCCCTTACTCACAGGCCTCCACTTCCCGCTGCCATGGGTGCCAAATCCTTTCAAACTTGAGGGGACATCCCCAAGATCTATATACCTGCTCCCCCACCCGCATACACCAACTGAGGTTTAATTCCCATTCCTGCAGCGTTGGCAGGACCGGGCTTTCCCAGTTCCTGGCTATATCTCTCCTCACCATCACCAGGGCCACATTGCCTCTCCAAGGTTTGCTCCCCCCAGATACCCAAAGCCACCAGCTGTGGCATATGCCGGATATATTTCTTCACCACCTCTGTGAGTGGTGACTGCACTAACTCTCAGTACTTCTGTATGAGAGGGAAATCCCATAGTGTATGGTGTAGAGTACCTCTCTGAACACATCCTCTCTGGCAAAGGTCAGAGTCACATTTCCCCAGTCTGTGTAGGCATTCCCTTGTAAAGTTCATTCTTTGAGGGAGCTTCAACTGGACCAGGTGAAACCTGGCCCTGATTGACACCTCACATGTGTAGCCACTGGCCTCCCCCCAGGCATCATCCTCCAGCACTCCCAGGTCTCATTCCAAGCGGTCCCTTGGGGGGTCAGGTCGGGAAGTCTTTGAGCCAGCAGTGTGGTACACACTAATGAGATGGCATGTGTGTATGGGGGGATGAGAGTACCCTATAATCTAATGGGGATTCCTCTTGCAGGTCTTCCAGCAGGGAACCGTAACTTTTGAAAATGTGTTGCATCTCAAGTATCTGAGATATTGACTACCCGACATCTCATATTTGGTTTGTAATTCCTGAAAAGTAATCAGCCTGCCATCCCTCCTGATGTCTCCCACTACCGAGATACCTAGCACATCCCACTTTTTGTGGCCTTCAAGATTCCTGAGCCCTTTCAGTGCCTCCACATCCCATAGTGGAGTCTCCAACGTGACCCGCTCCCTTCCAGCACATGCGTCTCTTGGCCCTCTGCCAGATATAAAGTGCCAGTGCCGTGGGAGACAGAAACCTCCTCGACATCCTCCCCCTGTACAGGTAGCGCAGGTGTCCCACTGGGTCCGTCGCCCTCCTATCTGCCAGAAGAGATGGCTCAGAGTGATAGGAGAAGAGCCAGTCATCTACTTCAACCAAATGCGCCGCCCAGTAATATAGCCTGAGGTTCGGCAAAGCAGTGCCCCATCCTAAGCCTTCCTGGTCAACGTTGTTAGGGCTATTCAAGGGGCCCCCCATTCCAATGCAATGTTCTCAAGATCTCATCCACCTGTCTGAAGAACCTTCCTGGTACTGCATTGGGTGTATTCTAGAGTAGGGGTGGGCGGTGGACTCTGCTCCGCCGGCAGAGTTCACAGAGTTTTGCTACTCTCTACTCCACACTCCAGCAAAAACTCAGACTCTGCCACGTGGCGGAGTTTACTGGCACCGGCCGCCCACTCCTACTATATATATGAGCCCAGTTACTGTCAGAGTCTCCTCTTCTAGCATCCGGGTTCCTACTATACATATGAGCCCAGTTACTGTCAGAGTCTCCTCTTCTAGCATCCGGGTTCCTACACATGAGTCCTCATACTGCCGGGGTTATAAATACATATACAAGCACAAGAGGACCTATACTCACAAGTACATATGCACACTGACAGATATTCTCTAATGACAGCCAAGCAGACAGTGTTTTCAGTGAGCTTGGGTATACACACTGTAAAACTGTACCTCAGACGCAAGTACGCACCCAGTGTCTTGTGCCGTTTGTTGATTTCTTATTGTAATATTGGTTTACAACCCTGATGAAGTTCCTAGTGCTTAGTGCGAAACGCGTTGGCTGGACTGTTTGTGTAAATAAAGAAAAGACGATGGAAAAATAAAGAATTTGTTACAATACATTTGAATGCACCTGCATATGCTTCGCTACGCACCCAGAGGTGTACACTGATACACTGAGTACACGACACCCCTCTCCCCTTAAAAACAAATCCATGCACCTCCCCCGTGTAGACTAAGCAGCTGCAGAGCCGGGATGGTTGAAAAAGCTGCTCTTGCGCAGGAAGCGGACACCTCCATAGGCCAGAAAAGAGAAACATGGGGTCTTTGAAGCTGGGTTTTCAGGACTGCTTCCTCTGCAACAACAAAAAAAAGTTGAGGGGATGAAAGCAGCACACCGCAGTGGTAACCGCTGTGTGGAGAATGAGCTACAATACATCTAGGCGGCCGACGATTTCATTCAGTTATATGTCATTCAGATTAATTTGGCACACGCAATACCTCGCACCAGAGCTATCCGTGCAGAGAGAGCACAGAAATCACAGTCCCGTTCTAGAGACCTACCGAAGGCTCTCCGTTCACCAAGCGCCTTCTTGAAGTGCGATTATAGGAATCAGTGCACCTCTTACACATGCAGATGAAGGAGGTTACATTCCGCAGCGATGCACATCATTACAGGTCATGTCATTTATTTGTAGAACTGTTGTAAATAAAAAGGCATAGGGCCACCCAATTACCTAAATAATACAAAAGTAGAATTAAGCGAACAGATCAGTGTTTTTAAAGTGGAAGAACTGAAACCCAATATTATGATGGTGCCATTATGCCACCTTGAATCAGGGTGTGTTATGCTGTAGTGATCTCTAGAGAAGAGGGTTCTGGCTAGGGCAAGGTTTATTTACCAAGGAAACCCTCAAATACAATGGAGTATCGCCCCAAAATCTATGTGGGCAAGAAACAGAACCTTACGCTCATTCGTGCCCCGAGTCCTCACTAAGGAGGTATACTTGTGCCACAGAAAACTGTTCTATTTCTCCACCTGATAAGCTGCTCCCCTGATTGATATGGACCCGCTGTTGTGGGTCCAATTAGAAGATATAAGTAAATCATGCTGGAGCAATCTAATAAGCCGGAAGTGTGTGATACCAGAGAATATCGCATTCATATGAGGGATACCAAGGTAGTCCTGTAGATGCTGAGACTACATTTCCCAGCATTCTTTCATGGTCGCACTGATGACATTCTCAGCGCGCATTTGCAAAGCTTCACATAACGAGGGATGCACCCAGGAGGAGTTGGTGTCCTCGATTCCCGGCAACTCGGCGAGTAGCAGACTTGGCAAGTGCCACAGACAGCACAGGTAAGTGGCAAACTGCCATATAATTTTTACACTATCTGGGTTGGGGGTGGGGCACAGAAGGATGCAGACAGAGCTGGTGTTGTTGTGGTAGCTGTCTCAAAATGAGGGAGTGAGGAGTGAACATTTAGGCAGGTTGCAGTGCCAAAACAGTACAGCTCACCAGTTTCTACCCTAACTCGTAACTGTGGGACATTGTATATAGTATACACACCTATTTAAATGGGGAACACAGACGACCGATACAACTCCACCCACTCATGGAACTCCATGAAGTTTGGTGGAGTTTTCTGTAACTCCGCTGAATTCCGCAGAGGCCTACTCTGGAGGATGTACAGAATCTTGGGGAGATAAATCATTTTAAACAGCGCTGCCCGGCCGAGCAGGGAAAGTGGGAGGTTGTGCCAGTAACACACGCCCTGCTTAGAAGTGCTAGGATCCTCCCCAGTTTAGCTCGGAAGAATCGTTCTCGATGTTACTTAGATATCTGAGTACTTGAAACCCTCCGACTCCCACCAGATCAGGAGGCTTCCCATCAGAAGGCTCCATTCCGTTAGGGGATATGCCACCGATATCCCCCAGTTGATGCGTACTCCAGTGTACTGCCCATAGAACCGCAGTATCTTCAGTACGCGCAACAATGAGTGGTCAGGCTCTACCCGAAACAATAAAATGTGATCTGCTTAGAGGGATATTGCGTCCTCCCTACCCAAATCCCAGTGCAAGGTCCTGATCTGGGCATTCTTCCAGATCCAGCCCACTAGTGGCTCGAGAGCCACCATGAACAGTAAAGGGGAGAGTGGGCAGCCCGGCCTTGTACCTCTCCTGATCCTTACATCCTCAGACAGCACTCCATTTATCCTCACTCGGGCCACAGGGTCTCAGTAAAGCAATTTTATCTATCCCAGGAATAAACTGCTGAATCCCATCTTCTCTAACACTGCCCTCAAGTATGTCCATTCCAGATAATCAAAAGCTTTCTCTGCGTCTAGTGACAATATTGTAACGGGCTCACAAATCATCCCACTGCACACCAAACAGCCAAATACCTGCAGGAAATTGTGGCGCATCGGCCTATGTGACATGAAGACTTACTGATCCGCCGTCACTAGGATTTCCATTATCCGCAACATGAGGTTTGCTAGCAACCTCACCAATATGTTTGCCTCTGCATTGATCAGGAAAATCGGGCGATGGGATGCACACTGTTCCCCAGGTTTCCCTTCCTTGTAAATTGGGACTATCAACGCACGAAGTAGGTCCTCCGGCAGCTCTCCCTCTCATTTGGCACACCTATAGAGTTCCCCCAGGTAGGGCACCACCTGCTCCCGAATGCACTTAAGAACTATCCTGGGAAGCTGTACAGGCCCGGAGCCCAACCTTTGTTCAGGTAAGTGAGGGCCTTCACAATCTCAGGGTCCGAAATCTTTGTTTTTATGGCATCGCTGTTCTCTTCAGTGAGGGTAGGCGATGGGAGATCTTGGAAAAAGACCAACAGACCCTCCCCATTGACAGGAGCATAGGAACTATACACTTCACTCTTGTGGGACGCCGTCACCCACACAGTGGCCTCTGGTGTCTCCACCAGAGCTCCATTGCCATCCTTTAGATCCCTTATCCATCGCTGTCTCTCATCTGGTTTGCAAACCAGGTCAATAACTTTCTGGCCTTGTCACCCAACTCGTATATTTGCCCTTGTTTAGCCCAAAAATGGGTCCGGGCTTCCTTGTGTGCCAGCACTAAGTCTGGGCGGTGAACTCCGCTCCGCTCGCGGAGTTTGTGGAGTTTTCCGCACTCCGCGTTTGTCAACATCAAGTGTGTGAGCGAGGAAAATCCACCTCCCGGTGAGATTTTTCCTCGTTCGAGATCGTCAACATCAAGATGGCGAGCGTGAGCATGGAAAATCAGCCTCCCAGCGAGATTTCTCAACACGGGCGGTGAGAATTATCATTGCGAGTGGTCGCGTTTGCTCATGACCGCTCACGTTGAGAAACTGTCCGTTCACGTTGAGAAAGCTGCCGCTCGAGTAAAAATCTACTTGAGCGGCAAAAAGGAAGCAGCGCCCGCTTGCGCTGTGCATGGTGCCGTTCGTGATGATTGCACAGTGCGGACAAGCACTTAGCACCCAAAATCACAGCAAACGGCATTTATCTAAAGCATTCCGCTGCTTGTGGAGCTCCGCGTAGCGCGGCACAGGTTTTTTTTGTACTTTGCGGAGTTCCGGTACGCCGAACTCCGCGAACTCTGCCCAGACTTAGCCAGCACCCAGTGTTCCTCCCTGGTCTCCTCAACCTCAGTTGCCAGCTCTGGGGTTGGGCCAGCAATGCACACCGCCTCTGACTCAACTAATTTGTTTTCAAGGGCCACACATTCTCTCTCCCTCCGCTTGCCAACGTTATGGGAAATCAGATGTCCCCTTATCACTATCTTGTAGGCCTCCCAAAGTACCACACCAGAGGGCACTGTACTCATGTTTTCATTGAAATACCTAGTCGTTTCCATAACCATCTGTTTTTTAGTGCCCCAGTCCATGAGCTCACAGGGATCTAATCTCCGTCCCCCTCTGCAAGTTCCACCTGGCCTCTGGCATGTCGCTAACATTGGGGAGTGATCTTAGATTCCTCTTGGCAGATATCACGCTTCACCCACAACCTGGTCTGTTACCCAGGGAATAACTGATAATCTAGTCTGGAAAGGGACCTCAGAACATTGGCCACTGTCTGGGTGCTGCTCGCGCCAAAGGTCCGCTAAACCCATAGACCCCCAGAAACGTTGCCAGGCTCGTATCCACCCTTGGTGGTACCAGGGACTGTGTCACTCTGTCCATGTTCCCACTCAATGTCAAGTTAAGATCCCCCCCAGGATCGTAAAGGTATCTGGTGCTGTTACCAACCAGTCTCCCATTCATGTCAGGCCATCAGTTTGCAGGCCTGGTGGGAGATAACATTCCAAGTTTCAGAGGCAGCAGCCCTACACCCATTCTGATAGGCCCACATCTTCACCACCTGAAACAGGACCAACCAACAGGATCCCTACCCACCTGGAACCCCTTGTGAATCCTGCATGTACCACTAATCGAAAGGGCCCTCTGTTAAGGAACCCACATCGAATCCCAACTAGGTGGGTTTCCTACATTAACTCACTGTCTAGGGCATACCTGGATAAGAATTTTGTCACCACACCTCTCTTGCTGCTATTTCCTGGACCATTAACGTTCCATGAGAGGACCCTCAGGCCCACCAGATTCTCTTCCCGGGATTTATGCCCTATTGGCCCCTGCACCACATTCTGAGACATGTATACCTGTTTGACTAAAACATTGCCCCCATTGCCACTGTCAAACTGTGACATAACCCCGCCCCCAACCATCAACCACCCACTTCCCACATCCTCTTGCAGTGACCTCAATACTACCCACCCCCCAATGCTCGAGGTGCCTGTCGCCCTCCCCCAAGTAATTGCTGAACAGTCCCGACTAAGGCATGCAGAACGGAGATCCAGGCGCAGGCAGCATGCTATGCCCTGCAACTCGAAACAACCAATTACGCAAACAAGTCAGCCATCATAGGGGTCACCACCAGAAGCCCCCCCTCCTCAACATCTCCCAGAGTGGCAGAGGACTCCCTGTCCTTGGTATCCTTATCGATATCCTTGTCCACCTCCAAAGATGACCACTGGTTCCCACTGCCTAAGTTTGGCCACCCTGTATTTCAGCCACCCCCCTCACCCTGTCTGCCTTAGCTAGGGTCTTGGTGGGGGCAATTTCCGCCCTCTGTTGCCTTTCCAGTCTCAGCCTCTGTGTCATCCAGCTGCCCCATTACTGGGCCCAGGGCGATCCTGCACACAGAATCCATTTGCCTCCAGCCAGTTCCAAACTTCCAAAATGGGAGGCCTCCGAGTCCATGGCACAGAGCTTGGCAGGGAACAACAGTGCATATTTAAGATCCAGGGATCTCAACTGTTACTAAACTTCAAAATAAGACTCCCTCTGCCTCTGGACCTCGGTTGTGTATTCTGGACAGATGTTGACCAATCCGCCCTCTAGTTGCCAAGGCCCATGGACCCTAGCAACTTTCAGGATGTAGTCCAGGTTTCTGAAGTTCAGGAGCCGCAGCACAATGGCCGGGGGGAGGGGGGACATACGCGGGTTCTTCCTGCAATGCTGTGCACCCTTTCCAAAGTAAACAGTCTTGATGGTTTCCCTTCCAGCACTACCGTGCCTAACCAGTCCTCCATATATAACTCAGTTGAGGGGCCTGTTGCCTGTTCCCGAACCCCCACCAGGCAAATGTTGTTTTGGACAAGAGCGACCCTCCAGGTCATCCAGTTTTGCCGCCGTGTTGGGGTTGTCCACCTCCAGCTTGTCCAAGCAGGTTTGAGCCTTTACCAATGCTGGTGTGATTTGCGTGAGGATGCTTTCCGCTACTCCTGCTCTCTCTGCCAGTTTCCGATGGTCAGTCTGCAGCAGCCCCATCTCCTGGTGACTGTGTGAAGCTTACGTTACAGGGTGGGCTGGGTATCCATGATTGTCACCAAAATGGCTGCAGTGTGTGCACCCAGATCTCGGTCAATCTCATCTGGGGGGGGGGGATGAACTCCCATGCCATCCAACAGGTACCCCAGGTCCTCTTGGCGACCTTTTTTTGCCCCTTTTGCTCGGCCCATCGTGTAGTACTACTCCTTTCTCCAGACACCCGCCGTCAGGAAATGCATCACTATCAGACTCGCCTCACTACTGATGGGGCAGAGCAGACCAGAGCTGCCCAATGGCTGGTACACTGCAGCACCCCTAGCAGTAGCACACCCCTGCGGGCCTCATCCAGCACCTCAGCCAGTCCCCTGGGCTGCAGCAATGGGGGGGCTCCCCAACCACCGCCTCCAAGTACAAGCACCTCGGCCCACCCCCTGAATGCCACTCACTGCCAGGGATGTCTCCCTCTGGCTGCCTGCTCCAAGCCACTCCAAGGCGGACTGCCCCTCTCTGCTGCTGGGCATCAGCTCCACTGCTCATCGCCTCACCTCTGCTAGAACAGGCACTGCCAGGCCGGAGCCTCTTGCAACTTGAGGCATGGCCATTACCACCAACCAGCTGCGTCAACTGCTGCAATTTCAGCAAGTCCTCAGGTGCTGGCCGCACCAGCCATCACTGCCTCACTCCCTGCGGTCACCGCTGGGGCTACCACTGCCCCTGCCCCTTATAGGCACACCCGTCTTCACTCCCCAGGTGGGAGGAAGCACCGCACCAAGGCCCATGGGCACTACAATCCAAGACATGGGATCTGTGCCACATCCGCGCCTAAAAATTGGCTCAATGGTCTTACTGGGCTGTCTCCACACTACAGCCACTCTCACTGCCCATACGCGCGGCTGCACAGCAAAGTGGCTGCTCCCGCTCTGGCATTT
Organism: Calotriton arnoldi; assembly: GCA_963921515.1. NCBI lineage: Eukaryota > Metazoa > Chordata > Amphibia > Caudata > Salamandridae > Calotriton > Calotriton arnoldi. The sequence goes on from CAWUFW010000882.1 coordinate 3,301,201, forward strand.
ATATTACTTTTTGCGGTCACCTGCTGCCATCTGGATTTATTGACACTGGATGCTCCCCAGGCTAGGATGTCCCTCTGGAGGGTGGGACTCCTCCAGCAGCCCCCCACCTCAGGATTTCTGTTATTGCGCATGAGTTCTAAAGAATCCTGCATAGCTCCATGAGGCTCCTAGGCAGGCCTCCTAATATTCTAATATTTTTGTATTTAATATGTTTCAGTATATTTTGTAAATTTTAGATGAAATGTAACCTTTTAAAAATGTATCTTTTTATTTTTAATTTATAGTTAATATTTATTTTATGTGGTTTGTTTAATTTAGTGAAAAGTTTGTAAATTAATTTTTTGGTTAATTATATTTTTTTTTTTAATTGTTAATTGGTTTATCAATGAATTTCCTTTTTATAGAAGTGATAATTAATTTTATATTTATTAATTACATTAATTTTAATAGTTTTATTTAATTTTTAATGCAATAAGTTACTTTTATAATTATTATTAATTTTATTCATGTGTTGGTGTTAATGTTTTAGGGTAGTAAGAAATGTTTAAAAAGAATATTTGTTTTATTTGTACTGTCAAATTAGCTTTTTATAAAATTTAGTTTTATTTGGGTTATATTTAATAAGTTAATTATTTTAAAGAGATTTTGCAATTAAAATGTTTTTTTGTCTACATTTAAATGTTTAGTTTAAAAATTTTAGTAATGGGAATAGTAAATCTGACCCCTCGAAAATCCAACACTTTGCCTACTGTTGCTCAGATTGGAGTGGAATAATAAATTTGACTCCTCCAAACTTCAACTCTTTTCCTACTATTGCTAAACATGGAGGTGTAATAGTTTTTTTACAAAGAGATATAGGGGCTTGCGCTTGTAAATTGTGTGTAATCTTACGTTGTTTTGTATTTGTAATTTCATTTTTCTTAGCAGGATTTGTTTGTATGAGGATGTGGGCATCATCTATACCTGGATTAGATTATCCTTTTCTGTTGCTTTTGTGTGATAAAGATAAGACCTTACATATTGGAACTTGAGATAGGTGTGAATACTCAATAAGGTTGCAAACAAAGTATTTGGAACACTAGCCACTTGGTTTGACCTTGTTTGACTAGAACAGTATCAATTTTCGCATATATGAGGTCTATTACTTAATTGACTACCAGGGCACTTGCCAGTAATCACCATAAGTCAATGTTTATCATGTGTGCTTTCTTTTCCTGGTTTTACCATTCACGATAGGTAAAATGCTGGATTAGGGGCCAGATGTACGACCCACCAATTTGCGAGTCGCAAATTGCGTCGCATTTGCGACTCGCAAATTGTGATGCACAACAGTGTCTGAGACACTGTTTACGATCCCCAATGGGGCCGCAAATTGCATGCCTCATGCATATTAATGAGGCTGCCGCAATTTGCGACCCCATTGGGAATGGCTGGCACTCCCAGGGATGGTGGCCTGCTGGGGTCAGCAGACCACCATGTCTGGGAGTGCTTTTAAATAAAGCAGTTTTTCTTTTTTTAACTGCAGCCCGTTTTCCTTAAAGGAAAACGGGATGCATTTAAAAAATAAAAATGAAACTTTTCAGTTTCATTTTTTAAGGGCAGGCAGTGGTCTAAATAAAAATATTTTGAGAGCCACTCACAGAGGGGAAGGGGTCCCCTGGGGACACCTTACCATTTGCGAATGGTTTACCACCCTTCTGTGAAGGGTGGTAAACAGCGACTGTTTTGCGACCGCAATTGCGGTCGCAAAACAGTCATACATAGTTTCAGGAGTCGCTATTATGAAGGGGCACCCTTGGAACGCCCATTCCTAATAGCGAGTCACTAATCCTATTTTGCGAGTCGCAAATTAATTTGCGACAAGCAAAATAGGATTAGTACATGGGCCACACGTTTTTTGCGGTCGCAAACGGGTCTAAAACCCATTTGCGACTGCAAAAAACTTTAGTACATCTGGCCCTAAGTCTGATTTTATCAAGTATAATAATCCAATGTATTCATTCTTTCACATGATTTATTTCATTGCCAGTAACAGCAATAAGATATTAGCAGGTATATGTCATTGTTTTACATTGATAATATGCTGAATCCATGCTTTCTTTCTTGTTCTCAATATGTGTCAAAATGCAATGTTTAATTTTTGGCATGGAAATTAATTTAGTTACATGTATTAAGAATTGTCGAAAACAATCATTTTCATTTACCGAATCGGTTTTGAAAAACCTGCTGAGACAGAAAGTAATGCTATATTGTTATTTTGGTTATCGACCTACTTGCACATTATTATGCGATTGAAAATATACACTTGCATTTTTATATATGGGCATTTTCAGAAATGTACTGATTTGTATGTAACAAGTTTTTTTTCCCTGGGGTTTTCCTACTAAATCAGGTCTCGTCAGTCTGTTTACCATGTCTATCATGTTCACTGACGTTGGAGTTTTGCATCTATAGGTAATAGGGCACTTTCATTGAGTGTATGTTGGCTTTGAGAAAGACTGCACAGGTCGAAACACGCCAGCCGCAATAAAATTGAATTTAACTAACTCTCCAAAGTGCGGGCTTCACTTGCGCTGCTGCATGAGTATTTTGTAATACAATATGGGGTCCTGTGCCCCGCCGCCCAGCACTGACCTCGCTTGGTGGACGAAACCGGAGGAACCTCGGGTTCTACAGCAGTATATATATATATATATATATATATATATACTCAATTCGCCATCCAATGAAGCCTCACACGGACAAGGAAAACGAGAGCAGACCCAAAGTTCTTGGTGCAAATCCAGTGCTGTTTAATTAAATGCCAGCAAATCCGCCATTACGCGTTTCGACCCCCACTCGGGTCTTGATCACATGACGCATTGCATAGAAGAAACATGACATTTAAAGTGGTAAGTGCCAGGAAATGACGACATGGAGTCAAAGTGCAAGTGCATAGAGACTGAAAAGTTACTAACAGCAGCATAATGAATTACAGTATATGTGCAAAACTTGATACGCATTCAATAAATAAGCCGGTAACTTGGTACTACCAATATACCTCAACCCACAAGGGCACTCCAGCACATAAACTGCAAATTCGGTTTTACATGTCAACCTTTTGTTAATCATAATGGGGTCTGATTTGAAAGGACTGCTATATTGGGTTCTATTACATCCAAATTTACAAGCCTTACAGCTGGAACATTTTCTAAACCACTTACACTGTGCCATCCAAGTGGTAGGAGTTAGCATCTCAGGGCTGCTGCTCACAAGGGTGCTGCTCATAGACGGAGATTTCCTAAAGGTCAATGCTGGTTTCGCTGGAACTAACAAACCAATAACTGGATCTCCCTGTACCAGATTCCAGTTACGGTAAAAGATTTTCCTGAGTTCCTGATGTTGACTATTGTACGTCAATATGACCCTGGGATTTATAGTCGGGAGCATGCTGTTCTCCGCAGTCTGCTTAGTTTTAGGGGTTAAAGCTTCCTTTCTAGACAGGCTCCTGGTTTTTGCAATAGCACTGTCTATAACCCCATGAGCATAACCCCGCTCCAAAAATCTCTGTTTGCAGGCCTCCTGCGCAACCCGACACACCAAGTCTGTACTGCAAATCCGCCTGATACGCAGCATCTCACCATATGCGATGCTGCGTATCAGATGGGGCGGATGGTGACTGGTCGCATGCAGGACCGTATTGCCCTCAGTTGGCTTCCTGAATAATCTGGTGGCCAAGAGCCCATGATCTACATATATCTCAACATCCAAGAAACAAACAGATGTGGCATTAATAGTAGATGTAAATTGGAGGTTAAGGCAATTGCTATTTAGCGTATCTACAAATTCCTTTGCACTTGACTCTGAACCCCTCCAGATTAAAAACAAATCATCAATGTACCGTAAATACAAAATTGCATGTTCTTTCATTGTCGCTTTGCTTTGTCCAAAGAGGACCTGCTCCTCCCACAGCCCCATATGCAAACAAGCATAGCTAGGGGAGAAGCAGGCCCCCATCGCGACTCCCCTGATCTGTTGATAGATCTGGTTATTAAACATAAAAAAATGTTGTTCTAAACATGCCGATATCATTGAGATTAACATTCTATTATGCATAGAGAATTTCATAGGTCGCAGATTCAAATAATGCTCCACAGCTTTTAAACCATTGCAATGCCTAATTGAGGTGTAGAGAGATGCTACATCAAGAGTTATTAAAAGCATATCAGAACTCCACACCACATGTTCAATTTTTCGCAAAAAATCTGATGTATCCTGCACATGAGACGCCAACCCCTTGACCCAATCTTGGAGAAAATAATCAACGTATTTAGAGGTGTTCTCCATAAGGCTATCTATAGCAGAAATAATGGGTCTCCCCGGAGGTTTGTCAATATCTTTATGTATCTTTGGTATAAGATAGAAGGTGGGAATAACCGGGTGTTCCTTTTTTAAGAAGCGATATTCATCATCCGTAATTAATCCTGCACTTTTCCAAGCCAATAGTTTCTGATAGTGCTCATTCCATGCTGCTTTCACTATGTGGATGTTACTTTTTCTGTAACATGCAGGATCAGCCAAATGGTGTGCCGCTTCCTCCATGTATAGTTGGCGTGGCCACAAAACGACATTTCCACCTTTGTCAGCTTGCCGCACAATGATGTTATTGTCAGCTTGTATTTTTTTCATTAGCTGTCTGTAACACAGATTTTGTTTATCCATGCCATGGCGGACTCTGTTAGTTGCTATATACAGTTTTGGTATACATCCAAATTATCATGCAGCATGATTGGCTGGAACACAGACTTTGGTTTGAAAGGCGTTGGACATAATTCTCTTTTGTCCAACAATTCTAGGTCTTTAACAAGTAATTCACCGTTCTGTTCATTCTGAAGAGACCAGGCGTCCTGAAATAGGCTGTAATCACCAGCTGTCAGTAATGAGGGACTAGCAATGGCTCCATCTAAGTCAGGTGTTGGTTTCTTTTTGGGTTGTAGGATATGAAATTTATTTAGTTTGAGTTTTCTCACAAATCTAAGAATATATATATATATATATATATATATACACACACACACAGATAGATAGATATCAATATATATATTTATATATATACACACAGATATATATATATATATATATATATATATAAAGAGAGAGATTCACTGAAAAAACCAAAGTTAAAGTGACGTTATAGTTAGGAATTGTAATTATATATCAAGGGCGCGAGTTATAGTTACTTTAGGGAAGGAGTTATAGCTACTAGAGATAAATATAACTGGCTAATGTCAGTGATTTATTTACTTTAAAGTGTTACATTGTCACTGGAATTTTCACCTAACTTTCACCACCACCATGCACATTCAATTATATCATTTCAGATGTTGCAGTGATGTTGAAGTGATGTCATAGAACATGTCATTAGTGATGTAAGGAAAGTAATTAGCAGTGCCTTACCATTATACCTTCAAATTAGTTCTATTTAGCATTGATTCCAGCCTCATGACCTCATTAACAAAGAGAAATATGTGGAAAAAATTACTAAGCAAGCTTTCCTATCCATGTGTCATAACATAAAGGTTCTTCTCAAAACGAGCCATAAACAGACAGAACAAGCACATCTTCCAAATTCATATAGGCAATTTATAATTGTGATAATGCACTGAAAGGAATTACTATGAATTAAATGGTTGGATTTATTGGGCCAGTGAGCTTGTGTTCTCCTTTTCTTAAACACATCTCATATGAGTTTTGATGGGTGGTTGGGCACATTTCACTTATGAAGGCGGAATCGCATCTTGTCTGCAAATAAACACGTGGTGTTTTGCTTCTCCCCTATGTGTGTGTATATATATGTGTGTATATATAAATGTGTGTATATAGATGTCTGTATATATATATATATATGTATGTATGTATGTGTATGTATATATATATATATATATATATATAAATATAAATATCTCAAGACAGTACTCGTTGAGGCTTAAAGTGCAACATAAATTATCCAAAACAGGAAGCAAGGAACTCTGGGTACTTCCCAAGTTTAGACAGAGAACAGCTCCTGTACATGAAACACCATCAACGCTCTAAGTTTGCTCATCTCAAATGTCTGTTTTTCTAGCAGAGTGTTTAAGCATAGGATTAGCACAGTGCCATCAACGCCAAGCTGCAAAATGACAAAAGCCTTTTCCCACTCCAGGCACAGTATTACAGCTTTGGATTGGCAAAATGCCTCCCATGCCAGCCTGAAATGAGTATAAGCAGCCCCTTATACATGTGTTTTTCTCTAGTTAGAACTCGTCAGAGAAGTATAGCTTTGTAAGAAACAAGAGAGCACACATTATAAATCAAGACAATACCCTTTCAGGCTTAGAGTGCTGTATTAATTATGTAGACAGAAAGTTCCAAAGTTTAGGCAAAAAGGAGCTCCTGTATATTGAGCACCCTAAAACACCAGCAACACTCTGCTGACTCCAAATGTCTGTTTTTCTAGCATAGAATTTGCACAGTGCCATCCACACTGAGTTGGAAAGGGACAAAGCATGTTGCCATTTGTACAACAAAGTCTTTAACCATAGGATTAGCACAGTGCCATCCATGCAAAGCTGAAAAATGACAAAAGCCTTTTACCACTCCAGGCTCAGTATTATAGCTTTGGATCGGTACAATACCAACCAAGCCAACCTTAAATTAATAAAAGCAATCCCTGACACATCTGTTTTGCTCTAGTTAGAGCTCATCAGAGAGGTATAGCTTTGTCCAGACACAAGGGCGCACCTAGCATAAATCAAGGCAATACCATTTCAGGCCTAGAGTGCTGCATAAATTATGCAAACCAGTACTCTGGGTAGTTCCTAAGTTTTTGGTGGAGAGCAGCTCTTGTATATGGAGCACCCTACAACACAAGTGACACTCTGAATCTGCTCACCTCAAATGTTGGTTTTTCTTCAGAGTTTTTAGGCATAGTATTAGCACAGTGCCATCCACGCCGAGCTAGAAAGGGACAAAGTCTTTTTCCATTTTTACAGCAAATTCTTTAAGCATAGGATTAGCACAGTTGCATCCACACAGAGCTGAAAATTGACAAAGCTGCCGCCTTGTGGAGCCACGGGGGAGCCGTTCAGACGGACCAAGCTTGCACTGCAGGGGAAAGAACTTCACTTCCCATCAGCCCCTGCAATCCGCCAGCACCTAAAAGCGTGATGCCGACCCGTGGCCGTGTAGCCACCGTCTTGTGGAGCCAACTCAAAATCATGGAACGCCGCTATTCTTTGGAGGAGGTAAGGAGCGTCCCGGAGGAGAATGTTGTGCCTAGTCTAGTTCCCCCCGCTGATACCTGTATGTACGCCAAGGCAAGCTGCTGTATCCAGTGCATCTGCCAATATCTCTCCTCACACTACTGACGTTGATCTCATGATTTCAATAGAATCAGTAAAATGGAAAAGTGGTGGACCTAAGAAGAAGAGAGCCCCTACGGTTAACAAGACTGTAACTCCAGAGGACACCTCTAGAGACAGCATTTCTACCAATCATGATGATGTCTTATGTAGTAAAATCGAGTGTATTGCTATGTTATTGCTGCAGCCACTACAGAATTGACTAGAAAAAATATGAGAGTCTTTCTATCCGCATTGCTAGCTCAGAGCTAGCTACATATTGGAAGGGTGGCCAGGGCATTCAAGGAAATAGTGGCAAACAACCCCCCCCTCCTATAATCTCTCAGCAGTATCAAAGGACAGCCTGGGTAACATAGGGAGATAGATGTAGGGAGGGTACGCTAATGCAAACCTCACAAGTTGATCGTCTACCAAATCCTTCAGGGCTGAGCCATCTGGATCAGACCTCTGAGGTTCAGGCAAATATTACCATTAGCGTCCATCTGACTCAGATGAAAGAGGGTTCAGGGCAGTAGGTGAGGGAGGGAAGGGTGTTGATCAAGGCAAATCTAGGGGTCAAAGTTTGAACCTCACCCCTGCGGCTTGCCCATACTTTCTAATACTAGCCAATAAACCGGAACTAAAACATATGCAATCTGAGACTACAGAGCAGCTGTTCACAAAAGTCAGTCATTGGTTAACTAGACATGCTAGGGTGACCTTTTCTTTGCATGGTCCCATAATTATGGCCGGGAGAGTCCCATGGATAGGTACGACCCCAAAAACCGTAGGTGGGGATTGCATAGCCGTCAATTTTGATGATAGGCAACTGGTGGAGGATTTGCTAAAAAGACTATCCCACATCTCCACAATAGGTACTCAAATTAAAATTCTCCCCCTGGGTTTTTTTTACCAGCCAATACACCCAGAGATCAGAGAGAAGGGGTGGACCAGTAACATTAGTGCCAGTTATTTCCCTCAGCATACTTAGTATACTACAGAATCCAATAGGTTCGGTGTAAGTACAAGAAATAGATTTGAGCCAGTGGAAGATTTGGAATCCTGTGATTGACTGGATCGTCAGTCAGTCAGTATTTCTTTAGTCTGTCAATGTACACCATAAAAGTACCATGAAAACTACAAAATACATCTATTAATAATATTTAAAACTGGATAGTCAATTGCAGCTGCCAAAGGAACCCAGGATAGATGAATTCAACACAGAAGCACCCCAGGGGGGCTCGAACCGGGAGCTGAGAGCAACCAGAAGTTAAGAATGATCACATGGAATGCTGCCGGACTGAAACAACCCAGATTGGCTCAGGGTGGTGGTAGGGTTTGATGTAAAATGTTTACAGGAACCCTGGGAAATCTGGCAGGTTTTTTTAGATGGGTTTTGTTCATACCAAACACTTGCTACCCTGTCAAAAGCAGGAAGAGCGAGAGGGGGCATTCTAACTCTGATAGTCAATACAGCAAACGTACATTTTTGAATGAATCCCCATGCTATCACATTCTTTTATGCAAAGGTCCCAATGATTGGGACTGGATCTTAATAAATTATTACAATACTAATTTTGACTGCGATATGGCGTAAGTGGTCGGAGCATTGGAAAAGGGGATAGATTCTTTGTATGAGGTACATTCTAAACAGATTCACATGATGTGGCTAGGCGATGTTAACGCCCATAGCTGTGATCTGATATATAAACTAGTTTGTGGGTTAATTGACGAGAAAGGGGATGTGATTCCCCACTTCACTCACAGTGAGCACAGCAACACATTCAATAGGATGCTAATTGTTATGAACTTAGAAATTATGAATCCGGTTGACATTCATTCGGGTTTATTATGAAAGACCTTTGGGTGCAATTAAAAGGGTTCTACTATTTACTATATAGCCCCATCCAATATTGTGGGCAGCTTACTGACTCATGTGGAAGAGAGGTGCCTAAACTTACTTTAGTGATCACGCTGCCCTTGCCTTTATGATGACATGGGAAGCTAAAAGTAAGACATCCGAGGATATGGTGCCTAAACCTGCCCTAGCAAGGAGAAATAGTTTTACACTAAAATGGGAAAGGGTAGACAAGGAGGAGTTTCTATCCGCAATTTTGACCCAAAGGCTGACAGAAGTGATGATCTGTCTGGACCCTAACCATGAGTCGGGTACATTAGTGGAAACTTTCAAAGTGCTCCTGGCTGAGATTAAAACCCAATTGGTAAGACCATGTTCCCGTAAGCTCTCCTCTAGGGTTAGGTGGTTCGACGCCGCTTGGTCGTGAGCCTTAAAAAGTTTACACAATGCATTGAGGGCGGTCCCTAGAGACAAGATCCTGGTTCGGAGCGTCCAAGCGCAATATAAGGACACACGGAGGTTGAGACTAAGAGACATCAGAGTGAATGCCTGGGAGAACTTGAGATTGGCAGCACTAAGAAAAGACAGCAGACAATTCTGGAATGTGATAAAAGCCTCTTTTCTGATAAATGAAAATGTACCTTCCTTTGATGTCCATGTAGAAGAAGATACCTGGGTTGATTATTTTTCGAATATATTTGGGCTGGTAGGTGAGCACTCAAACTCCCCACTCATACAGAGGCTGATTGGTGAGGGTGGCAGCCTGGGCTTTGATTTAGTGGTGGTAAGGATTGGATTGGCTCAATGCAGTAGGGCTAAGACTCCAGGTTCCAGATGGGGTCCCAATAGATTGCTTCCTGGAACACCAGGACTTATGGGCCCCTCTACTAAGCAACATTTGTAATGCTATTTGGAAGATGGGACCACCAGAGTCCTGGGCTAAAACCATAATAATCCCCATTCATAAAAAGGGTGATAAAGCCCTACCCAATAACTATAGACCTAACTCGCTGCTGGACAGTATGGCTAAACGGATGGGGCGGCTTTTATTGAATAGATTAGAGGAGTGGGCAGAAGAGGTTAACGCCCTTATAAGGACACAATATGGATTCAAAAAAGAGAAAGGGACAATAGACCAGTAACCCAACTTAAGCATGACAATTGCTAAGTATACTGTGGCAAAAAAAGGCCAAATTTATAGGGCCTTTATGGACCTCTTGGCGGTCTTCGACTGTGTCACCCATTCGAACCTATGGCAAATAATGGAAGATATGGGTATAGATATAGTTATTATTAATTTCACCCGACAGATTTACCCTCAGGACACGACTTGTGTGCGATATGGGAAAAATGGAGAGTACACTAGGTCGTTTGAAATTTGTCAGGGAGTTAGACAGGGATATATCCTGCCCCGGTTTTTATTTTCACTATATACAAATGGACTGGAGGCATGGCTGACAGAGGTAACAAGAGAAGTTCCGCTCCCAATACTCCTCTATGCAGATGATGTGGTGCTCATAACTGGAACTGGGAGGGCACTGCACATACTGATAGAGGAGTACACAAGATGTATGCATAGTTTGGACCTTTGGGTCAATGAGTCAAACACTTATGTATTGGTGACAGGGGCAAGCCCAAAGAAACTCCCAAACTTTAGATTAGGTTCATGAAGTATGAAGGTTGTGGACACTTACCTGGGCATTTTATTTGACAGAAAATATACCTGGAATATTATGTTATCTAGCAGAGAACTCCAATTGGAGAAGAGTACAGTGGTCAATTTTTCTTACGTCTAAAATCTGGGATTTAAACCTATTCCTGAAATACTGCAAGTGTATGTAGCTAAAGCTATTTTGGTACCCTAGTATGGGGCAGGGTGTATGTGGTTTCATTGAAAATAGTCTCCTACAGCGCAAAGAAGATGCCTTTCTCAAAAGGCTCTTAGCTCTTTCAAGCAGTATTTCACACAGAGCTGGATGTTCTATATCTGTCAGATATGATCTGCCTCACACCAATTTTATTGTGGCACTCCATATGGCGTAGGTCGACGGTTCACCTGAATCAGGTTATTCTGAAGGATTGCTTAGAGCTGGACTCAACTATTAAGATCATGTGGCTGAAGCATGTCAAGCATACTCTGGGGGCTCTTGATTTGCTAGCTTTTCATGAGAACCCCTCCAATTGTGCTTATCTCTAAAGCTAGGATTAAAGAAATTTTCTTTCAGAAAATGAAGTCTGACAGAAGGGAGGTCAATGATAACAAAGTAATTGTGAAGCATTATTTATTGACAACCCCAAATCCCCAGATTTGTTATTGCATATGTAGCTACTGTGTCTAACCTTCAGCACAGGTTCATTCTAACGACGTTTCGATTAAATTACATCCCCTTGATGTTGGAATATCACAGCAATGTATATTCTGTAGATAATTTGACTTTGTGCCCTTGTCTTCCCAGACAGACTTGCATATACTCTTTTTCTGCTCTTTTTATACTGTTCAGAGGAAGAGATTTATAATTCCTATCTTAAGCAAATTTAATTTTAGGAGGTGTAGACCCGCACTTTACTTTCTTCAAATGCTGAGCGATCCTTTGGTCTGTCATTCATTGGCATCATTCCTCTGGGCTGTATTGAAGAGAAGGCGAGCACAGACACTTCATGAAATCTGATTTTAGAGGTTTTCTATTTATTTCTAAGAATTGCTGTTAATATGATTTTAACGATTGGTTTTATGGATGAGAAAACTTCTTAATATTGTAAGACAATTTTTTTAACTTATTTATTTTTAGTCTTTAGTCTTAAAGGATATCCTTTTGTTGTACTTGATTTTAATATGAATTTTATTTTGCATCTGTGCTTTACATGCTATGAAATATAGCAAAAAAAAGAGTATTGCCTGACTGGCTGACAAAACCCTTTTACCTCTCGAGGAACAGTATTACAGCTTTGGATATGTAAAATACCACTCACCCATCCTGGAATGAATAAAAGCAAACCCTGACACTTGTTTTGCTCTAGTTAGTGCTCATCAGAGAGGTATAGATTTGTCCAGACACAAGGGAGCACCTGGTGTAAATAAAGAAAATACCCTTCAAGGCTTAGAGTGCTGCATCAATATAAAAAAAAACAGGAAGTAAGGAACTCTGAGTAGTTCCCAAGCTTAGATGGAGAGCAGCTCTTGTATATGGAGCACCCTACAACACCAGTGACACTTTTAATCTGCTCACCAGAGTTTTAATCTTAGGATTATCACTGTGCCATCCACACCATGCTGAAAAATGACGGAAGCCTTTTACCACTCCTGGCACAGTATTACAGCTTTGGATTCATGAAATGCCACTCAAGCCAACCTAAAATTAATAATAGCAACCTCTGACACATTTGTTTTTCTCTGGTTAGAGGTCATTAGAGAGCTATAGCTCTGTCCAGACACAAGGGAGCATCCAGTATAAATCAGGACAATACTCATTCAGGCTTAGAGTGTTGCATAAATTATGCAAAATAGGAAGCAAGGAACTCTGGGTAGTCCCACGTTTAGGCAGAGAGCAGCTCCTATATATGGGGCACCCTACATCACCAACACTCTGAATCTTCTCACCTCAAATGCCTGTTTTTCTAGCAGAGTTTTTAAGCTTAGGATTAGCACAGTGCCACCCATGCCAAGCTAGAAAGGGACGGAACTATTTGTCATTTTCAAAGCATAGTATTTAAGCATTGTATTAGCAAAGTGCCATCCATGATGAAAAATGACAAAAACCTTTTACCACTCCAAGCACAGTATTACAGATTTGGATCTATCTATCTATCTATCTATCTATCTATCTATCTATCTATCCATATATGTAAATAACTTTCCTTTTTAACTTATTAGCTTTTTAAGATTTATGAAAAAATCCTTTTTGGCACTTAGGCACTTTATGAGTATAATATTGCACTAGAGAATAAGGATAAGACAGCACTTTAACACCAACGGCACATATGAAGCATATGCACTTTATTTATGGTTTTTAGCAGCATGAACCGGCCCACTTGGGCGGGACAAAGGTGGTACATTGAATTATTCTTGGCAATTGGAGAAATAAGACATAGCATAGGAACTTGAATAATAGAACATTAGTAGGCTTGTATTAAATGGCTACTATGATTCAACGGTTCTTTTAGCGCTTTTTAATGTCTTTTTATGTCTTTTTATGCCTTTTAAGATAAGATGTTCTTAAAAATATATGTATGCATTATTTATTGTATTTATACAGTCATTTTTATCCATGCTGGTAAAAAGGCATTTAAATTGCTGTTTAAAAATCTGAATCAAATGTACAAATAAGTTTTGCTGCCATGCATAAAGAGGGTAGGCAGAACGATAGTCTGTCTTCCATGTTGTCTTAGTGCTGGGCACTTTAACTAAGGGGAGGACTTGTAGACGCGTCATGTGATCAAGGCCTGCAAAGGCCGAAACGCGTCATGGCATCATTGCGCATGAACTAAATAAAAGAAAAATACTGCACCGAGAAATTGGAGTCTGTTTCCTACTTTCAGGTTCCAGCAGCTGGGGAATCTCTAAGAACGAGGAATTGTTGTGTATATATATATATATATATATATATATATATATATATATATATATATATATATATTATCAATTTTGTTGCTGCTTCCAAATTAAAAAACAAGTTACACTCTCCAGATCAGGATTGATTCTTAATCTAATATATGTATATTATCAATTTTGTTGCTGCTTCCAAATTAAAAAACAAGTTACACTCTCCAGATCAGGATTGATTCTTAATCTAATGCATGAAGTCACGGAGTGGCAAACCAACGCCCGCCGCGTTTCGGTCCTGATTTTGAGAATGCGACTTGTTTTTAGTTGCGAGCAGCAACAAAATTGATAACATATTTCAGCAACACAGACTAGCCGCAGGAGTTTAACACCACTGGGGAAGGAAGAACACAGAAGCATCCAAACACAGAAGACCAACTGGAGCAGATATATGCACATATATATATATATATATATATATATATATATATATATATATATATATATATATATATATAAAACATCATTCATAATGCTAATGTAATTTAGTTTTATTTAATTTATAATGTAAATAATGTTTTAAATTATGAAAGCATATATTTGTATGTTTACTTTAATTTTTATAATATTTTTTAAATATCATTATTACATTAATATTTTAAGCTTTGTTATCGAAATTAAATAAAATATAATGCTGGATATTGTGAAATCCCTATACTTACCTGTTTGTTGACGATATTCTGGGACACAATATTTTTGTTTCGATATTTGTGTAGTTTGTATACAAATTATGTAGGCAGAATATTTTGTACCCAATATGTTTTTCATGATATTTGCATATTGCAATATTTTGTTCTCAATGTTATGTCATATAGCTCGAGAAACCACCACATGTTTTTGGGTGAGAGGCATTGGTTGTAACAAGGTGGTTGAAAGTGGAAGATGGAGAGCTGTTGTGCCATAGTGTCAAAATGGGTATTAGGTTCTCTTGTGGCTGCTCACATGGACATGTCACGAGAGGCTCTAAAGACATTAGAAAACTTAGCTAGGTCTAACCATATACACACTACACATACATGAATATAATATTACAGTGTTCACTATATCCACATATAACATTTTCATCGACAAATAAATGGACAAATGATGATAAGTGTTTTATAATAGTTGGCAGTCCGAATTTCCTTGAAAACTGCCCTATTTTCTTTTCTTACTACAGGTGTGTTCTGACTTCAGAAAACACCTATTATAAGAATATACAGCTCTACTCATTTGTAATAATTCATTGCAATTGAGTAGCTATGTTACAGTGATGCCTATCTAGCCTCGTTGACTCCCGTTGTTGGGAACTCACTTCCTTTTCCAAAAGCGACCTCACCCACTGAAGTGCATTCTGCAGCACACATAGAAAGAGGAAAAAGCCTCTTGTGATTGTTTTTGTACAGGTAGGCTTCCCAGTTCCTGCACAAAAACAATCATCCCTGCAATGTAGGCACCCTTGCACCATGGCACAAAGGTGCCTGTGTTGGCGCATGGCAGCCCATTGTGCGCCGCGCTAGGGAAAAGGGAGAGGCATGCGCCATATCTGATAGATACAGCGCATTCCTGCCCTTTTCTTTTGCTGTAGGGCAGCGCCGCAGGAAGGCCTGCGGCACTGCACTTCGGAAAAATACTGTAAATAAGGCCCGCTGACTCTTGCTGATCCTTCCCACAAGCAAGGAAAAAGATGAATATGCTAGTAGGGCTACTAGGGTCAAGAAGCTGCATTGCAGGCAGGTGGGAGGCAGTTGACCCAAAGCCTGAGGTCGATGTGCATATTTATAACTCTGAGAGGAGAGTTACCCACTTTCCTGTCTGGCCCATACACAGCTTCGACATATCCTCACAAAAGCGAGAGGGTCTAACAAGAGAAAGTGAGGTTGTGAGAATAGGAAGCTATTGAGAGAGCTCTCGGATCACGTCTACTCAATATTCTTACTGCTTCCCAACCAGGTGAGGACAGATGTACATAGAATGCTACAATCACACTGCGGCTTGGTCCAGATACCTGGGGGCTGGGAGGCGAGAGCTCACATATTTTAGAAAATATAGTAGCTTGGAGTTCAGTGGCCTAATAGAGGCACTTGGCTTCCTGCCTACTGCCTCCATTGTCACAGAACCCTTGATGACTGGTAATGTCTGTGGTGGAGGGTAATTAATTTCACACTTAGAACATTTCACACTTAGAAACTCCTAATAGCCATGGCACATAAAGAGTATTATAACCATGAACGAGGAAGCATCAGTCCACTGAAGCTTAGAATGACATTCAGAAAACAGACTTTTGGGTTTCTTGGTCAAACCTGTTAGCAGAAGTCTCTGTAACTACATCTATCTTATAATGATGTATAGTGTAGCATTTTGCATTAAGAATGTGTCTGCTTGAGTTCAGCTTCTTGTCGCTCTCACCAATATTTGCAAGGCTTTTTAGTACCGTTAAGGTAATCACCTTGTGGACAGTCAGATATTCTAATGGCAAAATATCTAAGGGTGCACATAAAAGAGGGATGAAGAGATTCGTACAAAATGAGAGTGGAGGATCATACATGCACAGCAGATATAGGTTGCAGCTTATGTCTAATTAAGCTATTGTTGACCATTAAAAGCAGAAAATGAGTTGAGTGCTGAGATGAAAGAGCTTGGTTGCTGTACTTTTACATCCGTGTGGCAGATGGCAGGCTTCAGTGAACAATGTCTTGAATTAAGGAAAATTGAACAATTTTCGACTCATTCACAATCTGCACTATGCACATCACCTTTTGGTGAATGCTCATTAGGTAGAAATATGCCTTTCAATGTAATCAAAAAAATAATCGACTGTCCTGTAAAGGTTGTTTTTATAAGTTGTTTCTCCATATAAACGAGAATGCGCTTTTGTTATACTAATTATATTTACTATAATGTTAAAGAAATGGCCATGGAGCCAAGAAGTAAATAAAGAAAGCAGAGAGCTGACAAAAGAAGTATACACTGTACAAAATTGCTTATTTTGTACCATTTTTCAGATATTCCCATTATGCAATTTAAATAAAAATCCACTGGAAAAAGAAATATTCTTTCGCAAAAAATGGGCCAACAGATCTCTCTCTAGCTAAAACAATATTTTAATAAACGGGGAGCATTTTAAAGTTCATTTTAAAACAATCTATCTAGTAGAGTCCACTGTTTATGTTATACACCACATGAGCACAGGAAGTGTTACATCATATTTTTAAGGTCAACATTTAGAAAGAAAACATTTTCTGAGCGGTGTCAATCTAAAAGTCTTGACAGATCTAGCTGAATGCGTATTCTTGGTCAAAGTCAGATTCTACGGTAGTGTTAGGTGTGGAGCGGTGCTAAAAACAAACTTAATATTAACGCTTGCTGCTGCAGCTTTTCCATGCCGTAGCACTGTATTGACCTCTACTACTAATAATAAATGTAACGGCACTCAGGGGCTTACTTGCAAGAGGCCTGCGCAGCCGGAGCATCACTTTTTTTGACGCTGCTGTGGCGCAGGCTTCTCAGTCATATCTATGAGGCGACACCACATGACCTCCTAGATATGAAGTAAGGCAAGGCAGCGAAAAGAGCTGCGTTGCCTTACTCTGCGTTAGGGAGGAGTTCCACTGGCATTGCGGTGGGTGTTCCAGTGCAACACCCTTGGATTTTGATACTGCCCCAGATTTACAAAATCACGTAAACCTGTGGCAGCACCAAAACCTTACGCCTCCCCAGAGCAGGCATACTGAGTAGAAATGTTTTCATTTCTCCTCGCTTTTTCCTCTTTCAATGTGAGCATACATAGAACGATGAAAATGACTCCATTGATTTTGGTTTTGTGAAGGAAGGGAAACCTTCCTGCACAAAAATAATCCTGCCAACAAAGCAGACACCCTTGCTATGGTGCAAGGGTGTCTGAGTTGGCGCTAGGCACCATATTGTGCACTACTGCTGGCTGAAAGGACAGGAATGCGGCATATATCATAAATACGGCGCATTCCTGCCCTTTCCATTTGATGCGGGCAGTTCAGCAAAGTGATTTGCTCGGCTGCCCTGAGTCAAAATCTCATAAATGAGGCCCTCAGTCTGCTAACCTCAGAAGTCTGAATGGCTGAGCCAGCGCTGTTGGGCTTAAATAGCAACAAATGTCAGAAGCAGGCGCCTAACTCACTGATATATCTTCCCAGCTAGAATGAAGAGTAAAGGGGTGGGATTGTATAATGGCTTCGCAATGCGAACTCTATGTAGTGTGTGAATATGAAGGTTTATACTGAGCATAATTTCACATTTCGCTGGGCATAGTATTTGTGTTTTGCAAACTAGTATAGTGCGTTATTTTTTTTTATTTTTTTAAATGAATGCACCCAGTCTGTTAAGAAAGATGGCTGCAGAATTATCCAGTGCTTTATGCAAGAGCAACTGTGAAACTTGTATAAAAGGTTGAAGATTTAGGTGGTATTTTAACCGGAATTGCAAGTTGCTGCGGAAATATCGACACAACGTGTTATACAATCTGTGGGCTAGAAATATGTGGATACCATTCTATTACTGAGATATACGAAGGAGCAGCCATTTTGAATTACATTTGCAGTCCGGCAATTGGATGGGAAAGATGGTGGGGTTGGAGTCAAGTAGAAGTTTGCAGTAGGTGTATAATGTATTAACCAATGGGGGGGCCCCAGTTTAAGCAGATGGGACCTGTTCTGATATCTTGATGTATATAAAATGTCAAATTGGTTGAAACAACAGATGACGATAGATAAGCAAGAGCAACAGATGCTAATACTTATTGAAAACCTGCCCAGGTGCATCTGATCCACTGTGTGCCGATTGCTTATTTGTTACGACCAGTCAAAACAAGCATTGTCAAAGCCAATAGATCTAGCCATGGTAAACTGGTGTGATGGTTAATTGTGTTTTTATTTGTTAATGTAAGCATATGACAAACAGTAATAATCACTGATGAAATTGACAGGGCAGAATGCCGTTTATCTTTGGGCCCTGGCACGATGGTAGGTACATCTGACAGATCGCCATCCCCGAAGAGAAAGAGAGGATGTAAGAAGAGACAAACTGTGGTGGGTAATTCGAAAGGAAAGAAAGGCCCTATGCAGACCCCTAAAGATTCTGTATGTGACAGCTTAGATGGCCAAGGTACCACTGCCAACTTACAAACAACATTAATTATAGCCACAATTTTATCAAATGTTGAGGAACTGCTTAAGCTGGTTCATGAGAAAATTGACAAACTGTCCAGTGAAGTTACTAAGATCTGCGGCCTATTGAAGGATACCTGCATTAGTGCCGGGACACAGAGGGATGCAACTAGGGGAGGGCAAGTTGAGCAGGTGTCTAAGGTAATTATCCAGATTGATAATGGAATAAATAAAGGAACAGGTAGAGAACCTGCTGGGGGTCGAAATGACATGACAAGTATAGGGTATAATAGAGGAAATAATGAGCCAGCAAACCATAACCCACCAAGACAGCAGGGTACGACTAACCATCTCCGACCAGTCCGAGGGGATATGTTGGATAGGATGGAGGCAGAACAATCAATTGCTACATATAATAAGTCAGATTCCATCACGACCCATGATAGGAGAGTAGATGCTTCCATCAATTTGCCCCCTGAATGCTGCCCATATGTTGCAGTTTTGGTGAATGTGCCTCCCCTGCAGTTAGGACAAATGGAGAGCCATGACACCCTAAAGAACAGAGTAGTACATTGGCTTGATAAGAACTGTGGCTTCCCGGTGGCAGGAGCTAATCAGATCCTCCTGACACGAAGAGTGGGATGGATTGGCCCTTTACGGAAGTGTCTCAAAGGAGACTGTATCATCATTAATTTTAGAAACCCAAGTTGGGCTAGAAATACCTTAGATAGAGCACCCCCATTGTCTCAATTTGATTTGAACATGACATTGCAATCACTTGGTTTTTTCTATAGACACTTAAGGTCTGCACAACATAGGGAAGATGATCGAAACCCTCCGAGTATGAATTCAGCCTTGTCAATCTACCCCCAACATGATTTATCAGTCTCAAATAGATACCAGGCTTTGAGCAACCTACAAGATAATGATTGACATAAGGGTACCAATCTTCCTAGCTCGGAGCCTCATCCTACTGGAGACTGGGTAGATGTCAAAGACGCGGGGGCCCTACCTGTAGCTGACCCATCTCAGATTGAATCTATTGTCACCACAGTCACTGAGTGTATATTTACAGAGGCCCCGTTTATAAGTATAGATAAATGAAGTAAGGGCGAACACCCCTGAGTTAATCCAGGGAAATCAATAGAGAATGGTTATATTATCACAACCTGGAATGTTGCCGGCCTAAGGAGCAAACAGGATTCACCAGCATGGCAGGATTTTATAATTAGTGACCTTGATGTAATTTGCTTGCAAGAGACCTGGTATACTGAACCGGTGTATGTTAAGGGTTCACTTCACATTGGCTTCAGGCAGTGCCCTCGCCAGCTGGTAGAGCCAAAGGGGGGCTTTTGACCCTTATTCCAAATAGGTTATCAGCTATTATTGTTAAAAGATCTATTACTATAGGAGCACACTCCCAGATTTTGTGGTTGCAGTGTAAAGACAGAAGGGATGTGGTCATGGTTAATTATTACAATAATGTGTTCGATTCAACCCGCAACAATATTGTCTTTGAGTTAGATAACGGGCTTGATAAATTGTTAAGCATTATCAAGACTAATACTGTTATAATATGGGTGGGGGATTTTAATATACAATCTTGTCCATTGTCGATGACTAAGGTCTGTGGGAACATGCATGGTGAGGACGATGAAAGTATGCATTTCATACACAATGATTATGGAGGAGCTCTTAATTTGTTGATGGCTAAACATGACCTTGAATTGCTACAATGTGCCCGGGATACCAAGGGCGGTCTTACACCAACATTTATTGGCAGAAATGCTGCTTCTATTATTGACCATATGCTAATTTCAGCTAGCAGTAGCCATTTGTGTTCTACTCCATGGATTACAGAGCAGGCACTGAGTGACCATAACTGTATTTCTATGTTGACTTTAGTCTGGGGCCAAAACATGATAGCAAATCAAGATTTCATAACACGTATCGCTCCTATTAGACCAAATGGGACACGTATTAAATGGGCTGGTGTGGAACCAAGAAAAGTATTATATGAAATTGTTACAAAATGTGATGCAGAGATTTCTTATTGCCTCAATGAGGATGTAAGTCCCTCCCTGCTGTTAGCCAATTTCCCAAAAATTAATGTTGTAATTGAGGGGATACTGACTGAACCATCCAGGAAAAAAAGCAGACAACACAGAGGTTGGTTTGAACATACTTGTACCCAGGCACTAAGCCAACTTAAACACGCTTTAGGCAGTAAACCTAGAAATATTGCAAGAATTTAAAACTTACGTTTTAACTACAAATTGGCTCTTAAGGCAAGGAAAAGCAAGCTCCAAGATCTAGTGTGGGATAAGTTATCCATGGCAGCGGATACAGCGAACAACAAGCTATTTTGGGAAACTGTGAACTCGCCGTTTTTAAAGAGTGATTCATTCCCAGAATTACTCTCTCATGTTAACTGTGACGCGTGGGTGAGACACTTTTCTAGTATTTTTAATCCATCTGATCCTGATGTATCTAGGACGCTAAGCATAACAGGAAGTAAGTGGCCGGTGATGCCCTTAGATATTACAATCGATGAAGTACAGGTCGGATTGACTGGAAGTAGGGGTGGTAAAGCACCAGGCCCAGATGGGGTCCCCATTGATGTTTACAAAGCTGAAATAGATCTATGGAGTCCTATTTTAACTAGAGCTTTTAACCTAGCAGTGACGGAGTATATACCGCTGTCATGGGGGCAATCGGTGATAATCCCTATTATTAAAAAAGGCATAAAATCCGAAGGTAAAAATTATCGCCCCATTTCGCTTCTGGATTCATCAGTTAAAGTGATGAGCAGAATATTATTGATGAGACTTGAAGATTGGGCCATTGAAAACGAGATACTCTCACCAGTCCAATATGGTTTCAGAAAAGGGCTGGGAACCCTCGAGCAATGTATCAACTTAGAACTTTTGATAGGCAAATATACGCACGCTAAGCAGGGAAGATTATACCTGTGTTTTGCAGATCTTAGCAGTGCGTTTGACCTTGTTGATCACACTATCTTGTGGCCAACCCTGCTCAACCTTGGGGCCCCTAAACAAATAATTTTCTTCCTCGCAAGGCTGTATGAGAAACTTTCGTGCAAGGTGCGATATGGACAGCGTGGTGAGTGCACACCGCACTTTGAGGTCAAAAGAGGTATCCGCCAGGGCTGTGTCTTAGCACCATTACTTTTCTCTCTATTTGTAAATGAAGTTGACAAAGCCCTTCGGTCGGTACAGACAGATGCTCCCCAAATTGCTGGCAGCCCCGTACCCGTCTTACTTTACGCAGACGATGCAGTGTTGCTTTCTAGAACCCCAGTTGGCTTACAACGATTAATAGATAATTTTAGTCACTTTATTAATAATAGGAAATTAGTATTTAACAAGGCCAAAAATTTGTCATGGTCTGTGGCCAGAAAACCAAGAAAAGTAAAACCTTCTATATAGAGAGTTCCCCAGTAGAATCTGTTAAAACCTTTTGTTACCTGGGAATAACCTACTCAGGTAATGGGAATTGGATGCATGAACTTGATAATGTTCGCTCAAAGATGGTTAAGAGTGCTCACATGTTTTTAGATTCGCATTAAAACTAGGCAATCGCCGCATTAAGGATACGGTAGACATATATAAGGCTAGATGTATTGCCACAGCCCTTTATGGTGCAGGGGTGTGGGGTTATAATCATAATCAGATTCTACAACACGAAGAAAATTCTTTCTTAAAACGCCTTTTGTGTCTACCTCCATCAGCGTCTACTGAAATAATACATCGTGAAGTAGGAATAAACTACCTTTCGGACCAGATTACTATGCGGCCTTTACTGCTATGGAGTCCATCTGGGCCAAAGACGAGTCTAAATTTACTCAATCCATCATTAAAGATTGCCTACTCCTGGACAAAAGTTCACGTATCCCCTGGCTTAAATATATCCATGATTCGTTTGATCCGGGTTGTGTGACAACCATATCTAAACAGGAGATCAAGGATACCTTTTTAGCTCATAATATAGAGACTCGTAGGAGAACGGTAGGGAAGCAACCCACCTTTGTATTTTATCAACAGATTGAGCTCAGTGCGGGATTCCAAGATTACCTGTCCGTAGTGACTAGGCCCTCACACCGCTTCGTCCTGACTCGCTTGAGACTAGGTATAGTACATCACCTAGTTGCCTTCCCTACTATGAAAATGTGTCCTTCTACTCCATGGCCCTGTGATGGGCTATCGAAACAAAGCACCATACACTTTATGCTTTTCTATAAGTTTTATTTATTTCTAAGACGTTTTTATCTGAAACCAATTTTTATAAAATTCAATGTGAGAACAACCCATGCTGCTATAAACTTATTGGTTGCTCTTAAAGATCATGGGATATGTTTTTATGTTGCTTCTTTTATTCAAAAAACAATTGCTGCTAGGAAAGGCATCGTACTTGATAATTAACTGGCCTGTTTTATATATTGGAATGTCTTTATACAACTGATTAAAATTTTGTTCTAGCTTTTATGGTTGCTGTATATACTGAATAAAGCTCTTTTGAATTGAATTGACAAACAGTAATAAAACAAAAAAATGAAGAAAGCATGATGCTGCCTAAACATGGAAGCCATATGCCTGCAATAAAAAATGTAAATGAAAAAAAATGGCCATCAATAAAACAGTACGGATGATTACTAACAGGCTAGAGATATTGAAACTCTACTCAGCTTTGATATCCATTTCAGTAAAATATTATTGTTTTTGGTGCACAGAAAAAGTAACGTTGGCTTTGAATTACTGTAACTTGACGATAAAGTTTAAATACAAAAAACAGAGCAAAAATGTACTGGCAAAGTTAAGTATTGACCCACCATCTCTTGCACTGATATTCACTTCTTCTTAGGCGGATGCACACATGATGATGGAAAATGCCATCACTCACAGGCCAAGAGAGTCATTTTCTGAAGTTGACTGACCCATTGCGCCATGCTGTTTGTTGTGGTGGGTGGAAGCTAACTGTGAATGGCAGTTGAACAGACCAATGGAAGAAGAGGGCTGCATGAATGCCTCTCTGTATATGTACATGTATGTCCCCTGATTACATGAGACTGGAGACAATTAAAGCTGGCTCCATGCCAGGCCTGCAAAAATGCCACATGATGGGGAGTGTAGTAGGTAGATGAATCGGGGAGCGAAAGATTCTCTGACTCCGTATCTTTCTTTTGTGCTCACTGGTTTAGTGACTGTCTGTCTCTGTTATTTAAATGAAGTCAGTTAGGACTATAATTTTAAAATAGGTATATTTATCCAGTTATGCGGGCATAGAGGCCTTTAGTCAATATCCAATTAATATGCTGAATGTAAATAAAATCTAACAGCTGATGCCGTGGAAACATGAGACTCATGAGACTCATGGAGGGTTTAATAGATGTTTTAGTCAAATTGCTCACACAAAGATCTAGCATTGCAAGCCAGATTTGTCTAGTTGCCAAATACTAATGGAGGTCAGAGTTGATTTGTTACATTCACAATTATATCTATTTGCAGAATTCAGCATTGCACTAAGTGCTTCACCTTTTGAAATAGCATGGATCTCAAAGTCCAGTAACCTATCCATTTTACATGCTCACCTCATGTGCACAGAGGCCAGCTTGGTCAGTAAGACTGGGGGGAGGGGGGTGTACTTCAGATTTCCCAACAATCACGCTGGTATAGCTAGTGAAAATACATTATATGAGAAGCAGGGAAGAGGGTGGGGGGGGGTGGCTTAATGGGCAGTGCATATTGTTAGAAGAGTATTTAAAACACAGCATTTTTCGAATGAACCAACATTTTTTAAGGCCTTGAAAACAGATGAGAGAAGGAGTGTGTGTGTGTTTTTGTCTGTTCTGTAAAACTCGCAAGTGAAATCCGACAGACACCTCGCCATCCCCGACTGAAAGCACTTGTACCCACAACTATTTACTACAGAATACATTTTTTTAGGGGGGGTGGAACACACCAAACAACCCCCTCTGAAGCTGCGCCCCTACATGTGCACTTTGCATATCAACTTTATGTACATTAAGTAGGAACAATAAGCTAAAAACACGCATACAGACGATCTCATGAGTATTTCAAAATCATCTGTGTCTAGGATTCCTTCCTATCAATTTAATGCTTAATGGCATTTTTACTCCTAATGCATGAACGGATACATTTCTTTAGTCTATATGCACATGCTAATTCTGCAGCCAGTCGATGATGTCACAGCATTTCATCTCGATTATTTAAAAACATTTTACAACTTTTGAACTGATCACGCAATAAAGTGAATCTGTTGACACAAGTGTAGCTCTCAAACTCAAGTTAGGAAGGATTAGACGTGAAAAAGTAGATAACTATATCTATTTTGTGACGGAAACACCCATTAAAGTAAGGTTGGGAAAAGGTTTCAGTTACACCCACACATGGAGTATTTGTGAAACCTTGATTTGCTTCAGTGAACAGAGGTGTTCCAAGTGCAGCTGACCTTGCCTGAGGCATAGGTAAAACCCTTCCAGCGAGTGTCTGTATTTGATTTCCGTGGGTGGACAGCCTGCACTATGAAATCCTAAGATCAGCCCCTGAAACTGCTCCTGTGCAGGTAAGAGGTGCACCAAGGTTGAAGTGGACAGCAAGTCAGCTGATGGCCGCAGGAGTGCAGAGATGTGCAGGTGCAGCAGAGACGATTGCTGTGGTGGGGCCAGTACATGGCTGATGGGTGGCACCAGATACCAGGGACGGGAGAACTGCTGCTAATAGGCAGCAGTCCACCAGCTGGCCTGAGCCGCTCTTTGCAGCAGTGGAATTGTGTGAACAACAAACCACATTTTAAAAACACCATCATTTTGTAAGCAAATGCAATAATCAATAATAACCATGCGTAGATGCAATTATTAATGTCAATAAAACCTATCAACCTTAATCGGTAATCACTGTCAACATTATTATATCAATAAAGCATCTTAAAATGACCATAGCATGTACCTATGTGCTTTTTATATACTTTCAGACTTTATAAAATGATCATAAGAATAGCCCCTAGAAGGTGATCCTTTTAGGCCACATAAAATGCATCCATAGAAGCAGCTCCTAGAAGGTGTTGAACTCCAGCTGTAGAGCAAAAGCTTTAGGAGTGCTTTAAAAAAAATGTGAAAATCCTAGAGGGTCATGGCTTCCTTGATCCACCAACGTAGAGTCAGTTATCAAAGATTACATCTGGGGACAGCTGTAACTCCTACAGCCCCCCACATCACATTCTGAATTTGTTGGTTGTACTGCTGTCCTCCTCCTCCTGGGCAAGTAAAGTATGCAAATTAGCCTCTCCTGAGGCAATAAGGGGCACACCTCTGAGGAAGCAGTGAATATTTTATTAGCGACTCTCCTGCTGTGCTGAGGAGAGCCGTGTAGCTGTGCTTTTGTGTTCTATTTTATTATTTTTGTTTTTTGGGGGGGTGCCTGATCCTACCTGGGCACCTTACATGCCTCCATTTGTTGGGAGCAGCGCAGGGAGCCCACCCCCAACTAGCCCGGCCTGCTCCCCGCCAATGCAGAATCCTCCTTGCTGCTGTGGGAGCTGGCAGCTCTTCTCCCCTGCATGATCCTGGGCTATGGAGTTCCTTTATGGTGGCCACCCCTCTCCCCCAGACACGGGCATGGGGAGTGGGAGACAGGCCCACCACCATTGGGGGGAGTGTGGCGGTTCTCCCCTGCTCTAACTTGTGGCAGGGACCCAGGAATTGGGTCCCGAACCCTCTGGTGTAAAAGCCAGTGTGGGGGTTGGGGTCCTTGGGCCTCAGCAGCTCTGGTGAGGGGGACCCATGCATTCCCCTTTCCAGGGTTATACATTTAAAAGGCTCCTAGTGTCAAAAAACAGGCCCTGGCCACCCTGTTGGTAATTGAAAGGAGATGTGGTGGAGCCCCACGCGATTTGATCCTCTCTGGGGGTCAAAGGTGACCGACCTTTAGAAGGCCATAACTCAGGACCTGTTGAGCCGATGAGGATGATCCTGGGATGCTTTTAATCCTAGTGTAGCAGGATCTGTTTCAGTAGTCCTCCTTGCCTAAAAAGTGGTTATCTTGCGTGGAGCTAGTTCCACTGGTTCCCTGTGCCCGCTTTCGTCCTGGTCTTTGTCTCTGGATGCAGAAGTCTAGGGCTTTCTCCCCACTTGTCCTCAGCAGGTGTAAGGGGGCCAACCTCACTGGCCTTAAAGAGACCCACTGGTCTTGTGATCTACTGGAGCAGTAAATCCTTGGTCCTTTCGGGCATCATGGGGTTTCTCTGTCCAGTTATTCATGGCTGTAGCAGTCCCAGGGTCCAGCAGCAAAAAGCACAAACAACTGCAACAGCAGCTGTCTCTCTCCCTTGTGCAAGAATTTTTCAAGGGGGGGATTTCTAGAAACCAGACACCCCTGGACTTTTCTAGGGTGCCACATCACCTCTCCTCCCCTGTCCCAACCCTCCTGTACAGCATGCTGGGACAGTTCAAGATTGCACCATCCAAGAGTCACTGGTCAAATCTGCTCATGTGGCCTCTGTTCCACCCCTCGCTGACATCACTGCCAGGGCCTTCAACCAAAACATCAAAGTGGAGCCCCCGTCTGTGTTGGCCAAGTTGTCTGGGCTTCTTCTTTTGTTCAGTGGGCCTGAGCTGTCCCCAGGCTTGGTACAGTGTGACAGGTAATTAACAGATGCAGATTTTCATCCCCACACCGAGTTCCTCAGGAGCTTAGGGAAGCACTGTTAATTACTCCTTCTGTGTGGGGCAGCCTCTGTTCTCTCTTCTGAAGAGAAATGTAATTAACTTGCCCCAGAATGGGTACAAGAGGCCTGCAATCTGATCCTTAGTCAGATGAATATGACAGTACTGGATGACCCGTAAGATGTACAGATATGTGTTTGCGACTTGCGCAATCCATCTCGGCAAACATGTTTCACCCCATTTTGATATTTTGATGAACTTTGTCGGCCAAAGGGAAGCAAAACTGATCTCCAAGGCAGATTTCCCCTATATGTATAGTAAAGTGTCACTACAGACAGAACAGTAAATCATACTGACCTTCTCTTTAAGAGCCCACTAACATTGTAAAACCCACCCCAGGTCAATATCTGACCCTGCAGAGTCCCCTGAGGCTAGCTGTGCGCAGTTACTGGGCAGCGCACGACAGTAGTCTCACACTTGCAGATGTCACATGTGTGCACACGTGTTCACGTGTAACCATCCAAGTGCCCCTTACCCTACTTGCGTTGCAGTGGCCTATCTAAAAAGGCGGACACTCATGGTAAACACACGAAGTGCATTTACTTTGTGCTTCTCGTGGGTGGCTGAGACATGTGTAGTGAGACTCACCACAGTAAAAAATCCAAAACTGGGTGGTCAAAAAAGCAAAAAATCTGGTCGTATTAAATGCGTGGAACCCATTTTGCAAGAACTACTTTTTGGAATTCACAAATATTGGCAGTAGGAGACTTAGAACGCTGCTCCAGTCTCAAGTGCCCAGGCATACTACTGGCCATCAAACACCCAAAAGGTGAAAGGATGAATACTTGCAAATAGTATATCCAGTGGCAATTGCTCGGGGTAGCATTCCAACCCACTGCTTTTCGCCCAGTGTGCCACACTATACAGGGTCCCACCTAACTCATATTAGTACTAACTCTGTTCCTCATGGGAACAGTCCATCTTAAATCTTGGTCATCTCACCCTTCCACTCTGCAGCACACTTCTATTTTAGTTGGAAATATTGAGATTCACACCCTTCAATTCTCACTGACTAAGCTACGTCCCTGACATCAATAAGTCATGAAACTCTTCCATAAAGGCCTAACAGGTAGCATCTGTAATCTAAAAGCTTTTATACTTACACAAACCATCACATTTTGCAACACTGAAGAATATAAAATTAGATCATTTCATAAATGGAAGCCTTAATGGGCATCCCAGGAAGACTCTAAAGACCTGGCTTTTTGGCCTACCTTAAAGATATCCCCACCAGTCACTACCACCCTGCACCCGCTGTTATCGCCGGGACACCTCCGTTGGAGGCAGCCGTGCGCTTTATAAGTTGCAATAATAATAATAATAATAATAATCCCAAACCTTTTGTGATATTTTAGGACATAAATGTTAAAAAATGCCTGGGAGTCAGGATCTCAGCCTGTACTTCTGTAAGTTACTTTCTGCTTCAAAACACACAGGCTGATTAAAATGTTGCTGATTCAGATACGGTAAACTATGGAGGCAATCTTAGCTCCTTTGCCGCACTGGTGGTGGAAAACCTGCTGCCTGCTGCCTTTCCATGTCTTTTGGAGTGTAAGTACAATGGATTCAAAGGAAACTAACGCAACAAAAAGAATTCCCCACTGTGTCTCTGCTAATCCACTACTCTGATGCCTCTTCTCCTTCCTCGGTAAGAAAATCTTGCAAAGCTGTTCAGTATTTCCTAATAAGTCCTATGAGCAAAAAGAGGTTTCAAGGATTCAAACTCAGTGACCACCCACAGGGCAGAAAAGGGTAACAATAGAGGGGATAAGAATAGCTATCATCAAGAATATCAAATTGGTACTTCTTATTAACTCACTCATCTCCCCTGCCACCCAGTACATCTCCAAGCAACCCTCTGAAAGGAGGCGGTTCAGGCAAGCCCATTCTTCATTCACACAAGTCTGTTTTTTGTGGTCTGCCTCATCCCTCTGGTCCTCAGAGTTGAGGAATTCCCCACTCACTCAACTTCCGCCCTGCAACCTGACCTCTTGTTCCTGCCCCTGCATTCATTTCTTTTCTTTGCTAGTCAGCGTAGATTTTGTGGTGTATTGGTTCTTGCCATGGTCTTGCTATACTATTTTCTTTAGTTTCTAAAAATCCCTGTCTCTATAGGTTTGCCAGCCTCTTTGGTCCTGCCACTCCGTTTACAGAGGTGTGTTAGAGGCGTGCACTCTGTTTCACTTCTTTTGATGTTTAACTCCTTTGAGCTGCAGACTTTCTCTGTTTCTAGGCTTTCCTCAAAGGAAATCAAGGACTTGTCCAAAAACCTTTTCGAAGACATTCAACATCCAATCTAAGCTGAAACTGCTTATTCTGAATAAGGCACCTTTTCTTTCTGATACCATTTACACACTTTATTTCATTGCCACTCAATATTTAATTAGTTATGATTCTGACCAGGTGAAACCTTTTACAGAGAATAGAGAGCACATTTTCAAGCCTGTTCAAACCCAGACCATGCAACTTATCTATTGCTTTTTAGGTTTTGCCTGCACAGCGCTTCTGTTGTGCTGTGAAATCTCTTGTATTTAATATATTTTAAAAGGGGGCTTTTATCAGTTCCCATGGCCGAATTACTGTGTTCATTCGCTTTTGTGTGTTGTTGTTAACTTCTCCTGGCTGCACACATTTACGATACGTCTACTAAAGCTGTTCACACTGTTTAAGCCCCATTCACTGTCAAGATAAGATCTCTTCCCATGAAAAAGGCAGATAGCTTCTAACAGTATGCTGGAATACTTGTTTTTTATTACTTAGTTGTGTAAAGCAGATGCTTTAGCCTTAGAACGCTTGTGGCATTTCCTATTCATGCCTCAGAACCTTTCTTTGCACTTTGTATGCATTATCTGATTGATTTTTTTCAACTTAATCTATTTGGTAATTATGATCAAATTCTTAATGTTGTAATAAATATTGCACATTAAAAATAAAGTTAACATGCAAGAGCTATGCTATATTTTATTACTAAACAGACAGCCACAAGTGCAGTTACCTTGCAGACAACAGGGTCAAGATGTGAATGGTGCAGCAAGTGCAATAGCACTAGGCCCAAAAGTTGTCAGAACTCTTCTAAACACATAATATTGTTATATTTGACTACTAAACAGGCAGTCAGAATTGCAGTTACCTTGCAGTTAAAAGGTACTTGATTTGAATGGCGCAGCAGGTGCAGTGGCACCGGGGCCAGAGGATCCAGGGACACACTAAACCCAGAGTATTGCTAAAATTTAAAATGAAACAGGCAGTCACAAGTGCAGTTACCTTGAGGACAACAGGGTCATGATTTCAATGGTGCAGCAGGTGCAGTGACACCAGAACCAAAAGCTCTAGGCACCCCACTAAACACTGAAAATTGCTGTATTTTACTACTAAACAGGCAGGCCCAAAAGTTGTCAGAACCTCTCTAAACACATAAGACTGCTATATTTTACTACAATGCAGGCAGTCACAATTGCAGTAACCTTGCAGTTGAAAGGGGCTTGATTTAAATGGTGCAGCAGGTGCAGTGGCACCAGGGCCAAAAGTTGTCATAACTCCACTGAACAGCAAATATTGCTATATTTTACTACTAAACAGGCAGTCAGAAGTGCAGTTGTCTTTCAGGCAACAGGGTCATTATTTGAATCGTACAGCAGGTACAGTGGCACCGGGCCCAAGAGTTATCAGAACTCCTCTAAACACCTAATATTGCTATATTTTACAATTAAACAGGCTGTCACAAGTGCAGATATCTAACAAGCGCTAGGATCATGATTTCAATAGTACAGCAGGTGCAGTGGTACCGAGACAAAAAGCTCAAGGTACCCCACTAAACACCTAATATTGCTATATTTTATTCCTAAACAGGCAACCACAAGTGCAGTTACCTTGCAGACATCAGGGTCATGATTTGAATGGTGCAGCAGGTGCAGTTGCACAGGGCCCAAAAGTTGTCAGAACTCCTCTAAACACATAATATTGCTATATTTGACGACTAAACAGGCAATCACAATTGGAGTTACCTTGCAGTTAAAAGGGCCTTGATTTGAATGGTGCAGCAGGTGCAGTGGTACCGGGGCCAAAAGTTCTAAGGACCCCACTAAACCCAAGTTGTTGCCAAAATTCAAAGCGAAACAAACAGTTACAATTGCAGTTACCTTGCAGACAACAGGGTCATGATTTCAATGGTGCCGCAGGTGCAGTGACACCAGGAACCCAAACCTCTAAGCACCCCACTTAACACCTAAAATTGCTATATTTTACTACTATAGAGGCAGTCATAATTGCAGTTACCTTGCAGTTGAAAGGGGATTGATTTGAATTGTGCAGCAGGTGTAGTGGCACCGGGGCCAAAAGCTCTAGGGACCCCACTAAACGCAGAACATTGCTAAACTTTGCTACTAAACAGGCAGTCCCATGTGCAGTTATCTAGCAGGCACTAAGGCCATGCTTTTAATGGTGCTGCAGGTGCAGTGGCACAAGGGCCAAAAGTTGTCAGCACTCCTCTAAACACCAAATATTGCTATATTTTGCTACTAAACAGGCAGTCACAAACACAGTTATCTTGCAGGCACTAGGGGCATGATTTGAATGGTGCAGGAGGCGCAGTGGCACTGGGCCCAAAAGTTGTCAGAACTCATCTAAACACATAATATTGCAATTGCATCAATTAATTCTGATATTTCCCTCTTTCATTTCATTTTTTTAAATTATGCTATTAATTGCCTGCACTATACCACTGGTAACAGCACAATATATTGCCTTTTTGTGCATAAACTAGTCATACAGACTTTCTGTAACTTATATTGTACAACGACTCAGCAAGCTACAACTTACAACAAAAAACAGCTTGTTATTAATTACGTAGGTGAAATCTAATGCATTTACCAATGCTTGCTGTTTTTGTATTGATGTATTTTTCAATAAAACATGAAACTAAGAAGCTCCCTGGCATGTATGCCAAGAAGTTATCAGACTTTATATCTTGTGCTCCCCTATACTTAATTCATCAAAATGGCGTGATATCTAGGCAAAGCGTGGCGAGGAAGCCTCAAAAGTGAATCTGAGTCCACATACATGACATACATTTTCATGTATATTTGTAAAGTGCACATTTTCTTTTGGGGGCATCTTGGTGAAGAATAACAGGTAGTTATTGTTACCCAACTTAATGGGATTTATTTTATCAACCTCAGAAGGATGTAAGGCTGAATGGACCCACCAGAGTCTGAGTTTGTGCCCTTGAGGTCAAGCACAGGGTTTTTGGAGTGAGTGCATTAGTCCACGTGGTCACCAGACCAGGCCAGAAGTGTCCCTTGCACCCAGTCAGCTCCTCCCATCACAATCAGTTGCATTTAAAGTATTAAGCTACTTTAGGTAAGGCTTCTCCTCCAAAGCGGCTGTCTAATGTTCAGAGCACTTTGAAAAGGTTATTTCTAGAAGAAAACCTCCCACTACACATGGTGGGTGGTAGGGTGTCCACAATAAATTGTAGGCATACAAAATATACTCCCATTGTAGAGGTATACTGCCAGTGCCCACATATTGCATATTTCCAAAATGGCATTGACACGTGGCTTACCTTTCATTGAAAGTCCACCACCCTTTCCATGGCAGTCTTTCATGAGGATAACTCTTCCACATATGTTGGTTTTGCAAGCAGCTGATCCTTACAATTTATCACAGAGTTACCTTTGGATCCTGAAAAACCAATGGCAGAGTGGGAGGAGTGTCTGCCAGCGGATTTAATTGGGAATTCCATCTAGGGTAATCGAAATAGGACAGTAAGACCTATGGAGGATTAGGAATTAATCCTGTATTCTAAACCTACCTTTCCCCATGTGATCAGAAAACATAGAATCAACAAAATGTAAATCAAAATAACAAAAATAAAGTGTTAGAACTGACATCCTTGGCATGGTATTTCTCCAAACCTTTTGTCTTCACTCATTTATTTTGCAGAACTTGTTTTTCTTGGTATTAGGAGTCTATGCATTTTACCCCTGCTAGCCAGTGCTATAATGCTTCTGCTTTCTCCTTAAAACATGGTAACATTAGACTATACCTACCAATCTTGGCACATTTAGTTTACTTACAAATATCTAGTAAACTGTACTATCTGTACCCAGGCCCTGTAAATTAAATGCTACTAGTGGCTAGAAGCACTCATTGTGCCACCCACTAAAGTATCACTTTAAAAACATGTCTCAGGCCTGCCACTGCAGCCTGAAGTTCAGTTTTGAACTGCCAGTTTAATGTGTCAAAATAAACCTTTTACACACAAAAGGTGATGTGAGGATACTGGCAATCACTCGGGTAGAATTACAACGTATCATTCTTTTGCCCACCATGCCATCTCAGATTAGACCCTGCCATATGCAAGTCTTGACCCTGCTCAAATAGGAAACGTCCAGCCTGAACTGCCAAACCAAGTCCTCTCTGAACCAGAACACAAGCAACCCAAGCCCTGTTTCACCCTGATTTGGGCTTTTCAGATGGGTGTAGCTTGGTTCCAGTGACACAGTGAGCAAGGGACCTATGTTTGGGCATACCCATGGCCACTTAGGACTGTACATCAAACACACAAAAGGTGATGGAAGGATGTTTGCAATAAGTCTAACTACTCCCAATTGCTTAGGGTAGCATTCTAACCCATAGTTGGATTGAATCGTTCCTGGGGCTACTCCTCAGTCCACAGTCCTAGCGGGGTGGATTTGGCCACAGGGGTTGATGTGCCTCGAAAGTCCTCTTTGGTCCAGCAAACGTCCAGTCACCACTGGACTACTGATCACCATACACAACAAAACCAGTGGTTCCCTACTTCTAGTGATAGCTCTTCTTCGTGAAAACTGCACTTCGACGACTTTGCTGAGTCCAGCAGACTCGGGTACAACTTTTGCGTGTCAGGACTCGGTCTCCCAGGATGCACTGCAGTGATGAGCGACAATCCAGTGATCTGGGCTACCAACATGCCCAGGCAGGCTTCTCTTTTGTGAGCCTTGTGGTAGCCAAATGACTCTTGAAGTTTCGGCTTCTGTCTGGGCTTGGGGGACGACTTTTCCACTATCAGGACACTACAGGCATAGTCCTCTCTTCGCTACCCCAAGGAGTCCAACTTCAGTGCAGCCTCTTTACCAAGTCCAAGGTCAGATGGGCAGTCCTTCTTTGGCCCTCTTCTCCAGTCCAGGAGAGATCTGAGTTCTGGGGACCAGGGGTGCCTCTTTTATGGCCAGAAAGTGTCCTGGGGTTGGTCATGGTCACTAGCCAATGGGCTACTTGGATTCCTTCTGCCTTATGTATTTTTTTAGGAGTACCCCCAGTATTCTTTTCAGGCTTGGATTTCGGGGACAGCACAACCAATATGTATATATAAAAAAGCCAGCCTATTTATTTATAAAGAATCAATCTACAAAAATTACTAACCCACTGTTATTACAAAAGATATTTCTATTGTATATCTTCAGCTTACATAACAATAACATAGACACACTTCATTCATATGTTATCAAATGTCATCATTTTTTACAAAGTTACATAAAAAAATAAAAAATTTCAAGATAACAATTTCATCATGCTCAAGAATAGATGACTAAAACAAATCCACAAACCCTAATTAATCTCACATTCATACCAAGCACACAATCATGCATACTCCAAAAACAACACTCAACCCCCCGATTGTCCTCATAAAAACGCAATGAGGAGACCCCTCTCCAGTCTTCCATCAGTATGTCTTGACCAAGGGCCTCAACACACAGTCAATGCATGTTTTGGTGTCATTGATAACTTAAAACCTCCTTCTTCAGGACCCCTTCTTCAATATTCCTTTTCATGTGAATGTATGGAGTTTGTGAAAGTGTCATGCGCTAAATTTTTATATCTGGCATGTCTCATTCTTTATTCACTGACTCCAAGCATTATTTTCAATGTACATAACCCTCCTATGACTGCAGGATAATTTTTACCTTGTACATTTTGGGATAACCACATAGAAACTTTCTAAAGCACACTTCAGTGTCCACTCAAGTGCACAAATGTCCTTTCCTAGGCCAATCACAGGCAAAATATATGTATGGAATACCACTTGTGACTTAGCACCTTTTTAAAAAATGCCGTCCTCAGTAAGGGTAGTCTGTCTTTATCTGTGGATGTATACCTTATACCTTCCGCCTGATGATAACTACCTGGGAAGTGTGGCATTTAGCTATCCGAGAGTGCTCTATTCTGCCCACTGCAAAGATGGCTGAACCCCTCTCGGTGTGTAGAGCTTGGTAGCCCACCCTAGGAGTGTGGCTACGTGTGGGCTACACAGCCACAGGAAAACCAGTCTGACCAGTGTTTTTCCCGTGCTGTCCGTGACACCCTCCCATCTACCCAAACAAAGGAGCAGCTCCTCTCGTGTGTGCTTGACATTTTCCCATCAAAGGCGTCTTTCCCTTTGAAGCTCACCTCTTGTGCTCACTTGCTGCGTGGCTTTTACCGCCAGGGGAAGATAACATCTCTTCCTAGGCAGATCCTTTGTAGGCTTTCCTGGGAGTTGTTTACACTGCTCCCCAGGATGCCAGATGTGTGTCTTGAGGACAGACCTTTATGTGCAACTGGAAACGAGCACTGGAAACATTGGGCAACAAAGGGGCAACTTACTAAAGTTGCACTTTGCCCACAAGTGACACATTCAATTTAACCATTAAATCGGATTGAATGCAATGATAATTTTGATACCTTGAAGTATCAACTTCAGTAGTCCCAGTCAGAAGTTAGCAGGACTGAGATGTCAGACCTGCAACCCTGCACTCGTCGATGGGGCTACTAGCCTTTTAACTGTAAATACGACAGAGGTGGGTTTTACTGTTAGGACCTTAAAAACATGAAACTACAGGCCCAACCTTTTAAAATAATGCACACTACCTTTGGCGATCAGTAGAGCTGCTTTAGGGGTGACTTACAAATATTAAAAGGAAGGCTTCGACTTTGCCATGGCTTCAAATGATAAAATGTAGTTAGCAGTTAAAAAAGGATCTGCCAGCCAGCAATGGCAGGCTAAGATTCATGCGTTTGCCATGTCACACTTGTGGTGGCACAATTTGTGCTGCAGTCCATGAGAGACACTTTAACTTACAGGCCCTAGGTACCCCTGGTATCATATGCTATGGACTTAGAAGTAAGTCAAGTTATACTAATTGGGGGCAAGCCAATTAAACATGTACCATTTTAAGGGTCAGAGCACATGCACTGAATCCTGATTAGCAGGGCTCAGGGCATTTCAGAACCATTACACCAGAGCCTTGCAGTTCAGGTGGGGGCAAAAACTGTGGTTGAGCCTTCAAAAAGCATTGATTCCTCGCTGCACATGTAGTTTTAAGTTTTGCATGTCCTAGCAGTGAAAACGTTTTTCACTGTTGTAAGTCTATCTCTCTCCTAGACAGACCCTCCAGGATTTTGCGATTTGCAGCGAAATTGGCACTTTTGTATAAATGCCACGATTTTTACAAAAATGCCCGCGAAATTGAAGGAATGTGGAGACAAACTAAAACGGCACTAGACTAGTTAGTTTGTCTCCGCATTCCTTCAATGCTGTGCTGAGTTGCAAGACCTCAAACTGAGGGCAACAGTGGCTGTTTTAAGGGCAA
Organism: Calotriton arnoldi; assembly: GCA_963921515.1. Taxonomy (NCBI): domain Eukaryota; kingdom Metazoa; phylum Chordata; class Amphibia; order Caudata; family Salamandridae; genus Calotriton; species Calotriton arnoldi. The sequence continues at coordinate 3,338,509 of CAWUFW010000882.1, forward strand.
CAGTGGCTGTTAAACAGGTTAGTGGCAGACCCTGCTATCTGGCTGAAAAGCTTCTGTAGACTCAGCCCTCTCCAGCGTGTCTGATCATAGCCACAGGTTTCAAGGTACCCTTGCCAATAACCTCAGCATTTCTCTGCACTCAGCTTGTGGCATGCTCACAAAATCTACAGTCAAAATATCTCCTGGGGATGGTTGTGTGAAGAAAGTCTGGCCCGTTGAGGCTTAGCTGTACATAATTGTTAGAGCAGCTGTTCGCTTCACGATTCTTTTGGAATGAGGCCAGATCAGAAATGACACACACACACACACACACACTAGATGCTTACTGTCAGTAGAAGCTTAGATTTGGTTCCTTTCAAGCGGAGCCAAATTGCTTTCCTACACAGGTGTTTCTGGACGAGCCCCCATGTTACGTGTTGAATGGTATGTTCCAAAAATTATAAAAACATGGACAGGGTACACATGACGGAAATGTGTTTTCTTTATGGAGAAGGGGGCCACGATCGCTCCTAAACAATATTTAAAAAAAGCCACAATGTACCACCGCTCACCTCAATTGACTCTGGGTCAGCAGGGAACATAGATGGAAGGTCAAGAAAGTCATGAGGACAAGTAGAGGGCGAGTGCCAATCCCTGCGGGCTTCTTTAGTACTGAACATGGCATGCCATGGCAGCTGGCGGACATAATAGGCCGTTAATACACTTCTTGGCATCCTTCACATAAAGTCAAACAGAGCCGAGGCTTGAGTTGCCCAGTCCAACAAGGAAGCCACTGTTCTCAATCCCTAGATTTTAGAATAAGTGCATTTCTGAGAGCGGGCAAAGTGCCAGGGCCTGTTTCATTCATGACAATAGTGATTCCATTAAACTGCACAGCACAGAGCGATTTCTGCCTTGAATGACCAATGCCAGTGCAACATTTTCACCGACTAACCCATACAAAATTCATTTTGTACTTACTGATCGACTTACGCAAACATTATATTTTTTCTCTGTTTCGTGTGTTGCAAACACTTTTTTTGCACTGATTAAGTTTTACAGTTATTAGTTTTAGAATTGGCCTCTAAGTGTACCCATTCTACTCCCAGGCCTGCAGACCCATCCTCACTTTTGCATGATATTGGTGAAGGTTGGGCTAGGGACAGGAACCTTTTGAAGGCTTACCTTGATGGTTCTATTCTGTGTTTGGAAGGCCTAAAGAGGTCACAGGACATGTTACCCTGCTCCAGACAGAGAAGTCCTTGGCAAAATCTAAAATGGATGACTGAGGCGAAATTGTGAGGGTGGGTAGGCCTAGTGGTATTTTACTGCATTCTCAAGGTAAGAGAGATGGGGGGTGCCCCGGCAGGGGTGCATACATGGGTGCTAGAACATCCCAGGGAGAAATAGGGCCCCCTCTCACAAGGTGCAGATTAGAGCTGAGCTTCTGTAGAGCCGCAGACACTTTAAACATGCCAGTTTCACAGTGGAATACCCTGCTAAATCAGTTTACATTGATTTAAGGCTGAAAAGGAATGATTACGAGTAAAATAAAGTGCCGCAATAATGCTGCTAAATTTCCATTTTTGTGCCGCTAAATTTCCATTTCTGTGCCGCTAAATTTGCAAATTTATGCCGCAATATCCTGGGGGGTCTGCCTAGACCAACTCTAGGCTACCTTATTCCAATTAATATGTGCTAACTTTAGATTGCGAGCAGATACTGAAATGATGTTTACTCTCAAATGTATTGCAATTTAAAATCCTCTTTACTGGTAAAGTTGGATTTTCAGTGAAAATTCTGAAAATGTCCCTTTTAGACAGTTGCATTTTATGCTCAAACCACCTGTGCTTTCCTGACAGTATCCTGGTCACATGACTGCAAAAGGCTCTGCTGTTGTTTATTGCTTTCAGACTGTGAGACAAAGGAAGGGGAGGGAGTCTTTCTGACAGGATTTCTGGGAAGGAGCTGTCTCGTGCCTGATTACACTTCAAAGGACTCTGCCTGCAGCACATACAAGGGAACCTGCCACCAGGCCTGCCCTTGCCTTTGTCACCCTAGACAGTTTGGAGCCAGGACCAGTGAAAGGGTAAGAACTGACCAGAACCAGTTTTGGAGGCAGGTCAGGGAGTTTCCCCACACAAAGGCTAGCAACAGATATAAAAATGGGAACTTCAGAAGTTCTCATCAGAACACTCATGGACCTGTGAAAGACTCAGAAGAAGAACTGCCCTGCTGCTGAGAAAGAGGGACTGTCCTGCTGAATGCAGAAGGATGAGACCTGCTTGCCTTGAAGCCACGCTACCAAGAGTGACTCGCTACAGGAAAACAATAGGATTCCAGAGGATTCTATCCAACTGCCCAGCTGACCAGCAGCAATTAAACCTGCGTGGACCTGCCTGAGCCCTGCTGCTGGCCTCTGCTGGAGTGAGTCCTGATCCCCAAGAGGTGCCCCCCAGATCATGGAACCTTGGCTGGCATCATTGAGAAGTCCTTCTCAAGAAACAGTGAAAATCCTGAAGTATGGGCTCCGTGACCGCAAAGTGACTTTTTCACTCCAAGAACCAAATGCCTGTGACAACTGGCAATACAAAGCTCCAGTGGGACCTGCTCTTCACGCTGAGAGTGACTGCCCACAACAATCAGCAACGTGAGAACTGTACTCTACTCTGACATTGACCGTTCACAACAATAAGCCAATGCGAAGCTCCATTGATGACCGGCTCTTCACGCTACAGCACCGGCCATCCGTGATGCTCAACCTGCTCCTTGCACTGACAACAACTTCCTTGTGGACCCCACCGATGCAAACATAACTCTTCCATGGACTGTGAGAAGATAACGCTTTAGCAGGACTAGCCTGGTCCCTTTATCCGACTTGTGTTTCATCGCCATTGGCCTGAACTTGTGACTTTCCTTCGGTCCAGTGGGACCAGATAATCAGGAGTGGAGCTGTAACAAAGTCATCCTTTTTGCCCTCATCACCCCCATTTTTTGACTGATATGGGTGGTAACTGACTCTGATTGTGCCCTGGGCTCTGCTAACCAGACCCAGGGCCAGTGCTCTGTGTAAAAGGTATATGGTAACTAGGTGTAATTACAATTGGTATGACAACTTACCTGTAAGCCCCTAGTATATGGTAGGGAATGTAGGTTTAGAGGCCCAGCAGATTTAATGCACTTAAGTGTGCCCTGCAGTATTGCCTACTGTTATTTTAAAGGGAGCTCAGCTTTTCAGGCTGTTTGGGAAATTTAATTATATGCAAATTCAACTTTAGAATAAAAGGTACCTCCAAAGTCTTAAACTACCTTATTTTACATATGATCAAAAGGTCTCCCATAAGTTCCCCAGGGGTAGGGTGCCTTGGTAACTATAAACAGGGACATCTTAAAAGATGTGTTATATGCCCTGGTGAGGGAAAAACTGCTCATTTTGTTTTTCCCCATTGTAGCACATTGGCTCCATAGGCTAACATGAGAATATTTTAATAAACTATTGACAAGAGTGATCTAAAATATCATTCAAAGACTTAAAAGAATAGTTATGATAAATCCAACAACTTGCCAATGTTCAATTTATTATAACTATTACAGAAAATAAGTCATAGAACTTGCTTTTTCACGATTAACCAAAATCCTGCCTTCCAGCATCCTCTCCTGATTGGCCAGCCATTGACAGGCTGAGCCAAACTGCTCTGATGAGGTGTGAAGTGGCCTGCATAGAAACAAAGGACATCTGGTGGAAGGAGATTTGCAGCAGCCGAGGAAAAGGCAGGATGGGAGTGGAGTAGCCAAGCTGCTCTTCAAAGAAGGCATGACACTTAGGAAAGGACACAGGGTCACCCACACATTCTGCACACCCAAGCAGTCATGAACCCAAGCAATTGTTTTTGCAGAGGGGCTGGAAAGGGAGTGTTAGGGAAACTTAGCAATGCCTATGGGTTGGCTTAGACAGATCTTAACCTCCAGGAGAGAGTTTCTCCATTTAGGATTTTAAAAGAACAGTGCTTTCTGGGAAGCAAGAATATGCCACACGTAGGAGTAAGCTGTCATATTTCTGGATGGCACCCTATAGCCCATTTGTCAGAGGTGCCCTTTTGCTTGTCACCCAAGAACACTGGATAAATATGGGAGAGCTGCCCAGCAACTCAGATCCCTGCCTGAAACTACAAGAAGAAGGAGGACTGCTCTGCTGTAACCCTGGCCTGCACCAAGAGGATTGCAGTCTGAATGACTGCACCTGCTGCACACTTTGGAACTACAGCCCTAAGGACTTTGTCTTGCTTTGAAAAGTGAAGGAGTGGAATCCCTGAAAGCAACAGGTTAAAAGAGCTCCACCTGCATTAACTCTAGCAAGAAGAAACCAGCTGACTACTTTCAGCTGGACTTTAAAGGATTTGGCCAGGTGCATTATGGCATACGTAGTTCCAACATCCGAACTTCTGGAACCTTGGATTGGTGTTGTGGACACTCTGGAACCGCAAAGGGAACTTCTGGAAGAAGATTTGGAGAATTTTTGTCAAAAAGCTCCATAAGGTGGCCGGCCCGTCGTCAAGAGTCAAGCTGGCAACTTTGAACTGTGACTCGGCCTCAGATTCAGGTTTGCCCCGCTGAAGCTTTGGAGCTTTTCATTGTTGACGAGACTTTCAGGAGTTGACCAACGCATCGCGCCAAGCCATCATCGTCGAACCCAAAGCCAGCCTGATGAGGAGCCTTGCTCAATGTAGAGAGAACAAGCTCCAAAAAAGTGACTAAGTCAGAAGATAAAAACTTGACAGGGCCCTACCGCTAACTGTATCCGACCCACCCTCCATCGCGGTTGGCCTGAAACTTTAATTTTGTCCTGGTCAGGCGCGACCAGATGTCCCAAAGTGGCACTTTTGGGTTTTAGACAGTCTCTAGAAAGTGTTGATTCTTTATAAATTCATATCTCTGGTTCCCTACATAGGCTTTTTGTCATTTTGGTGTAATTTTAATCATAAAAATATTTCCTATTGTTATGAATTGGTGTTGGATTTTTATAGTGTGTTGGGTCTTACTCATTTAATGTACTGGTGTTTTTAAATGCTTCACACACCTGTCTCCTAAGTTAAGACTGTCTGCTCGCAGCCAGCTACCAAGGACTGAGCAAGGGAATAATTTATTGAGACCTTGACTGGGCCGTATATTGTGATGGTGGCCTTATTACTACTGGTACCTACCTACATCTACTAATAATTCACATTCCAACATTTGGTGCTCAGTGATGGGATTCAGTACTTGTGTTTGACCACACCATACAGTAATTAGGTGAAGATCTTTAAAAATTCAAGAAAACTGACATTGAACAAAAATTAATTTTGGAAATGGTTAAATTTGGACTAAACTTTTTCATTCATTTTTAATTTTTTTAATTGTTCTAACTCTGTTGGGAATTTTTTTTTAATGACCCAAAACTAGGGATACTGTGGTGCTGGATCTTGCTAATCGAGTAACCTCACAGTAGCTGAGCTTAAGGTACAGTATAGGGCCAAGGGGCTACCTGCTGCTAATAGAATTAGGAAAGCAGAAATGATTATGTCCCTAATGGCCTGGGCAGAGTTAGCTCCAGAGAATGAATGAGAGGGGTGGATGACCCCTCCAACAACCTCTAAGAGGAGGAGGATGACAACCTGTCCATTACTTCGAGTACTAGGCTCAGACTTCCCGCTAGTGGGAGGACTGGAGGCTCCCCCACAGAGGAACCAGACCTGTCCCTTGTGAAGAGACAGTTCCAAGCTCAGTTAGCTTCCATAGCTCTGGAAAAGAAGAAGTTGGACCTAGCTAGAGAGAAGTGGGCAGAGTCAAAAGCAAGAAAGAATGGTGGCAGCGAAAATGAGGAAGATGATGAGATATACAGGGGAGGTGGGTTTGATCTCAGGCTTCCCAAGGGATAGTTCCCAATTATGTAGAGGGGGTGACATTGACAAATGGCTGACTGCATTTGAAAGGGCCCTTAAGATGAGATGGGTCAACTCATACTGGGGTCCACTCCTATGGGAGTTGATCCCAGTAGCTAGGAGGGATAGAGGGGGATGAGGCAGAAACCTACTCCCACATGAGAAAATGTCTAGTCAGGAAATTTGGTCTCACCCCTGAGCAGTACAGAGTGGAGTTCAGATACACTCAGAAAGTAAACACACAGTCCTGGGTGGACTTTGTAGACATCTCAGTGAACGCATTAGAGGGCTGCATTCAAGGTAGCCAGGCGAGTACTTACGAGGGGCTGTACAATTTATTCCTTAAAGAGCACATTCTGACTCATTGCAAGAGAAGTTACACCAGTATCTAGTGGACTCTAAGCTGTCTGGGTGTAAGGACCTGGGGGAGACAGCTAATGAGTGGGTAAGAACCAGGGTTTACAATCAACACCAGGGGGGTGATCAGAAGAAAGTAGGACAGGTTCCCCCAGGAGAAAGCCCAGGGAAGAGATGGTAAACAATCAAAAGAGTACTCTAAAGATCCCAAAACACCTGCACAGGGGGGAGGGATTCAGAGTCAATCCACTTTCAAGAGTAGGGGTGTCAGGGGAAGTCATTTGACCCTGAAAAGGCAGGAAAGTTCCTTTGCCTTATGAAGGAAGGGAAATGTTATGACTGTTTTCAGCCAGGACACAAGAGAGGGGAAGCTGTCTGCCAAAGTGAAGGAGTTTTGCAGCTCCTGTGCAACCTATCAGGCCAGTGGCAAAACAGGGGACAAGCAAAAGGCTTCATTGATAGCGCTGCCAGTGGTTGGTACTCCCTTTGAGAGAGAGGGGGTAGACATTGTTGGTCCCCTAATATCTGCATCAGGTAAATCAATATATCATGGTGGTAGTGAACCATGCCACAAGGTATCCTGAAGCAATACCCTTCAGGACAGTCACTGCTCCTTCAGTGGCTGGGTCCCTACTTAGTGTGTTCACCAGAATGGGTTTCCCAAAGGAGGTGGTTTCAGATAGAGGCACAAATTGTATGTCTGGCAATCTGAAGGAGATGTGGGAGGAATGTGGTGTTACCTACAAGTTCACCACCCCATATCATCCCCAGACTAATGGTCTGGTGGAAAGGTTCAATAAGACCCTGAAGGGCATGATCATGGGTTTGTCTGACAAACTCAGGAGACAATGGAACATTCTCCTCCCATGCCTACTGTTTGTATACAGGGAGGTCCTACAAAAAAGAGATTGCTTCAGCCCTTTTGATTTGTTGTTTGCGCACCCTGTAAGAGGACCATTGTGTCTGGTGAGAGAGTCTTGGGAAAAGCCTTTCAAGGAAGCCAAGGACAATGTGCTGGACTATGTACTAGGCCTGAGATCTCACATGGCAGAGTATATTTACAGTCCAGGCAAAAACTGGCGGCCACCCAAGAGCTCAGGAAGCTCCGGTATGACCAAAAGGCTACTATGCATGACTACACTCCAGGACAATTGGTATGGGTGTTGGAGCCCGTAGCGCCCAGGGCCCTCCAGGACAAGTGCACTGGGGCCTACACAATCCTAGAGAAGAAGGGTGATGTTATCTACTTGGCAGACCTTAAAGCCCCCGGGAATCCCCATAGGGTCCTGCATGTCAGTAGGTTGAAACTCCACCAAGAAAGGACAGACATGTCTTTGACTGGACCTTATATTGTGATTATGGCCTTATTACTAGTGGTAGGTACCTACCTACAACTAGTAATAAATTACATTCCACCCGACAATTATTTTAGCTTCTAGGTGCTATTTTAACCTAAAACTGAAAGAAATGTATATCTCCGTTTCTACTGATTGGGCTTTTGCAATTTTTGTGTCATTTTGTTTACTAATATTTACTCTATTTTTCTACATTGGTTTGTGATTTTTCTTGTGTTCTGTTTTTACTTTATCACTGTTTGTGTGCTGTATAAATACTTTACCCTTTGACTCTAAGTTAAGCCTGACTGCCTTTGTGCCAAACTACAAGAGAGTTAAACGCAGGTTAATTTATTGACTTTTGTGGGTCACCCTGACAAGGATTTGTTTATTATTTAATGAGGCTTCCACCCACGCTGAACTAATAACCCAATTTCTTACATAAAGGAGTTGTACAAATTTAGTAAAATATTAATCAATACAACACATTAAATATTTTAAATGCAATTTTAACAATATTAATTTAACTTAAATACATTGATAAATCTGTGGAGAAAGAAAAACAAGAACCTTAAAAACCAAAATGGATAACATTTAATGCACTTTAGCAGCCATGTGACCTACTCTTTCTTATTATTTCAGTTATAAAGCAAACAACACCATGAATAGTGCATCATGTAGCTAGCATGCAGTAAATACATTTCTGAAAAAGAAACAATTGATGGACGTAATGCTGGACAATGCAAACATTCACCCACAGTCACAAGGATCTGGGTTTAATCCTTCATTCTTTTGCTCACCACATCACCCCAGTTTGGACCCAGCCACATGCAAATCAGTCTTGACCCTGTTCCTTGTGGGAACAGTGCAGCCCGAACTGCCAAGCAAGGTCCTCCCTGGACCGGAAACAATCATCCTGGGACCGGTTTCAGGGCATCACCCTTCATCAGCCAGGCTAGCTTGAATCCAGTGGCGTAGTGAGCACGGGACCCACGTCTGGGCATACCCTTCCCACTTAGGGCAACATGTGCAAAAGAAACATGGGGCATGGGGAGCAAAAAAAAGATGGATTTAGGCCAAGATCTCTGTACTGGGGTAAATGTAAATGTAAATGTAGTAGTATTTGTATAGCGCCCGAATCGACCCCCGAAGGGGTATCTCAGGCGCTTGTACGCATACCGCTGTGGAACCCTTCCTGGCCTTTCCCTGTGAGATGCCCACTCCTGGGCACCCCCAAGGTGAAGCCAGGCATCCTAGCGTTGTGGGGGCCGTTGTGGAGATTAAGCAAGCTATTGCCCAGAGTTGCAGAGTGGGACCCATGATCAGAATAGGCACCGAGGTGAGATTTATCAGGTCCGAGGAAATTGAGCCCAAGACCCGCCGAGGCGGGAATTGAACCCTGGTCCCGGGCTAGATCTCTGCATCAGGGTCTGCCGCTCTAACCATTGAGCCACACTTCTCCACTGAATGTATGAAATTGTTCTGCATTCTGTCAACCAATTCTTCTTTTTGCATTTGCAACCCTGAGTGGGACGGGTATGCCCAGACGTGGGTCCCATGCGCTCCATGCCACTGGAGTCAAGCTATCCTGGCTGATGAGGGGTGAAACCCTGAAACCGGTCCTAGGATACTTGTTTCCAGTCCAGGGAGGACCTGGTCTGGCAGTTCGGGCTGGACTGTTCCCATTGGGCGCAGGGTCATGACTGATTTGCATATGGCTGGGTTCAAACTGGAATGGCATGGGGAGCAAAAAAACGATGGATTTAGGCCCAGATCTCTGTACTGGGGTGAATGTATGACATTGTTCTGCATTCTGTCCACCAATTTGTCGTGTAGTTCCTATAAGACCAATATAGATCTGCGCGTTTAGACAACATACACTGCGGGACTGATGTCCAGACTGATTCCAGACACCCCTACCGGGTATGTTAGCCTGTGTACCAGCTAACTCGCAATGCCACTATAACCTCCTCTTAACAAAGAGAGAATAGTTCTTGGCTATCGAACATGACAACCCTGATCCCTCAGGACCGTGGAAACAGTAAATTACTTTTCGCTCAGTCGCTCATGCTCACTTGTTCTCGGAGAGATATACAGAATAAACGGTTGGGACGTTCATCAATAAGCATTTATTGAACAGTCGCTATTCTAGCGTAAAATAAATGCACTAAAATCACCAGTAGACAGTAGCATATATAAATGAGTAGCAGCACTAAGAAAGTAAACAGATGGTAGGTTTCTACCATTTTGCTAAAATCATAACTACAGGCATACATGGCAATAAAATGCTTACTCCTACTATGCACCCTAAATAGATGTGCCTAAGTGTATCTAGTATGTGAGTAGGTGTAAAGCCAAGAATCCCTCTAGGGTAAAGCCATCCCTATTACCTGATGTGAGACTGCGGGACCCCTTTCTGGTCTCAAGCTGAACACACCGCAAGGGATGTCAGACCACTGCGAGCTGGAGTTTCTGCATGCAGGGACCTCAGCGTCTTGCGTCAGTGTGTGAGCCGGGAAGTCCTGGTCTCCTCTGACTATCTCAGCAAGATGTGGTGTTTATATACTCTAAGGCAGTGGTTCCCAAACTGTGCGCCACGGCACCCCGGTGCGCCGTAATGAGGTGCCAGGGGCGCCGCGCGCACAATGTGGGAAATTGCAGCCGCAGCGTATGGGGGAGTTAGTAATGCCACCTTCATCATCCTGCAACATGGTTTGGCCCAAGAGCGACGTGCGTACGTACGCGCGTAAGTGCTTTCAGAGGCGTAGTCTCCGCCATTGCTGCCATAAGCAGTTCTGAGCATTTGAGGCGCGTGTTTGCTGCCCGCCGTGCTCTGCTGTGCCTCGTGGGACCCTCTGCACAAGGAAATAGGTAAGTGAAGTCCGCCTAATGCCAAGAATTAGCTGCAGCATGCTAGCGAGTAATGGGCAGGGAGTGAGTGGATACGTGTGAAAACGCAGTGCTGGGGGAGTGCATGTAACAGGCTGGTCGAGCGTTGTGTCGGTCAGGCAACTGCTGCTAAAATCTGCGTGCAGTGTGAAAGGTTCTCATTTCGGAGAGAGAGAAGACTGGGCGACAGTATCAGTGGGTAATGGCGGCACTTGTGATTTATAGCTGTATAAAGCTGCAAGTGTGACTGTGAGGCAGAAAGCGCTTCATGATAAAGCGCGTTGATATTTATTTGGCTGAGAGGTCGCCGTCGTCTTCATGAATTTCAAGAGCACAAACAAATGTAAGCGAATGGCAGGATTACGAGGTTGGGGTCAAGCTGAGTGTACATTGCAAGGTTTAGAGGCAGAAGGCTGACTACTCTAGGCCGCAGGGGTCAGGGTGGTTGCTAGACTTCAGGCTTTAGATGGGTGCAGGGGCCCGTCTGCGGGCTCCAGAGTGGCCAGGGGCCCGGCTGCGGGCTCCACAGTGCCCAGGGGCCAGGCTGGGTGCGCCGAGCTGCAGGAGTTAGAAGCCTGCAGGGGTCACGCTGCAGTGCTACAGCCTGCAGGAATTTGATGGCGCAGGGGTCAGGCCAGGCGATCCAAGCTGCAGGAGTTATATTTATATTTGTCAGAAACATAGGTTCCAGAAGCTTTGAGCAGTCCTGGGCTGTGTACAGAGTCTGTCCACGGTGGGAGGGAGGTAGGGGGGCAGCAACCGGCAGTCAATCGACCATGATGGGGATTCTAGAAACAAACGCCCGTTACTGAAATTGTAAAAGGTCGCCTCTCGAGGGACTATTCATGGATTCTTCTGAGAATGAGATTTAAGTTCTAAAAGGCCACACTGCGGTGATGGGCCTGTGGTCTTTGAGCTTGTAGAAAGCTGCCATGGGCCCTAGCTCAAGCACGGAAAACGGTCCTGATACCTTGGGTTGGCAGTTAAAGGACACCTACAGTTGGGGTCGGAGAGCAGTGGGTCCCTCAGAACTCTGGGCCCTGGTGTCCCTGCCCCGGCTGCACTATTGAACGTTATGCCCCTGCCGTGGCATCTGAAGGGCAGGAGAAAGGGCACATTGCCTCAGCCCCTCGAAATAAAGCCAGGAATACAGAGAACCTGGAAGGGTCCAATGGTGAATTAACTCAATAGACAAAAGTCAGAAATGAGAACTGATGTACACATTCGACATTGTTCTGCGACATGGTGATGGTGGCAGAACATTATAAAGCGCGGGGGGCTGGGGTTACCACAGACACCAGAGGCCTCTTCGTACGAATGGAGGGGTTTAACCAGTGTTTTAAGTGGGATCCAGAGGGGGGCTGTGGAGTGTGGGGGGAGTCTCTTAAAGGGGCGTGGCGAAAGAAGTGTAACTAGGAATCCTTTCTAAAAGTCATGCCCCACCCTGGCAGCACACTTCTAACAGCAGCATCTTTTGTGCACAGAACCACAGTCACTGTGCCAGGGATTCACTTTAATAGGCTGAGCACCGTATGTTCAAACTTTGTACAAATATCTGTTATCTTCTTATTTTGTTACAAATATGATTATAATACCTTCATTGCGTCCCAATTACTTTAAGGAAGACAACAGGAAGTACTCCCGAGGTCGGGCTTACATCCCCCCACCCGCCCACCGGTAAAAAAATGGTGGGGAGCCACGGCCAACTGCCGAATAGGTCAAGGGAGCCACAGGTCAAAAAAGTTTGGGAACCACTGCTCTAAGGTATCCCATGGGGTTCTATCTTGCTGTGCCAGTGTCGGACTTAGGATGACGTCGGGAATGAACTTTATACACAGTTATTATGCAGGAGATGATGGTCCTGCTGTGATTCCAAGAAACTAAGAATCCTCATTCATAATTTATGAGGCCAGTGTCCAGGGAAAAACCCTACGTACTTGTGTGTAGTATTGTAACTGGGTAAAAGGTCAGTCCTTCAAATCCGTTATATATGTAGTATAGGAGAGAATGTAGGTGAAGGATTACGATGTTACCTAGACCTATATCGGGGTACCTATATGAAATATAACAAATTGTTCTTTTTGCTTGCGTAAATAGATTTCTGGGCACATCTTACATACAAACTTCAAATACAAACCTGGATTTTATTCAAGAGACCTAGGTAACGTCAGAAGGGGTTCAGTTGCAGTAACCCATGCATTAGAGGATCTAAAGTAGGTTAATAAGAAAGTGTATTTCTGTATCCAGAATTTATGACAAGTAGTACAGATACCATATATATTTGTAGATGCTTACTGCTGATTATTTACACCATTTGCCTCTATCTCAACAAAGTCTTGGCGACACGGTTCCCAGAAGTAATTTAGCTTTGATTTGGCAGGTGCGAGGCTGGCAAATGTCTCACTATTTAAATAGCATGTGGCAGTTTCTTGAAGCCAGTCTATTGAGAATGGCAAACATTCGTACAATCTTAATCACCTGGCTGCTAAGCCTTTGCCCCCAGAAATACTAAGCTATTTCTTAACGTTTGGGGCACTAAGTGCTTAAGACTAACTTTTTTCCACAACAGGTATCCAAGCCAACGTTGTGTCCTTTATTTCCCCACATCCTATAGAGTCTTAAGGTACCCAGGGTTTGTGGAGGAACTGAGAGAATAGCCAAAAAATAGTAATATATTTTTATTTTTTAATGGGAAAAAGTGCTGTACAAGAAAGTGTATGTTTATTTTCTAAAACTTTCATCATTGTAAGATTTTCAATGCTAAGATCACCATCTTCCCAGCTTTTGGGAACAAGCTAGGTCATAATAGAAAGCATTTTTATCACAGTAGAAAGTGTCTAATGGGTTGACTACGACTTTAGCGGTCCTCCCGTGGGCTGCCCTGCCAGCACCCCTCAGGAGGACCGCCAAAGCCGCACTTACATCCCTCGCTGGATTATGGTTGTAATCCTTGGCGGGAGGGCAGTACTGTGCGGTGTCACAGTGGGGCCTGTCTAAAGGATCATTAGTGAGCCTCAGACAGGCACCGCCGTGACACCACCGAAGCACGATCTTGCATGGTGCACTATGCACCATGTAGCGCATGCCGCACCATGCAGGAACTGGGGTGCACATTTGCAGGGGGCACAACATGTGCCCACCTGCATCCTACCCCAGGTTCTGGAGCGGCCGGGGGTCCTGTTAGGGCCCCCTTTCTTGCCTCGCCGCCAGCCTTTCCATGGCAGGCTCACCGCCATGAAAAGACTGGCTGTGAATCAACTTGTAAAATGCTCAGTGGTGCCGCAGCGGCACCGCCACCATATTACTCAGCCTAACCACTGCGCCACCTCTCCAGGATCCAGGATCCCCGGCGGCTGCAGTGGTCCAGTGGTGGTCCAACTGCCAAACTCGGAATATGGTAGGCGGGTGGACCGCTAGTCTGGCAGTTCGTAGACCTCCACCATGGGCTCAGTAGTCCAATGGACCGCTGAACCTGCAATCACCCTCTCAGTGATAGTCTATTTTTCCTAATTTTTGGAGTTTCAACTAAGGGTGGGCGGAATTTGTGTAGTCGCGTTACGCAAAATTCCGCGAAACAGTAAAAAATCTCCACGAGCACTCAGAATTCCACGAGCACGCGGAATTGCTTGTTCCGCCCGTTCGCGATGCGTTTTTCCTGTTCGGGGACGCTGTTTGCGTGCTCGGGGGGAAATATCTCGCGAACTTGCCCATGCGGTCGCCAATTGGCGCGGCCATCTTGTTTCACTTGTCCCGCCCGCTCGTGATGCGTGTTTCCTGTTCGCGAACTTAGATTTTCGATGGCACGTCCGCATGACGTGTTCGCGATTGCTCACTCTCGCGGGATCGCGCGAACGGATAGGAAAACTCGTTGGCGAACGCAGGAATCCCGGTAAGTCGCTACCGCGCGCGCGAACACGCATTTTAAAAGCGCGAACAAAGAAAAAATTCCGCTACGCCGCAGATCGACAAATTTTCTGCAATTCCGCGTTCTCCGCGGAACGTGGAATTGCCAAAATTTTGCAAATTCCGCGAGCGGAACGGAATTTACCGCCCAGGCCTAGTTTCAACCTATTTGCAGTTTGTTGTATAAACATGGGTGATACACATGGGTGATTCTGGAAATCCGTACATTTGTGACAATGTTTTCATCTGTAACATTTTGCCCAGATAGCCCATTAACAAATGTAACATACTGTAACTTCTGTCTGACCCTTCTGGTCGTAGGGATATACAGTGCTTGTTGATTGTCCAAAAACATGTGCGACCTATATGGTCTAGGTAACCTATATCGGGGTACCTATATGAAATATAACACCCACTCCTCATCCAACTGGACGACATTACTAAAAGCTAGCGTACTACCAAGGCGTCTAGAGGTTTGTACGCAACAAATAATAAAAACATTTTTAAGAGAAGTTAAAAAGCGTTAAAAAAACCTTTAAAAGTGTTCTACAAAAACAAATCATTGAAGTAGTGGCTCTAAAGTGTCTGTTTATATAGTCCGAACAACTACAAGCATTTGAAAGCCATGCAGGTCAAAAGGTTTCAATTTGGAATTTAGAAAAAAAAAAAAAGGTAAGAGCCAAATCTTCCCAGCGTGCAACATGCCAAATGTTTATGTGTCCTTTCTGGTAGACGCAACATTGCTGCTGTCTGCATACGCAGCTGACGATTCCTGTAACACCTCACAAAGAATGTCAATTGAGCACAGATGATCCTCCGTACTGCCTGCAGAAGATGCCGGGGCAGCCTGTGCCACATCCAAGGCCTGAGTGTTGGAGGTGCCGGTGTCCATACCAACAGGAGCAGAAACTACCTGTGGTGGCTCTAAGAAGGCTGCCAACAAAATGGGAATGCTCTGAGGACACTGCAGAACATGGGCCGTTATCGGGTCCAGTAAAGCATCAACGTCCGGTGGCGCAACCGATGAAAGTGTCAGACAGAGGTCCAACACGCATTCTTCTCCGCAGAACAGGCATTGGAGAACAGGTAGGACACAGTCCATCCAGACTGGTCTAAATGACAGGAACCAAGAGGCGCTCAGTTCCCGTAGGCGAGGTGTGCCCAGATGTTGTACCATGCGATCATGGTATTTGCGCTCCAGGAGAGCTGTTGCTATCTCCTTGGAGGTTGGGACGTCCATTGCGTAGCAGAAAGGTAACAATCAGGATTCCTGCTATTAGAAACAGGATCAGCGGCAGCCCTACAAAAATGCTTCCAAATATGGAGTGTATAAAGTTCGGTATAAGTCCAAGGACCGTCTGAAAGGTGCTTAACAGTCCGGAACCTATGGTCTTAAATAGGTGTACAACACCAGTCGTATCAGACATGTTAAAGATACGACTTACCATTTCTGTGAAATGGAAGGGGCAGTTTGTACGTATAAGTGCCTGTATCTCAGCCGAGGACCTTGCGATATGGAGATCAAAAGTCTCCCGGGCGGAGGTTAAGGGCACGGTTCGTTGTAAAAGCATGGCTTTCATTCTGCTCAGAGTATCAAACCGTATAAAGGAAACATTTAGCGAAGGCCATAACGGCGCCTCCCTGACTGTATGTGTTGGTGAAAACAATACTTGCATACAGCAAGTAACCCTGGAGCTCACAGTGACTAGATATGCGATGCCTGGAAGCATCCCACAACAACCTTGATCATTCAGCATCAAGTAACTCCCATTCGAGAGAAGCCTGAATACCGGATTAATCACCGCTGCCGGGGTACCCCTCAAATGGCAGGACAAGTTCACCACAGACTCATTACAAGCCCTGTGTAGCTTAATATCCTGGCATATGAGAGATCCACTTAAAGGGTTCTCGCAGTTAGTTCCGCTTAGAAGCACTTCCAGATCCCCACTCCTGCATCGAAATCTGTATGGTAAATCCCAGGATTCCCTGATGCATTCCATACCCATCTTTTCATATCTGCCTGCCTGTTGCTGTTCTAAGCAATACTGAAACTGGAAAGTTGCGACTGGTAATGTTATATGGCCATGGATTAACCACTCTGTGGACGGTGACTCCGCCACAGTAAAGGGTAACCTATCCAGTTTTTCAATACGCAGCATTGTACATTTTGCTCCCCTCTGTGCCGTTTTCATCTGTTTTTCTGTTAGAGTGTATGCAGAAAATAATGACGTAATGTTGATAAAACGCCAAGGCACATAACCGGCGCGCAATGACTGCAGCGTCCAGCTTAATAAAATAATAGAACGTAACTGTGACTGTCCGTGTTGCAATATGGACAAATCCTGTTCTATTACATCGATAGCAGAAGATACAATGTTGCCCAGTGAATATATCCTAGATGTTAATGTAGTCATGCCATTGTCAACTACGGCTAACGCATTTTCTAGGTTAACTCTATCTATTTCTCTTAATCTCTCTGAAGCTTCTTGTTGGAAGATTTTCCAGATTTCGTTATAGACAGCATACAAAAAACGCTTCTGCCGTGGATTTCTGGGACCTAATAAAAAATCCCATAGGTCCACATCCTCCGTGAGTAGAGACAAGTGTTGTTTCACCTGGGGTAGTGTTGAGGTTTTTAGCCAATCAAGGCACAACTTCCCAACACTGTATGATGTCACTACCCCCGGATGTTCTTGCGTACATAACGTGGGTCTGGCCTATGGATACTAAACCCTTCGGTGGTACCCCTGAATCTTTCCTGACATCTGTTTGTGTCAGTAGGCCAAACCAACTATCCCTTCCAATTGGGGTCTGATCTATTGTATTGCAATATGTTATCCAACTTAGCCCAACTTTCTGACATATAATTCCCCTCGGTGTTTAAAGGTGTTGGAATTTGAGGCGTATTCAAGTCCTTATTCTTGGCTATTCCAAGACAGGAAGTCTGTTCCACAGTGTCATTCAGAAAAATCATCTGCTGTGGAATGAGGCATACTCTAAATAGTGCTTCTGTTCCCTGGACTTGCCAGTCCCTAGAACCCCAGATTGATTCAAGTCTACAGTGTCCATCCATAAGTCAAAACCCTGTTCAGACAGCTGGGTAATAAAGGAAGCAGAGTAAATCTGTTTGGTGTTTGTTAACATATTTTTCTGTGCAGATACAGGTGCAACCTTATAATAGTACGAACTTGGGTCAGAAGTGTTAAACCGTGAAAAATATGAGAATTTCTGTGCAAATGTTTTTGAACTACCTTTCGGTGGTGCAGGGCAATGTTCCCACTGGTGGTATGTGAAAACATTTCTAGGTTTGCTAGATTTATGCAAGAAATGATAATGTTGGTAACAATACATTTTGTCAAAATCTGATATGTCCTCTAACATTTCAGTGCTAGAAAATGCTGCAGATTGTTCCAAATCAGACAATAAGTTATTAACAGTTTCAAAATCCCAATCAACAGAAAATGTACTGGAGGTAATGATATCGTTCAATGAAATTTTAAATAAAAGTGGAATCTTTAAAAGCTCGGTCGGTCCAAATGTATCATAATCTACTTTGTCCCACACTATACCATCCGGTATAGGAACTGCTGAAATGTTCACGAAGGACAAGTCTCTTTGTTCACGATGAGATGAAACAAGAGGTTTTAAAATTAAGTTTATTTCTGACATTGCAGAGCTCTGTTGAAGATAAGTTCCATTGATGAGCAAGTGGAAAGTGATTACTAATCCTAACCAAAAGAGAAAAAATATTGTACCGGTGATTATCCAAAGTTCTAGCCAAGGTGATACTAAATAAGTCCTTCTAAGAAAGTTAAAAAAGTTTTTGATCCGTTGTTTGCGAGAAATTTGGGCTGGCGTCGTTTCAGGTTCACTTGGATCCAATGAAAAGGTATTAAAGTCAATGAAATAGCCAGATGCAGTTCGGTCTATTTTTGGTAGCTCAGCAGGTTTTGTTGAACTTGTAGATTGCTCTTGAAGAAGCATGTTGACCTAGACATCCTTATTAGGTTGAATTGAAATTTGTCTTTGATTTTGATTTTGAAAGTTCATGTCAAGGGGAACTAGTTCCATTGCATTGTTATTGATTCCGTTGCTTTGTAAAGGTGACTCTTCAAATGTTATGAGTCTTTCAGTTTGAACTTCCTGTATTGTAGCGAGAGGAGGATGTCGGCTACTCAGGAGCCCACAAGGCCTCTTATTTAGTATTGGTCACATAGTGTGGTTTGATCAGATCGATTGAGACGAATCTCTTTTCTTTTCCGGCAAGAGGCGGTAGAAGTACAGTTCTTGATCCTTCAACGGCCAGGACAGGTACAGGCTTTCGATAGGATGGCCCGAATTCTTTTTTGTCCACAATCTTTTCTCTGACCAGATCCCCAACTGTAGGAATCCAGGCAGGCCTTGCCGTGGCAGACTTGACTTCCCCAGTAGCGGTTCTTTTTGTCTCAACGTTACTTAAGGAGGCTCTGGATTCATTCAGATCCTGTAAAACAGCCAAACGTTTATTGATGTCAAACGGTTTTTCATCCGCCACTGTGCCTTCACAATTGAGATCAGGTACCCACATTCTTGTCCCAAACAGGACCTCATAAGGAGTGGCACACCCTAGAGAGCTTCTTGGCTGGTTATTAAGGGCTCGCTGGACCCCATATAGATGATTGACCCAACTACCACCCAAGCCTAATTCCTCTCCACAACCAAATTTCCCTCTGGATGGTACGGAGAGGAGTACCGCAATGCTACACCCAAACTTCCCATGGCTTCCTTGTAAGCCCTAGAGCTGAATGCGGGGCCACGGTCATAATGTAATGTGCCAACTGCGTATGTCCCTATGAAGACTCGCAAATCTTTTATAACAGTTCGGGCGTCAGCCGAGCACTGGGGCCATACCCATAAGAATCTTGAACAGGAATCCACTGCCACCATGATATACTTGTAAGCCCCATCAGATTGTAAGGGCCAGCAGTGGTCCAGGTAAATGCACGTGAGCGGTCTGTCTGATATTAACAATAATGTCTGCGCTGGGTGAGCTACGGTGGACCCTTTTATCTGTTGACAGATATCGCACTTTAAGACGAAGTCTTTGGTCTGCTTTGTTAACCCTGGCCACCAATAGCGTTGTTTCAGTAAAGAAACTATCGCCGTAACTCCTGTATGAGCAGAACCCAGACCCTTGTGTGCAGCCAAGATTAAGCCCAACCTGCGATCCATGTTTGGTATTACTCTATCCCCCACTCAAGGAATCTGAGCAAATGGAACGTTATTTGCATCTAACTTGTAGGAGTACTTGAGCGGAAAACCTTTAGGTAGTGCTTTGCTGTTAAGCAAAGCAATCACAGCTACCATTGTACTACCGTCTACCCTCGTTTTTGAACGGGTGATTGCAGCTACGGATGCAGTGCGTACTGCCCCCTTCGCGGCTTCATCAGCCAATGAATTACCTTCAACCTGAACGCCATCACGTTGATGACTCAGCGTGTGTATCACGTGAGCTCTTGGTAGGTCGTTTTTTAATTCTGCTACCTGTTTCCATAGTTTCCTATGTTTGATTGTGCCACCTTTTGAATCTCTGAACCCATTTTGTCCCCAATAGTGGAGGTATTCGTTGTACGACTGGACACAGTAAAAGGAATCACACACTATTAGAGTGGGGAATTCTGGATCTGTATTTATCAGTGCCAGTAATAGTGCTTTTAATTCTGCCAATTGAGCCGTGCAGTCTCCGAGAGACTGCGTTTTTGTTCAGCTTGGACGTAACTTGCCGTCCTGCATCCTACCTTTTACAATAGCGCATGCTGCACTGTATTGTTGCTTACTCCCTATGGCCGGTTGAGCAGATCCGTCAGTATAAATAATGTATTCATACCGATCTAGAGGCATTATTTCATTTGGTAGAGGATATTCTTGTTCATATTGCAGGAATGCTTGTGTTTTTAGACTAGGGTCATATCTGTATTCTACATCTGTTGCAGTGAGAGAATTAGCCCACTGTATCCATCTTGGATGTCATGCTTTCGCATTTAGGACACTTGCCTTTGTGGCAGCCTCTAAGGCCGGTACCAGGGTTAAGACAATTATTCCTTTCCCCTGAGCCAGTGCTCTTTCACTCACTACAGCAGTCTGTATTGCTGTCAGAATTTTTTCTGTGGGTGCAAAACGCATTTCAGCGTTAGTGTACAAATGCGATTTATATGCAATTGGTACCGTTTCACCTTCATTGAAAGTAAGTGTACCCTGATTGACCTGCGACTACGCGGATCACCAGGTTGCGTACGTTTACGCGTGTCTGTAAGTGTTTGGATGATATCATATCAGCTTGTAGGGAACGAAGTATATTTGTGTGTTCCTGTGTCCATTGTCTAACTGAAAAGTCAGGTCTTATTAGGTCGTAGAAAGGTTTTACCCTCTCTGCGTAATCCAAAATGTATGTTCTGCCAAAATTCAAAAATCCCAGTATGGACTGTAAATTTTTTTGTAGCAGTGCGCACTTTTCTAAAAAGTGGGCTTCCAGGCTTTTGCCTTCACTTGAAAGCTCATATCCCAAAAAAAGGACATTGAGGTGGGCTATTTTCGATTTTTTAAAATAAAATTTGTAGCCCTCAGAGGCGAAACCCAAAATTATGGTGCTCACCCTGGTCAAGTGTTTCTCTAAGTCATCATCCGTCAGATAAATATCATCTACATAGGATAATGCTTCTTCATCCAAATTCTGTAGTAACTCTGTCACCCTCCTTGAGAATAACCCCGGGCTATTCTTATACCCTTGGGGGAGTCGACAAAATTGATTCTGGGACCCTAGCGCTGAGAAGGCTGTCAAATGTCTGCTTTCAGGCGCTATGTTTTGGCAGAAAAATCCATTTGAGATATCTAATGTTGTTTTGTATTTTTTTCCGCACAATGTTATTCATCAATGCGGCACTATGTGCATTCTGAACTGCAAATGTTTTCATGCATGCGTTTAGGTGTCTATAGTCTAAAACTAGACGATATGAAGGATTATTCATTGATGAGGTGCATGGTTCAATTACACCTTGGTATTCAAGTTAATCTAAGATCTCCCTGACCTGTTTTTTAGCTTCCTGTTTTATGGGATACTGTCTCTGTGGAGTTGGGTTTGTTTTTATTGGAATTACGTGGTGGGGTGACTCTTCATCCCATCCTACGTGGTTGCGGTATAATGCTGGAGCAAGGGCTACCGACCACTCCTGCGCATATGTATGTTTTAGGTGTGCGGGGACTAGATCGGAAAAGGCTGGAAAAATTACAGTTTCCCCCTTTGGGCATTCCATAACAATAGTAGGCGGCCAATCTCTTTCTGCTAATTGGATGTCATTGCCAGAAGTCAGGTTCTCCCAAAAGAGACCCTTAACTTGTCTAGGCTTGTCCCCCTCCATTTGGAGTGTTATTTCATGTAACTTGTGTGGGACACTCACCCTAGTATCTGGTGTTTCCACCAGGATATACTCACTCAACTCCGCTGTCACCAGAAATTCCATCAGGTTCCGGCGAGCTATTGTTACTTCTTCTGCGCTGTCTAGCATCGTCAGAGCCCATTCCCCGTTCAGTAGTTGAGTCCTCAGAATTCTGGGCATGTCTAACTTTGAGACCTGCTACCTTCTTCTTTTTAAATTGAGGTTTTGCTTTGGGATTTTCTTCTTTCTTTGAAGCGTAGTCTGAAGTGCGTTGCCTATCTCTGGGCTTTGTACGCTCTTCTTTTCTCTGTTCTGACCGTCCTTCCCTCTCGGAGTTTTTTGATGAACTCTGAAAGGAACGAGAAGAACGTGTATCAGTGTCCTGATATCTGTCAGGTTTTTTAATGTTATCTCTATTCCTAAGATTGCATCTCCTTTCTGGGGGCTCCTGTTGAGGAGACCTTCCCTTGGAGTGAGATCTGTTCTTTTGCTGTTTATTATTGTCCCATTTTTGTTTGTTGAAGAAACCGGTGTTTGCTTTGCCTGTTCTTTATCTGTACCTCCCACTAGTTGAGGTATTACAGGTCTAGCTCCCAGACTGTCTCTACCTAATTCCGCATAAGCAGATTCAATTATTTTAGGTAGCTCTGTCTCCTGTTGTAATGGAGTGAAATATCTCAGACGTTGGCGTATTGCCACTGATGCTGCTTCCCCTTTAATATTTGCTAATATTATCGCAGATACCTGGGCAAAGTTATTTAGCAACGTCATCCCTAAGTTTAGAGCAGGTTCTGCTCCATACTCGTTCTGTATTTGTCTTAATACATCTGGTATTACCGCTAAAGAAGGGATACCATGAGTCCTGGTATATATTGCAGCAAAAACTGTACCCCAAGAAGTACAATCTTCTATAGAGAGAGCTATCCCCATCGGCAAGCAAATCGTCAGTATTCTATGCTTTTCCTTAGGACCAGTGTGCGGAAACCCTGCCTCCAGCTGTGTTATTTTTTGTGCTATCCAGAAGGGCATTTGTTCACGTTTAGTGGGCAGTTTACCCATCACTGCGTGCAGTGTTTGTGGTGTAATTTCGGTTGTATTATTTTGAACTGGTCATGGTTGTGTAGCCGGTGTTGGCTGAAGTGTGAGTGTTCTCATCACAAACTGTGTCATGTTTCTGTAAAGTCTTATTAATTCTTTATGCTGTACGAGTAAGTCTCCTCCTGGCATTGTGTCAATGTCAGGATGTGGTGTGTAGGCCGCTAGCACTGGCCAAGCTGCTCCGTCTCTTCCGAGCGGACCGAGTCTTACTCTATTTCTTGTATGGGGGAGGGCGACTTTAAACCAGTAAAAATGTTCGTGATAAGTGAGTGGAATTTCAATGTCCTCATATGGACTGTATTCGTTTGGTATGTCATCTTCGACATAGTAGTGAAATGTTTTTGTCAAAGCATTTGCCTGCGGGAATCTAATCCATGAATAGACTACCTCTGTTCTATATGAATTGTGTGCCTCAATCACGAAGGTCACTGGCCTACCCCTAATTGTAACACCATATGCTACTAGTTTTAGGGTGACGGCATTTCTAACATTGTCTGCAATGTGTATTGCATCTGCATCATCTTCCTCTGTTGTGAAGTTTAGTGCATTCCCTTCATCTACGTCTCCCTGCTCAGTCATTATTTTTAGAAAGGAGAGCGTTTCAAGGGAACTGAGATAAGGTGTTATGCACAATTAGGAACACTGTATCCTTCAAGCTTGATTAAACCAACAGCCAATACATAAGAATTTTCCTACTCAGCTGCAGCGGATTTTGTTCCCTCCCACTCCAGACGTCTCTGGGGAAATGTGAGTAGGGGTCTCTGAAAAATAGCACAACTGAACTACTCAGATTTGTCTGTTAAATAAGTGCCAATACCAATGTTGGCGGTTCCATGTCATGTAGTTCCTATAAGACCAATATAGGATCTGCACGTTTAGACAACATACAATGCGGGACTGATGTCCAGACTGATTCCAGACACCCCCACCGGGTATGTTAGCACACAGGCTAACCAGCTAGCTCGCAATGCCACTATACCCTCCTCTTACCAAAGAGAGAATAGTTCTTGGCAACTATCGAACATGACAACCCTGATCCCTCAGGACCGTGGAAACAGTAACTTACTTTTCGCTCAGTCGCTCATGCTCACTTGTTCTCAGAGAAACACAGAATAAACGGTTGGGGCGTTCATCACTAAGCATTTATTGAACAGTCGTTATTCTAGCATAAAATAAGTGCACTGAAATCAGCAGTAGACAGTAGCATATATAAATGAGTAGCAGCACTAAGAAAGTAAACAGATGGTAGGTTTCTACCATTTTGCTAAAATCATAACTACAGGCAAGTATATTAAATACATGGCAATAAAATGCGTACTCCTACTATGCACCCTAACTAGATGTGCCTAAGTGTACCTAGTATGAGTAGGTGTAAAGCCAAGAATCCCTCTAGGGTAAAGCCATCCCCATTACCTGATGTGAGACTGCGGGACCCCGTTCTGGTCTCAAGCTGAACACCCCGCAAGGGATGTCAGACCACTGCAAGCTGGAGTATCTGCATGCAGGGACCTCAGCGTCTTGCGTCAGTGTGTCGGCCGGGAAGTCCTGGTCTCCTCTGACTATCTCAGCAAGATGTGGTGTTTATATACCCTAAGGTATCCCCAGGTGTTCTACTTTGCTGTGCCAGTGTCGGACTTAGGATGACGTCGGGAATGAACTTTATACACAGTTATTGTGCAGGAAAGGATGGTCCTGCTGTGATTCCAAGAAACTAAGAATCCTCATGCATTATTTATGAGGCCAGTGTCCAGGGAAAAACCCTACGTACTTGTGTGTAGTATTGTAACTGGGTAAAAGGTCAGTCCTTCAAATCCGTTATATATGTAGTATAGGAGAGAATGTAGGTGAAGGGTTACGATGTTACATAGACCTATATCGGGGTGCCTATATGAAATATAACAAATTTTTGCTTGCGTAAATAGATTTCTGGGCACATATTACATACAAACTTCAAAGACAAACCTGGATTTTATTCAAGAGACCTAGGTAACGTCAGAAGGGGTTCAGTTGCAGTAACCCATGCATTAGAGGATCTAAAGTAGGTTAATAAGAAAGTGTGTTTCTGTATCCAGAATTTATGACAAGTAGCACAGATGCCATATATATTTGTAGATGCTTACTGCTGATTATTTACACCATTTGCCTCTATCTCAACAAAGTCATGGCGACACGGTTCCCAGAAGTAATTTAGCTTTGATTTGGCAGGTGCGAGGCTGGCAAATGTCTCACTATTTAAATAGCATGTGGCAGTTTCTTGAAGCCAGTCTATTGAGCATGGCAAACATTCATACAATCTTAATCACTTGGCTGCTAAGCCTTTGCCCCCAGAAATACTAAGCTATTTCTTAACGTTTGGGGCACTAAGTGCTTAAGACTAACTTTTTTCCACAACAGGTATCCAAGCCAACGTTGTGTCCTTTATTTCCCCACATCTTATAGAGTCTTAAGGTACCCAGGGTTTGTGGAGGAACCGAGAGAATAGCCAAAAAATAGTAATATATTTTTATTTTTTAATGGGAAAAAGTGCTGTACAAGAAAGTGTATGTTTATTTTCTAAAACTTTCATCATTGTAAGATTTTCAATGCTAAGATCACCATCTTCCCAGCTTTTGGGAACAAGCTGAGTCATAATACAAAACATTTTTATCACAGTAGAAAGTGTCTAATGGGTTGATTATGACTTTAGCGGTCCTCCTGCGGGCTGCCCTGCCAGCACCCCTCGGGCGGACCGCCAAAGGCGCACTCACATCCCTCGCTGGATTACGGTTGTAATCCTTGGCGGGAGGGCAGTACTGCGCGGTGTCACAGTGGGGCCTGTCTAAAGGACCATTAGTGAGCCTCAGACAGGCACCGCCGTGACACCACCGAAGCACGTTCCTGCATGGTGCACTATGCACCATGTAGTGCATGCCGCACCATGCAGGAACTGGGGTGCACATATGTAGGGGGCACAACATGTGCCCACCTGCATTCTCCCCCAGGCTCTGGAGCGGCAGGGGGCCCTTTTAGGGCCCCCTTTCTTGCCTCGCCGCCAGCCTTTCCATGGCAGGCTCACCGCCATGAGAAGGCTGGCGGTGAAGCAACTTGCAAAATGCTCAGTGGTGCTGCAGCGGCACCACTACCATATTACTCAGCCTAACCACTGCGCCACCGCTGCGGGATCCAGGATCCCCGGCGGCTGCAGTGGGCCAGTGGTGGTCCAACTGCCAAACTCAGAATATGGTAGGCGGGCGGACCGCCAGTCTGGCAGTTCGTAGACCTCCACCACGGGTTCAGTAGTCCAATGGACCGCTGAACCTGCAATCACCCCTGCAGTGATAGTCTATTTTTCCTAATTTTTGGAGTTTCAACCTATTTGCAGTTTGTTGTATAAACAGATGTTATACTCATGGGTGATTCTGGTATTCCGTACATTTGTGACAATGTTTTCATCTGTAACATTTTGCCCAGATAGCCCATTAACAAATGTAACATACTGTAACTTCTGTCTGACCCTTCTGGTCGTAGGGATATACAGTGCTTGTTGATTGTCCAAAAACATGCGCTACCTAGAGCCAACAACTGAGCTGTTGCTTATAATAATTTTACATTGTGTACTGACCATGCAGCAATTCGTATGGTAAAATCTAACAAATAAAAAATGGGTATAAAGGAAACCTATGTGTTTTTTAAATAGCTATTAGATATTGAGTTCAGTAATTGTGTTTATTTGTACACCTCTGAATTTGGGTTTACCCATTCTACCATGTGAGTCAGAGAGCTTTTTACAAAATGTGTTCTTTCTTGCACCCTTCCATACATTTGGAGTTCGAAAATAGAGAGAAATTAAATTGGTAATAACAAATGTTCTACTATTCTGTGTTTTCACACTTCTCTCAACACAAGCAGTACCCGCTTGTGTGGCTGGGACTATCACCCACAACATAAAAATGCCCCAAAACACAACTTGAAGACCGCAAATTATCTCCAAGATATATGACCTGTTTTTGGTAATGTGAGTACCTGAGGAATGGTTGCCAAGCATTAAACCTTACTAAACCCAGACATTTCTGAAAACAGGGTACACAGCGGAGTCTAGGATGGTGTGACTTAGGTGGATCCCACTATGTTTTCTTCCCCACAATGGCCTGCAATCCTCAAACGTTAGGTAAAAACATGCATATTCCTCCCATTTCTTTGAGGGAAAGTTCCTGAATCTGCGGGGGGGGGTTACGATGTCGGCTGTCGGAACATAAACTGGCCAGTCAGTCCGACTCGGTTCCAGGCTCTCAGAGTCTTCCAGCCGGTCGGAACCGCACCGTAATCCCCTATGGATGGCGTTCCAACCGTTGGGATTACGATGTCGGTTTTCCACAGCCTTTCCGTGCCGGCCTTTCTGACACGGAAAGGCTGTCGGAAAGCGACTTTGTGGGCCCCTAGCAGGGCCCCCTTGCCTCCGCGGTCTACAATTGGTGGTCGAGGGGGTGCCTAGGGTACCCGCCCTGTAAAACCCTGCACTATGTGGCAGGCACCATGCGGTGCCTGCCACAGGGTCCAGGGTTTTACACACACCCCCATTTCTCTAAAGGAGCCTGTATTACGACTGGCTTACGGCCGTGACACAAGTTCCCATAGATAAGAGTGAGCATGCGACCGAACAGTGTTAGGTCGCATCATAATCAGGCGGTCCGAACCGCCAACTGGAGGTCGGTCAGTCCCGAGTCGGAGACGGTGTCTCCGACCGACATCATAATCAGCCCCTTGGTGTCAGAGCCAAATCAATCTGTGGCATCTTCCTAAAGAAATCACATTTGCCAGGTGATGGATTACATCATTCTCCTTGCCCATTCAATCACATCTCTGTAACAATGCAGTGATCTCAGCATGTCTGTTTCATGATTTTCATCTTTGCAATAATCAGACATGAATTGCACAACACTATTTTACCTTGATTTCTTTATTCAGTCATGGATTTCCCTTAGCAATTCATGGATATGAAATGTGTTGATTAACTGGAGCAAATGAAGACTGTAACTCCAAGAATGCTCTTTATTTTTAATTGAAATCCCAAGACCAAGAACATGATACTTAGCGAACATAGAGAATGCTAGCTTAAAATGAAATTACTTTCATATTCCTGATTTAAAATTAAAAAACGCATTGGCGTTTCACACAGAAACACATGCAGGCACACATAACACATTCATTTAAGTTATTTTACTGTGTAAAGTTTATATTGGGTGTTTATGATAACCTATTTTTGTGTTCCTGCTTTCACCCATGTTAAATGCTCTTACAGTTTGCACCAACTAGGCTGTCTGTCAGGTTATTTTTTGCCTGACAATTGCTTCCAAGCAATTAATCATAGTAACTGTAGGATGAGAACCCTCCTCTGAAAAGGAATACATTACCACCAGCAAGCTACACACTGATGTGGGGGCATGCAGCTTTTACAAGAAACACATGAGCTTTCTTTATAAAAACACTTTGTTTTTACCAGTACCTGCGGGTCACCAATAAAAACAACATGGAATAGTTTATACTAAAAGAAAACCCCATTCCTGAGTACAGCAGCTGCAACCCTCTCTATGTCAACTATTAATAATCCTACAGCCCACCTTCCCCATTACTTTCTTCTTGTATCTTTTACGCAATATCTTCCTGTGACTAGCAGAAACATCAGAAATGTGTTAATAATTTGAAAGCCGGTGATCCCTACCACCTTAAAAAAGACAATCTGGTTAGGTCAAAACACAGTTCTAAGAACATTTCTGCTCAACCCTGGATAGATATAATACAAGCAGCAGACAATTTCAAAGAAGTATATGTTAAGTTCAAGAACTGCAAACAATTTTAAAGTAAAGAACATGACACAAATTTACGTGGTACACTCCTGCAAGAAATCTCCGCTCGTTAACAGCAAATCTGGTCAACATCCCGAGATTTAAACGAGCTAGGACAGGAGGAAGAGCTTTTAGCTCAGTGGCCTCACGACTGTGGAATGAGCTTCCATCCAACATCAGGCAGAGTGAGAACGTAATGCAATTTAGGAAGACATTGAAGACATGGTTATTCCCGAGGGAGAAATAATATACAGATGCAATGTCACTGGTCCATCTTCCAACTTCGTCTGGCTCCTCCCTGCTTTCTCTAATTAAGTTCCTGTATTTTTCGAGGTGACTGATCTAGCACGCTTATAACAACAAAGTACTCTCTCAGCGGCAAGATACCCGTAGGGTGGTAGTGCGCTATAGAAATTTATTTTACATTACATTACATTACAATAAAATTCCCAAACCAATTTTGAATACAGAGAAAACATTCATGAGCAAAAAATACCCCAGGATCAAGAAAATAGTTTAGGGGGAGCCCGAGATATCAATCTTTTACATTGCAAGGCAAAAAGCACCTAGAAAAGGATCAGCGCCCTTGAAATCAACTGTTCATAGTTGACAGGGGCCTAGGTGTGATATCAGGCTTACCGCAATGAAGTGGAGGTGAGACACTCCAAGCAAGTTGCACCTGCCAAAGATTTTACCTTCTTTGAAGTGGAAATCAAAATCTTCCCACAGGGAAATTGTTAGATCTGTCAGCCTTAGGTGATCTTCCCCAAAACATTTTGCCTTCTCCCATCCTGTTTTGCTGAAATTGTTTTTATTATTGGCCTTAGGGTCTGTGCAATGTAACACTGCTAACCAGTGTTAAAGCTTTTGTGCTCATTCTCTAATGGTAAAATTGGCTTACACTTTACTTGCATATTTAATTTACCTCTACGTCCCTATGTATCCAGGGCCAGCAAATGAAATTCTGCTAGTGAACCTGCAGCACTTAAGTAGCCTCTTAAAACATGTCTCAGACCTGCCATTGTAGCCTGTGTGCAGTTTTAAACAGTCAATTAGACTTGGCAAAATAAACACCTTGCCAGGCCCAAAACTCCCTTTTTAATACATACAAGTCACCCATAATGTAGGCCCTAAACAGACCATAGGGCAGGGTGCATTGTATTTAAAGTGTTGGACAAGTACTCTTAAGTTTTACATGTTCAAATAGTGAAAACCCTTTGTTCAGTACTGTGAAGCCTACCTCTCCCATAGGATAACATTTGGTTATCTTATTACATTTGGTAAGTGCTAACTTTGTTTGGGAGAAGGTAGAAATATCATGTTTGTTGTCTAAGGAATTGTAATTTAAATCCTCTGTAATGGTAAAGTAGGATTTTAAGTTACAATTCTGAAAATGCCATTTTTTTAAATTTACATTTACCTGTCCTCACCATTTGAAGCCTGCAGTCTGCTTCCCAGGTCACATGATTAGGTGTAATTGGCAGCTGGCCTCTGTGTATTTCTCCCAGATAGTCACACAAAAGGGGGACTGGGTGTTGGCTGGATGGACCATCCTGACAGGATGGGAGGGGCAGAGCTATGTACAGCCCTACTTGCACTTCAAAGAAGCTGCCTCAGTCCACACACAAAGAAGTTCACACTATCTTTTTGTGCAACCAGGCATCCTAATAACAGGGCAAGAAGGAAGGACTCTTCAGTACACTCATGCACCTGTCAATACTACAGAAGAATATCTGCCCTGCTGCCAGAGAACTGCCCTGCTGCTAAAGGCGTGCCTGGTGCCTGAGAAGGAAGATTGTACCTGCATCCTTCATCCTAGGGTTCCTAAAGTGACTTCAAGGGGCTTGTCCAGGAATGAATACCACCAGACTGCGAATCCCAGGAGCCTTCCATCCTGTCCAGCCTCACCTGCCGCCACTTCACCAGTGCCATAAAGCGCATTTCAGGAGCCCGCAGTGCGGGAGTGAACACCAAGGGACTGCGAGTCCCAGGAGCCTGTTGGGGGTCCCAGAGCCAGCTCCTCCTTCCATCCTGTCTATCCTCAACTGCTAAATACAACAAATAAACAAGGAGGGACCGGGGACAAAAAAGGTTCAGCACACGAGCCCCAAGGTATAGACTCTGAAAACGAGAGATGTGCTGTTCCTACAAGAGAGAGGGAGGGGGGGGTAAGGTCCTAAACAGGGGAGGTGCTCCTATAAAGAGCAAGGGTCCTCAC
This sequence comes from Calotriton arnoldi, assembly GCA_963921515.1. NCBI lineage: Eukaryota > Metazoa > Chordata > Amphibia > Caudata > Salamandridae > Calotriton > Calotriton arnoldi. The sequence goes on from CAWUFW010000882.1 coordinate 3,369,439, forward strand.
AAATCCCGTAGGATGTCATGCTTTATCATCGGGCAGCTCCTTGTTGGGCCCGCGCTGCAATGCCCAACGGGCCCCGCAGGCGGGCTCTTTGCCAGAGATATTTTACCTGTGATCTTGGCCGATGATGAAGCGGTGCGTGTGGTATGTGAGGTGTAAATAAAGAGGTGAGTAGAGTGTGGGGATGTTGTGAATTTAAAATTACTATGGGAGCCAGCTGGACCAACTTTAATTAGCGGGTTCCATGTCACGATTAAAAATATACAATACTTGCAAGAGGAAGATCTACTAATCTCTTCAAGCATTTAAGTAAGGATGTCGGACAACATGTTTCATGCCCTCTAGTGTCTCTAAGATCATGGCATTCCTTCAGGACCTAAAAACCCTACTAACTACTCACTGAGGGGCAGTACATGTAGGTGTCTTGGAATAGATGACCGTACCCTCACCAAATTACACCGACCGTAACTGGGTTCCTCTGAGTAGGGACCTAGAGGAGAGTGGTGACAAAAAAGTGGGGGGAGAGGGGAAAAAAGGGGAGTAACAGATAATGCGATAAAGGACAATATCAAAGGCAGTACAAGCCAACATCATTCCTTATTGGTGGTATAGATATCTGAAAAAGTGGTCCGACATACTATCCTGTAAATCAGGCTGTGTGCATAACTCTCAGTGCACTGTCAACTAGATATAGAATGTCCATGTAGTGTTTATTGGGCATGTGAGAGACTCCACAAACATGCGTATCAGTAATGCCTCAAAGGCGATATATATTACTGTTTCCTGGCTACAAACAGTGGCCCAAAAAAAAAGAAAAAAAGAAATGAGCTGGAGAAGATGCTGGAGTACAAAATAGAGTGCTCCCCTCTGACAGCGTTGCTTGGATATGCGCGAACTGCGCCGGCGACAGACAAAAAAAATTAGTGGCTATGCTTTTGTTGCTGGCCAAGCGGCGGATAGCGATGTGTTGGGGGCGTTGCAGGAGTCTGCATGCTGCTGACTGGCTTGAGGACGCGGTGTTCTGCCATGGTCAGCTGTCTGACTATTCGGAACTCATGCCCGCACAGGCTCACCCTAGGGACATTTGGGAACCGTTACAGAGATATCTTCATTCCTACCCCCAGTTTCAAGATGAGCCTCCCCCTTCAGCCTAAATGACTGTTATACTATTGACATGACCTACTTGAACACAGGTAGCACGTGAGTAGGTAAGCTTACAAGCACACTCCCTTGGGAGGACAGCGTCCCCTCCCCTCTTTCCTCCCCCCTGTACCCTCTTCCTTTTTTCCCCTTGTTCCCCCCGGCCTCTATTGCTGGGGTTGCAACGTTACATTGAAACTGGGACACTAGCGCAAACCACTTTGGCAAAAGGTTGAAGCCAAGTAAAACTGATAATTGGATGCCATTGGTCGACCATATCAATGCCATCCTAGCATCTGTCACACTGTAAGTGAATGCGTAAATGTTGCAACGTGTTTATAATTGTAATCAATCAAAATAAAAAAATAAATAAAAAAGACACCGTCGCTCCTTGGAGCTGACAGGTCTGCTGCGATTGGCAGTCATAATGATGACTGGTCATTGACGAAGCACGCATGTGGCCTAAATCCACCGCCACTTACACACCCAGGATGTCAACTGCTCACCCAGCGAACCCGGCTACTAACAGTGTGCACGAGCCAACGTGCCACCCTGAAGAGCTATTAGACTACGCATGTACAAGGTGCACATACCCAGGCCCAGCTGCGATACGTTCTTGATGGCAGGTTTAGAAAGTTATTAGTTTACTAGATTAAAATAGATATATCTTATTAGCATACCCCGCAGCTCTCCTGGTTGTACACAGGGGTGACCATATATACATAACCTCCATGAGATACACCACTGTGCATTACACGTGACGATTGAACGCAACCGTGCTCAACGCGATTGTGTGCCTCACGGGCGCTATTGTCTGTAAACAGGGGAAAGAAGTGACACAGAACAAAAAAGACTTGGTGCACAATTGTTCACTTTAATACCATGAATACAGAAGCATATGTATACATATTCTGTAGATGTACCTATGTTATGAACCTCTGTATGTTAAAAAATCTAAAAACGCAATAAAGATATAAAAAAAAAAAAAAAAAATAATGATGACTGGTCATCTTTACTAAAGCCTTATAGCCCGCCAACTAGATATAGACATTCTATATCTAGTTGACCGTTAAAGGCCCGAGCCGAAGGCGAGGGCCTTTAACAAGGGAGCGGGACTTTAATAGTCAGTATAGCCCAGCTACGAAGGGCTATAAGGCTATTAGAACATTCTGATACTAGAGGGCAGAATGTTCTAACAAATAAAACAAAAGCCTCTCGGAGCACGAGGGGGTTTAAATCCCCTCGAGCTCCGAGAGGCCTTTGTTCACAGCAATAGCTGTGAACAAAAGCAACATTGGAATATTGTTCTGCGGGCCTTTACCGGCCCGTAGAAGCCCGGAGCCCTCCATTGTATTCAATGGAGTGCTCCACATTCCAATGTTCTAATATCTCTTAAACAACAACCAATCAAAGTGACCCTACATGGGATACTCATGACAGAGTATCAAGGAACTAACATAGCCCCCCGTGGCCTGATAGTCACCAATATGCCACGCATCTTTCTGGAAGAACCCACTTTCAAGAAAGACTGGTCCCTGGTAGCATGGAAATGCACCAGGGACTGGTTGATAATGATAAATGCAGAAAATGCGTTAAAGACAGGAATCCAGATCTCGATTTTTAAAACTAAACTAGCAGAAATGAATAGCGAAATAAATAAGAATAAAGATCATTTGTTGAAACAGAAAGTCGGCAAATAACAGAAGGACATCAAAAAATTTGAGAAAGAAAAAGTCTACCCATATTTACGGGAAGACTTTGAGGGAGGGTAAGAACCCTCCTTCTCAGACGAGAGCTACTCATCACGCAGACGGAATTCGTCATTCAGTATCAGTTCCAGTCAGGATAGCATGGGCAGCAATGAATCCTGCCAGACCCACCAATCCCAACTCCCGCCCCCATTGATGGGCTATGGATTACTCCCATATCAGGGCCCCCCGATGGGATGGCACCCTCCTTATCACATGTTCCAACAAGGACCATTACAAGCTTTCTCACAACCTCTCTACCAGCCTTTTTTAGGTAGAGGCTGGGCAGAGGGAGAGGAAGAAGAAGAGGTCATCAAAACAAACGTGCAGGGGCATGAAAAGACAGCGGAAACATCACGACAAACACGGAGTCAGACCAAGAAAAACTAATAGTCAATCTTTCAGCAAGAGTACTAACCTCCAGAGATCAAAGTCCTTGAAAAAGGTCTAGGCTTTGTCCCGACTCCTAGAGATGACCTTTTTCACACTACACAAGAACTGCATGGGTTATTTAGGAAGATACATCTACATGTGTTCTTCCAGGACAAACCAGCCATAAACACGACAGACTCAGGTTTACACAACCCGTCCACATTCACCCCAACATCAGGGATGGTTCACCATGAAGTGGTCACCTTCGAGCAAGCCGTCTTGAAGGAGATTAAAGACTTTCCCAACAAAACACACTTCAATAACATGTCCAAGCTTGAGTCCATGGCCACAAAACACCTGGGTAATGACACCTCCATCACCATAAAACCGGCAGATAAGGGAGGAGAAATTGTTATAATGAGCACTGAGGACTATGTGACAGAATGCTTACATCAACTAGCCAATCCCTCATTCTATACACCCATCACAACTGACCCCACAAGAGGCTTAAGATCCAGATAGGTTCCTTGGTTTTCTCTGCGGAGACTCACGGCTGGATCAGCAAGAAGGAATACGAGTTCTTGATTAAAGAACACCCCAAGATCCCCTTGCTAGAACCCCTGTCACAGTTCTGTGATCACTTTCTGCAACCATTAGTATCCAAGACCCCTTCATTTTTGCAAGACACCAAAGATGTACTGAACTTACTAGAGAACCTTGAGGTGGATGTGTCTATTGACCTACTAGTCACCTTAGACGTAGAAGCTCTCTATACCAACATCCCTCAAGACGCTACTTTAGAGGTAATTGAACAGACACTGCTAGCAGAGATCTGGACTTCCCCAACCCCCTTTTGTTTTATTATGGAATGTGCTACCTTAGCACTAAAAGAAAACTTTTTCCAATTTCAAGAACAATTGTACCACCAGAAACAGGGCACATCGATGGGCAGCACCTTTGCCCCAAGTCTAGCCTGCTTATATATTACCTACTTTGAGACACTCCACATCCTCACAAATGACAATCCCTTCTTCGCCAATGTCATCATTTGGCGATGCTACATTGACGATATTCTAGTTCTGTGGTGAGGCGAATTGGAGACGTGCAAAAGATTCTGTGAGTGGATGAATACACTCAATCCATTTATGAGGTTCGCCAATAGCATTTCAGGGACACAGATTCCATTTCTAGACCTACTGATATCCATCAAGGAAGGGAGACCATACACTACTACCTACAAAAAATTGACTGATTGTAATAGCCTTCTGAGATACGACAGCCACTACCCAAAACATTTGAGGGACAATCTAAAGTTGGGACAGTTTCTAGGGCTTCGCAGTAACTGTAGTACCATCCAATACTACAAAGAACAGGCAGCAACCCTTACCACCAACTTGATTAATTGGAAATACCCTCCCAAGGTGGTAGAACTGGCAAGCAAAAGAGCCAGAAACAACAATAGGGAGGCCCTCCTAAAAACAAGCAACCGCAAAGAAAATAAAGTATTGACATGTGTTACATCTTTCACTCCCCACTCCACCCAGATCAAACGAATCATAAAAAAACGCTGGTCCATACTGCGCACAGGCAGCCTATCTCCAGCAGCACCACACTTCGCCTTCAAGTGCACTACTAACCTCAGAGGCAATATTGTCCCCACCAGACCCAAACATCTCAATAGGATACCTAACAACACGCTCTGGGGTCTTCCCCCAGTTAAGGGTCATTTTCCATGCGGGTAACGTAGTGTGTGCCACATGACCAGACCTTCCAAAGAAATCCAGTTAAGTGCCACCAGTACATGGTCCCAAACATCTCACACAAATTGCAATACAAAGAATGGCATATATACATCACATGTCCATGCCAGAAAAACTATATAGGCATGACTACCAGACAAGTTAAGACAACGATAACTGAACATTGCAGCAATGTCATATGCAGGAAGGACCGAACCAAGATGAGTTACCATTACAAAGAGAAGGGCCATTCACCAGATGATTTAAACTGGATGATCTTAGAAGCTCATGCACACATAGACAAAGACAATCTGTTCCACAAGGAACAGTGCTGGATTTTCCGCCTCTCCATGAATTTGACAGGCCTCAATGATGATATACCTTGGAGTGAAGTTAAACTTTTACCACCTTCACCTCGACCCCCCTGACACTACAGTGATGCCCCTCTTTCCATCTCTCCTGTGGTGCCCCTTCAGGGCCTGCGATGCCGGACACCGGCCCTGTTTTGCCACCTGTCCTCTAGCGGCTTTCCTGCCTGCCTCCTCTCCAGCCCCCACCTCCCCCTCTGACTCCGTGGCAATATCCCTGTGCCAGGCGAGCCTTGATACTCCCAGGACATCACCTTTTGGCCCATCCTGGCAACCTGTACTGGCCCTCCATTACATGCTTGTGACATCTCAGTTTCCTGTGAGCCATCCAGATCTTGACTCTAACAGGTTAGTAGATCACTTGGCATGGGACCCCTGACTCCCGGGGCCGTTTTGCCATCACTATTGTCTTCTAGGTCACTCTGAGCTGGCCCTCCGCTATACATCCGTTTTACTTCAAAACGGCCCGCCTCCGTTCCATGTCGATTACCCTTCCTAGGATGCATCACCGTGGCCCTACTTAGTTTTGCCACCTCCAAGATGGCGGCCGCGCGCGCCCCTCCTGGCCCGGGCCGTTGCAGTTCTAGTTTCCATCCAGGGCAGTGATACACCATGACCCGGAACTTGGCCAGTCCGACTAGATTTAGTCACCGGTCTCTTTCGGGTCCTGTTCCACACTGGATTGGATGGAGGGTAGGTAGGCCACAATTTGCGCTACCAACTGTTGTGAGTATATGTCCCTTTCCCTACATTTATTTTTGCCCTCTGACGCGCAGCTCCCTCACCATGTCTTCTCCCTCGACCCCACAGCAGTCAGACGTGACGCCAATGAGCGTCCTGGCTCTCCGGAGTGATTGGCTCCGTTCCCATCGCCTTGTGCTGGCAAGTGTACCACCCTTAGAGGGGCCCCCCTACACGGCCAATTGTTAGCACTCTTCTTGGTAGTTCCACCCTACGGCGTTCCCATACTTTGCACCTCTGATAATTAGCCATGCCGTTACAGGTGACCTTTGACCCATGGGGACACCCACTGAGTTTGGGTTTAATTATTTTTTTGGGGCCAGTGTTTGTAGCCAGGCCACAGTTATATATATCACCTGCGAGGCATTACTGATAAGCATGTTTGTGGAGTCTCTCACATGCCCAATAAACAGTACAAGGACGTTGTATATCTAGTTGATATTGCACCGAAAATAATGCACACTGCCTGATTTAGAGAATGGTACGTTGAACCACTGTTAGATATCTATACAAACAATAAGGAACAATGTTGGCTTGTACTGCCTATGATGTTGTCCATTATCGCATTATCTGTTACTCCCCTTAGGTCCTGAAGAAATGCCATGATCTTAGAGACACTAGAGGGCATGAAACATGTTGACCGACATGCTTACCTGAATGCTTGAAGAGATTAGTAGATCCTCCTCTTGCAAGTATTGTATATTTTTAATCATGACATGGGACCCGCTTATTAAAGTTGGTTCAGCTGGTTCCCATAGCCATGTTTAATTCACAACATCCCCACTCTCTATTCACCTCTGTATATACAACTCACATATCACACACATCCGCTTCATCATCGGCCAAGATCACAGGTAAATGATCTCCGGCAAAGAGCCCCCCTGCGGGCCCGTTGGACATTGCAGCGCCGGTCCAACAAGGAGCTGCCCGATGATGAAGCATGACATCCTTCAGGGTGTGTGAGGGCTCTTGCTTCTTATAGGAGCACTCCCCCGGTTTAGGACCTTACCCCCCTCACTCTCTCTTGTAGGAAAAGCACATCTCTTGTTTTCACATCCTCACCTGCTGCCACTTCACCATCGCTATAAAGCGCTTTTCAGGCGTCCGTGGCGTCGGACGCATCGGGAGCAGCCCAGGTCATGCTCGGACCAAGCACGGGCCCGTCCCAAGCCTGTCACAACCTGGAGGAGGCTGGGCCACCAACCCCCCCAACGTCCATACCTCCATTTTTACATTGGACAAACAGAAATCTACAAGTGATAATGGCCCACTACATTCATAAGTCTGAATCTATTATTTCTTACCTTACCTCAATAGTGGGGGCTCTTAACGAAGAAATTCTGAGTGCTGTGGAAAAAACCATCATGAGAGCGAATGATAGCGTGCAAAGCACAACTTCTAGGGGAACCCCCAGGGACTTACACACTGTTACTGTGGCTCATGACATTAAAACAGAATTGGAGCCTCTGTTTAACAACTTATGGGACAACATCATAAAGCTGCTCAAAGGTGTGGCTGATGACTTCCAGATTAAACTGAAAGCTTTAGAATCTGTCATTGCCAACTTGTCCATTTTATTACCCAGGTGTGGGGGAGGGGGTTTCGGCTTCCCAAGAAGAGATGTTTGATCTTGCGGCTTGTACTAGAAGTAATCAACTTACCCCTCCTAGTCACTCATACAATGCCACCTTAGTAGCAAGTGCAGGGGGAAAGGAAGATCAGTCGAGAATGCCTTTGAAGAAGCCCAACATTATTAGGAATTTTCTTTTTTTAAACATTGTACAGGCAATGAGGGAACTCGATCCTTGAGCTCACAGGGTCTCTTTCCCCCTGGGCTAGGCTCTTGGTGTACTCGTGTTGACAAGCAAGGAGAATTCAGACTCCATCAGCCTAGTCGCGAGGGGCTAGCAGCTAGTAAATCCAGATTGTAGTTGCCCCCCCTCCCCTGAATCTACCCTTTTAGTGGCTATTATGGTTGATGGGTTGATGTGCCATCCCTGAGGGTAGGGGTGGTAGAAACCCCCCCCAGAATGTATTCAAAAGGTTACCCATTGGTGTGATAGCCAAAATGGGGCTGGGGAAAGTTTGTCCACACACATCATTATGGCAAGATGAGCAAACTGGGTGGGTCAGAGAGAGAAATTGGGAGAGGGGGACTGTATTGTTATTGATGCCAATCAACCGGATATTGCGGGCTGGTTAATACAACAGTTAACTCACAGCAGCTCCGAAAGTACCGGACAAGTGTTACCTCTTGTTTTTTTTACCCACCAGAGAGCTGTTTTCCCATAAGGAGAAGAGGAACACCTAAGGGAATGTAGGGCTTTAAGGGAAAGCCAGAACAGGTGGCTGCTCTCTAAGTGTTGAATAGATTTCTCCCACTGAGCATCTTAGACAGTAATGACTGACTGATTCCTAGCCCCACAGGATCTACATTTGAGAGGGTTAGACCAGACATGATGGTGGTAGTTCACCCTTCAAATTTAGCAGTTAAGCAAGGCACTTATTTAAAGGTTATGTCCTTGAATATAGCGTAACTATCCAAGAAAATGGATACAAAGATTTGGCTAAGTCTATTACGAGAAGAGCACATAGTGACCCTGTAGAAAACCTGGAACATGAATGATTTATTCTTTTCGAATGGGTACGTGTTGTATTTCCCCTCTGCTCCACCTTCACAATCAGGCACGCCAAGGGGAGCTTAGTGACCTTGGTTTCATTAAACATTGAATGTGAGTCGACACAGGTTGGCCATGCAGCTAGAATTTAAAAATGCAGTGACTTAATTGTTTTTAAATATTTATAATTCATTTGTACAGTCTAACTCTGGAGTACACTTGTTGGTCTTAAGATCTTTTCTAGAACTATATGCAGATAGTTACAATCGCCCATATGGGGTGATATTAGTTGGGGATTTTAATATCCATCTTTGCCCCTCAGCCATATCATATATCTGACAAGTGTCCATAGACGATTTTAATTTAGACCAGTTTGAGAACAAGACCCAGGGAGGGTATGCTAGATGACATTTTGGCAGACTCTAACTAGATATGTCTGGAGGCCTATAGAAAGGACACAGATATTCATACTTTTATTGGCCTCAATTGTAACACCATCATTGATTATATATTTCTATCGGCCTCTTTAATCGAATGTGTGATACAACAAGTGGCTAAGTGGAACCAGTTGAGTGACCACAACGCCTGTTCATGAGCATGGAATGGAGAATGGAAGACGAGGTCCACCTCGAAGAAGGCCCTAGGGAATAGTGACATCATACCTCAGGATCAAGCATGCAGGATAAAATGGAGTAAGGTTCCAGTTGACTCCTTTTTAAATGAGTTTCACATTGATTGTGACCAATATATTGGTCTTTGTGTTGAGAGAAGCACAGACTCCGACTCTCTATTGAGTGTGTATGGCCGAGTCTGTGGATATATAGCAACTATAGCCAAAAATAAGCCCAAGCAAGAGAGGGAGAGGTAGTTCGATCAAAAATGCTCGAGGGCACATCATAATCTCTCTTAGCTTTAAAAAAACATCAAGAGATAATAGAGAGGTCACTTTATGCAGAAAAAGATATAAACATTTCATACTAATCAGGAAAAAAGAAATTAGAGAGGAAGCTTGGACCCAACTTTTCCAGATCGAGGTTTTAGGGAAAAGTTCTAGTTTCTGGGACATTGTCAACCGCCTTTTTTAATGGGGTGTCTATTAATGTTTTAGAGTGTGTCTTAACCCCAGAGACATGGGTGACTCATTTTAATGGGATGTATGGGAGTGTGACATGTGAGCCCCCAAAGGATAGGTAGGAAAAGCCTCGTGGTGACTACAACTTGATTTTTACAGAGGAGAAATTCACCGAGGCGATATCAATCATGTCAAAGGATAAGGCCCCGGGCCATGTTGGAGTACCAGCTGATTTATACAAAACGGACCCGGCCAAGTGGGATTAAATTCTTAAGCACGTTTTGTATGCCCTGTGTAAAGCAGGTATGCCAGCCTCATGGTATAGATCCATAATAATCCCAGTGTTTAAGAAAGGAGTAAGAACAGACCCTAAATGCTACAGGCCCATATCCCTAATACACTCTGTGGTCAAAGTCATGGAGAGAGTGATCCTTTCCAGGTTAACTATTTGGTTAGATCAAAATGAAGTTATCTCAAATCTTCAGTATGGCTTCATACTAGGGAAGGGCACTCTTGATCAATGCCTTAATGAACAATTGATCATAGGGAAGTACACAGTAGTCAAAGGTGGTATTTTATATCTTGCCTTTATGGAACTACAACATCAGCATTTGACAGAGTTAAAAGCGCAAAACTCTGGTCTCTCCTTAACACGGATATGGACCATGATATAGTCAGCTTTTAACCTGATTTACATCTACCTCTTTTGGCTGCGGTGAGGTATAATATGACTGGGAGTTTTTCCTCACCGATTGCAGTAAACGGGGGGCTTAGACAAGGATTCACATTATACATTAATAAACTGGGTCCATCGCTATGTGCAGCCGGCAGAGACATCCCCCGCATTGTATATTGGTTCCAATTCCTGCACTTCTTTATATGGATGATGCTGTGCTGCCGGCCAGAACAGGGGTGGGGTTACAGCATCTCCTCAATAATTATGTGGATTATATGAAGTACCTAGATTTAAGTACTAATTATACAAAATCCCATACTATACTCATGGGCCCCAAAAGTAAAAATATTAACCTGAAAAATGGTTATGGGAATGGTGTAGAGATCTCAAGGGTTAACTCTTTTTAATTACATTAGATACACAGTGGATAAGCTGGGTCGTCCGGAATTGCACCTTTCCCCAGAAAAGATCCCTAGGGAAGAGGTGGTCTGGGTAGAGAATAATGTTTTATCTTTGTCCCAGGCTGAGAGAGAAGCTAGAGAGCTTTGCAAACCCTTAACTTGTGCATAGGTTTTACTACAGTCCTGCTCCAGAACTGAGCCCTATTTAGAAATGGTTACCACTTCGCAGCACCGGTTTCTTACGAGATTCAGGTTACATCTAATGCAGTGCTTATTAGCTGATCCACAGGGGTGGAATAGAGTAGCAAATCTGGGTCCATGTAGCTGAGATAATTTTTTCACCTCAAGACACCACACACTTTGTCATATTTTGCAATAATTTCCACTCATTAAGACATTGTTTCATATTGCCACTGTTAAAGGGGATGGGCTTCATAGAAGCACGACCTGCCCTACTGTATTTACAGATGCTGCCAAGTGCATTAGTCTGTTTAATATGGTTAGCTTTTTAATGGGGACAGTAAGGTCTAGAAGGAGACGACCCGCCTTGGTGGTGGGCCTGTAGTCACATTGATGTTATTACTAGTATTAGGATCTGTATTTTACTTAATAGCTGTATGGTTTGGTGTTAATTTATTGTTAATATATTGTTTTTACTGTTTACTTTTTAACCTTTATGAAGTTTTTATATCTTTAGGATATTGTATTTTGTTATTATTATTTTTGTCTTTTTTGATTTTAATTGATAGAATAAAGAATAATTGACTGACTGACTGACTCCATGTCTCAGTTGACTGACCTCCAGTTCAGAGCTGCAGGGACATAACAAGCTCCAGTGTCCAGAGCCACTCCGCCCCCGCAACTGCCCAGCTGACCTGCTGCACCACTGGACCTGCATGGACCTGGAACTGGACCTGCCTGAGGCCTGCTGGCCTCTTGCTGGAGTGTTTTTTTGATCCCCAAGAGGTGCACCCAGGTCCTGGACCCTCGGTTTGCTATCAGTTGAGCTCTTCCTGGGAGAAAAAGGTGAGCATTTCCAGTCCCTAGATGCTGTTTTCTTCCAGCAGTGCATTTCTTCTTCAGGTGTAGTCTTCCCAAATCCAGGAATGTTCTGAGAAGGTGGTGGTTGAGGTGCCAGAATTATATTGTACACTAGCCAGTGATTAAAGAAATTCAGTCACCCAATCTAAACTATTTTCTCACAGTACCTGTACTTCTTTTTTGCTGCACTTTCTCTTTGTCTTACTGTAAAATTACCCAGGAACGCCTGTTTCAATATGGCAGAACACTTCTGCAACCAGACAGGCCTGTCTTCGGCTCCTTGGCCACTACCCTATTAAGATGAGCACTCCTCCCACATAACAAGGTCCAAACTGATACTCTCCCTCACCATGACTGGAGCCTGGCTGGTTGGGGGGGTCCTGAGAATTAATAGGAGAAGGGCTACCTGGCATCTGCAGGTCAAAAGAGGCAGGGCTGATGCTGCTGTTTGTTCTGCCAGCTGTTAATATCTGTCCCCCATTAGTTAATCCCTGCCAGGTAGTCTCTCCCAGCCAAGAACGTGTATTACAGCTGTAGAGAAGCTTAGTGGCTAAACTGGTCTAAAGTCGGAATTGGCTCAGGCAGCACAAAGTATATTTTTATAAAGTCACTGTTACACCTAAGTTATAAAAAGTCTCAGTTCACCATTAATCAGTGTTTTAAAATTAAGCAAGAAATAACTTTGAATCATTTTGTAGCATTTTCCCAGACAGAGATAAGAAATAAAGATTTTAATCCCATCAACACCTGTTCAGTGAAACCTCTAGCATTCCTACACAGTGAAATAGCTTTTGAATTTATTTTACTGTGAGGTACACTAACCCCAATATGTACTATGCCCTATTTTTATATATTAGCACCCTGCACTGTGGTCTTACAAGGCATACTTTAGGGGAGATTTATGAATGTACAAAATAGACATTTCCTACATGGCAAAGTAACTTTTTCTGGCATGTGTCACTGTTGTCCATTAAAACAGCAGCCCAGCCACACATATATTTTTGCCATAAATGTGAGTGGTGTTAATCCACTCTGAAGCTCACATATGGCATTTAACTTCCACTATACAGGTGCATTTTCTGTACCATCTACAATCATCTTAAGGGATGGTTAAATAGACCAAATGGGTGATGTCAATTTTGCAAATACTATAATTGAGCCAGAGCAGTGCCAGTAAAACTAGGGTCCAGAAAATGTCAAACAATGGGGTGACTATGCAGAAAAGGTGAATTTGCTATAAGTATCATTACATTAAACCTAATGCAACTAAAATACTCAAAGTCTGGACCACATAGATCCTGAAAGCTGTAGTTTTGAACATCAAATATCTCACACAGCTCCCTGCAAAAGCTGTAGAAGAACAAAAACAAAGCAAATGAATGTCAAAGTTTGTCCTAATATTTCATTAAAATTTTCAATAACAACAGAAGTAAAGTGCGACTAGTCACCAAGTCTTCCAGTAAGCAGTAGGAAAACTGTGTTCCAGGTAATAATTCTGCATAGGCTGGACTAGTGTTCCAGCTTATCTATTACAAAGACTGCAGCTCCTTCAAAATATGCATGCTGGGCCTCCTTGTGCAACTATTTCCCAACATGTAATCTGTTTACACTGTTTACAGGTAACAAAGCACTCTATTTTAAAGGCCCACTGCCTATGCCAAAGAGCCTACAATGGCACTGGCCAAACATGCCTATATAGCTTGCTGGCTAGATACAGCATAGCAAGAAGTCTATTTTGGGCTATGGCAATCCTCCTACAACTATCTAGGATAAAGAAAGCTAGATGAGGGGGATGTTATTTTTCATATCTTGCGCCAGCTTTTAGCATTCTCTCCCTTAAGAAATGCGACCGTTCAATCATGCTCAGTTCCACAGGCAACTTAAAACTTGAGTGTTCTCCACTTGGCTATGTTTTATTTTTTTAAATAAACGTTATTAGTTTTGGGTAATAGCATATAGACATTGTATTGGAGGAGTTTCATCATAATGCATAGTGCCAGTTTTCCACTGCACAGTTTCTATAAGGAGAGATATAAATTATTATATGCATCGGAATTCGGCAAAGGGAAGAAAGAAACATTGTTACAGGATCTATCCATTTATAGAGCAGAAACATTGGCATAGGATTATATCAGCAATAGTCACAACTGTGCATCATTAATGATTCAGATCAAGTCACTGACCATAGACTGACTCATAAAATGAAACACTAAACTCCCTACCTCCCCTCCCCTCACTCTTGAGCTTAGTCCCAGCAATGGGTGCAAGACATATTCCATAACAAAGGGTGTGTGGGAGTCCGTGATGTAACCCTCCCTTGTCCAAAGTGTTCCGGGAGCTTATTTTGTTTAAATCTCTTTTATTAGATTTATAGACAAAGAGAAAATATTAACAAGCACCAGGCAATAAGCAGTAGTAGTCAGGCAAGAATGCAAGGTATTCATCGTTGGCCCACGTCAGTGGAGATATAAAAGATACAGCACACCACTTAGCCATCAAATACAAAAACAACAGAAGAATTCGACATGGCTAACTAGTTAGAAAAAGCCCCCTCCCCACTCAGAAATGCCAAAGCTAAGCAAGCATAAGGGAGTCCCACAAGTGCTTGAGTCTAGTACACCTGAACGATTGTAATCATGTCTGCTATAAACCTGTAAAGAGCGTGGTGTACTGTTAGCGAAGTCTGAAGAGACAGTAGTGTATCATCCAGCAATAGGTACAACAAAGGGATTGGAACATGGGGAACAATACCAATCATAACAAAAAGGGAAAAGGGTCAATCTGAATGTGGAGTAGCACTGCAAGCCCTACTGATGAATAACATGTCATCAAAATCGTCATAGGCTTGACGCGTTCTAGCAGTAACCAGCTTACCAGGGACCAACAGCCGCTAGAGACACAAAAGGCGGCCTGCAACAAGATATCGGGGGAAAACAAACCCCCATGTCTGCTAGCCTGTGAAGAAAGAAATGAACAAAAAAGGAACAAAAAGAAGAAACTGAAGAGAGAAAGAGAAGAGAGAAGAAGGAAAGAGAGGGGGGAAGAGAGGGCGCAGCGTTCCAGTGGCGAGGATTAGCGATAGTGGAGGAGGAGTAAGTCCCCAGAGGTCTCTGGGAGGGGTGTCTACCCCCACCCCGCCTACCCCAGCTCTTCTTCATAGCGTTCTCCACTAGGGAGCAGAGGGTCATCGAACAGCTGGAGGGCCCGTAAGCGGGGTGGGACAGCACAAGCATGTTCCAGTTTAGAGAGATGGGAGACTAGGGGTTGCCAAGTGCGCTTGAATTTGGCATCAGTGTGGGCTAGACGATGGGAGAGGAGCTCCATCGCCATTACCTGCCATAGTCGGGTGAGCCACACCGAGGAGGGGGGGGTCAAGGCCTTCTTCCGATGGAGCGCTATAACCTGCTTCACCGCATTAAGCATGTGGAAAATCAGGCGCCAGTCCGAGTGAGTCATTGCTTTAAGAGACCTCGCCGGAGCCCTAAAATCACTACCCCTGGGGCATTCAGAATAGGAAAGCCCACCACCTCCCTGATGTGGCTCAAGATCTCTTTCCAAAAGATCGTTATGAGCGGGCATGACCACCATATGTGCATGAAGGAACCGGGGGCGGTCTGGCAATGCCAGCAGGTAGGCGTGGAGTTGGGAAACATCTTTTGTAATCGAAGGGGGGTATAATACCAACAGGTCATGATTTTGTAAGCTGTTTCCTGTTGTGTAATGCTTTTAAAAGTGCCAGGAATGTCCCTCCACAATTGTTCCCAGCGGTCAGGGGAAATGTCTTCCTTAAGGTCCGTGTGCCAACGTTGTTGATAGGTATGAGATGGGAGCGCATGTGAGTGTTGAAGGACCTTATACGTCCTAGAGATCAGGCCTCGGGAGCCATCAAAGGAGCAGACTAAGGATTCAAAGGGGGTAAATTGGCGCGTGGCGCCCTCTGTGTATGAAGGAGTACATAGCCAATGGCGAAGTTGAAGGTATTCCAAACGCGCTGTGTTGGGGAGGTGAAGTTCCTGCCTGCACTGCTCAAAAGATTTGAAAGTCCCCCCCTCGAATAGATGAGTGATTGTACGACATTCTCCATCTGTCCATGCAGGAAAGGATGAGGGCTGGAGGGCAGGTAGAAACTCCGGGTTGCGTGCCACCGGTGTGTGAGGGGAGGGAAAGGTGGTAAGACCACGGGCAACCGCAGCCCTCTCCCATATCTCCAAAACCGTCCGCGTTGGGGTAGCGATATAGGCGCTACGGTGGCGAGCACTCCTCGGCAACCAAGCCAGAGCCCAGAGCGGGCGGCAAGCCACACCTCTGTCCATGTGGAACCAATGTTTCTCGCTTTCGCGAGCCACCCATTCTGAGACATAGCGCAGATGCGACTCCCAATAATAGAGAAGAAAATCTGGGCATGCCAACCCTCCCGCGGCAACTTTAATACTTTGGTAGAGAATCGCGGTCGCCCCCCACCCCATATAAACGCATTAACCTCCCGTTGAAGGCTCAGAATGTCCCTTTGGGGGATAGGGGTTGGAAGTGCTTGGAAGAGATATAGGATCTTAGGGAGAATGGAAATCTTGATCGCGTTGAGGCGGCCCAGCCAGGAAATAGGTAGCGATTTCCATCGCCGGAGATTATCCCTAACTGAATTTCTACAAGCGGGCCAATTCGCCTTTGTCCATGAGTCCAGTGTAGCCGTGACATTAATACCTAGATAGCGAATGGATTGGGAGGCCCACTGGAAGGGGATACTGTTCCCAAGTTCCTCAAGCTGTTGCAAAGAGAGGGAAAGGTTAAGCGCCTGCGACTTAGCAAGGTTGATTTTAAGCCCTGAGATCAACTCGAACTGGGAGAGTACATCCAGCAGCGCTGGGAGGGAACTCTCAGGATTAGTGAGTGTCAAAAGGAGATCATTCGCGAAAAGAGCGATTTTGTGCTCGACCCCCCCCCCCCCCAAATGGGAGGCCCTCAATTTCCGCCGATTGGCGGATGGCAATCGCCAGGGGCTCCACGGCCAGGGCAAAGAGCAAGGGCGATAAAGGACAACCCTTCCGTGTGCCCCGATGGATGGGGAATGGGGGGATAAGGAGACCGTTGAGCCTGATCTGTGCTGATGGCGCCGCATAGGGGGCCATCATACGGGCAATCATGACCGGGCCCAGGCCTATCTTCTGCAACACCGCCCTGAGGAAGGACCAGTCTACCCGGTCGAATGCCTTCTCGGCATCGAGAGAAAGGAGAAGAGCCGGGATGGCACGGCGTTGGACCTTTTCCACCAAGTGGGCTATGCGCCGGAGACTATCCGTCCCTTGTCGTTCGTGTATGAAGCCCACCTGGTCGGGCTCAATCAGACCAGGTAGATGGGGAGCTAAACGTTGGGCTAAGATTTTGGTATACAGTTTTATATCAACATTTAGCAACGAAATGGGGCGGTATGATGCACAAAAGGTTGGGTCCGTCCCCGGCTTGGGGATAAGCGCTATCTCGGCTCCGGCCATGGTCGGTGTGACTGACTTTGTATCGGCAAAGGAGTTAAAAAGACGCAGCAACGGTGCCTGCAGCTCCGGGAGAAAAAGACGATAGAATGGTATCGTAAGGCCATCAGGGCCTGGCGCCTTGCCAAAAGGAAAACTTGTCAGTGCTTTTCGAAGTTCTTCTGCGGTGATTGGTTCGTCCAATTGTTGCTTATGAAAAGGCGCTAGTGGCGTCCAGGGACAGGAGGCTAGAAAAGGATCTATCCTGTCCTTACAGGTGTCGCCCTGTTCATAAAGCGCGGAGAAGAAAGAACTAAACGCTTGCTGCTTGGCCGATTCTGAGGTAGCACACGCCCCCCCGATATGGCGATCTTGGAGATATGGCTACGGGAGACCTGTAGATGCAGACGTCGCGCCAACAGGGGACCCACCTTGTTGCCCCTGCCGTAGAATTTTTGTTTCAGAGCTAGGAGAGAGTGTTCTGCCTTATTGACCCTTAGAGCTTTGAGTTGGCCCCGAAGCGAGGCTAGCTGCTTTTGAGTCTGTCGAGACGGCGCACTCTGCCCCTGTTTCTCCAGCAGCCCAATATCGCGAGCCAGATTGGTTTCAACCAGGCGGGCCTCCCGCGTGCGGGCGATGGAGATGGACGTAATGAAGCCTCGAATAGTGGCCTTGAAGGCATCCCATAAGACATGCCCATTAGTGTCCGGGAGGTCATTATCTGCAAAATACGCCTGAATCGCCTGGCGTATTTCGGCCACATCGACCTGGTCCCATAGGACATGTGGGGGAAGGCGCCACCGAGGAGCGGAGCAGGGGCTCCTGCCCATACCCGTCAGGGTAACCTCCAGATGGGCATGATCCGAAAGGGATATATCCGAGATCGCCGCTGAATCCAAAGAGCGGATAAGAGACTGGGACAGGAAGAAATAGTCAATTCGAGAGTAAGAGCGGTGAACATGGGAGTAGAAGGTGTAGTCCTTAGTCCCAGGTTCTTTATAGCGCCACACATCTATGAGGCCCAAGGCTTCCAAGTCCTGCTTGAGGGCCACAGACATTGCGCCAGTGCCCTGGAAGGAAGATGTGGTGCGATCTAATCTGGGGTCCCACACTAGATTAAAATCGCCCCCGAGGAGGATGGGGTCAGGCTCCCGGGATAGTAAATCTTTAAGCAAAGTCCGGAGATGTGTATCTTGTGCATGATTAGGTGCATAGACATTGAGCATCGTGTGTGTCTTACCATGGATGAGCAGAGTGAGTTTTAAATAGCGCCCCTCCTTGTCACGCAGCACCCGGGAAACTTGTACAGGGCTTCCCACCTTAAAAAGGATAGCCACCCCCGCCGTCTTGGTCTGTGCTGACACCCAGAACTGCTTGGGGAATCTAGGGTGGGACATGCGCTGCGTGTCTGCACGTAAGAGATGGGTTTCCTGGAGGAAAATGACATCTGGGTCATGAATAAGGAGGTAACGCCACACCTGACTTCTCTTATTGGGGGCGTTGAGGCCTTTTACATTGAGGGACAGACATTTAAGTTGCGCCATCGTCGACTACAGACACAGCAGAGCGCGGGCCATCGTGCAAGCCCCCACATCGCCCTCCCCCGGATCCCAACCTAAATGGGGCTGGTGTCGGATAGGAAGGAGGACGGGGAGATAGATAGGAGTCGCTCAAATGAGTAGCAGGATAGCCCCTCTCCCCCACCCAGGAGCACCCACGCCAGGGAAATAGGAGATCACGGTATGCCCATGCCCTCCCCCCAATAGACCAGAGAGAGAAGAAGAAAAGAAAGAAAAAGGGATAGAGTAGCGAATGATAAACCAGCCAGACAGAAGGCCAACAGGGCCAAGGTATTCCATCCCAGTCCAAGAGCGGCCCACCGGTGCAAACCAGGCGGCTCTGAGGAAGTCACTCCCCACAGGGACTAAGGGAATGGCGGGGCGTGCCATCAGGCACAGGAGAACGGTGGCGGCTCGTCCCCCAGAGGTCGACCCCCCACATTGTTAACGGGGAAGCACGGGGTCCCCCCAAGGAGGGAGTCCCAGGTCCCCCGGGCCCATTGCGGGATCTTGTCCATGTATCGCTGCCGGAGAAAGGATACCAGGGGTCCCCATGACGCCGGGACAGTTCGAGCACGTTCGGGCTCTCACGGAGAAGGCAAATGGCTATGGTACCAAAACACCCTCCTCCAGCCACGGGCGGGTCAAACCATCTCAAGGGGCCATCACCCCGGAGCCAGAGGGGGAGGGGGGGCCCGACAGGGAGCCCCACCCCTCTGAAGATTGCGACGCCTCTATAGATTTTAAATGGTGGATGATGTCCTGTTTAGCTTGGTGCGATAGTTCACTTGCTTTGGAGGCTCTAGTACGGGGAGGAGGGACCCTCGACCACTCGGGCGGAGGGAAGTCCTGGCCTCAGTGTCGGCAGAGGTAGGGGTGGAGGATTTAGGGTCGGGAGAAAGATGGAGCAATTGACAAGCCTCCTTGAAAGATCTCAGCGATCTGCGTTTGCCCTCCCACTGAAAAATCAGGGCAAAAGGATGGCCCCACTGGTACTTGACGTCCAATTCTTTAAGTTTATCCGTTACTGGCTTGAAGTCTCTGCGGCGGCGCAGAGTGATCGGGGAGAGGTCTTGGAAGATTTGGTTTTTGTGGCCCTCATATGTCAGTTCCTCAGCGTTCCAGGACGCTCAGAGGATCGCCTCCTTTTCCGGGAAGAAGTGCACCCGGGTCAGGATGTCAGGATCAGATTAGCCTTTCCGCGTCGAGGTGCAACTCGGTGCGCTCTATCCAACGTAGGGGGCGAGGCATCATCATCACCCCGAATCGCTTGAAGGAGATCTGCAACATAAGTCATGATGTCCTGACCCTCCGCTCCCCGCGGTACCCCCCTGATGCGGAAGTTGTTCCGGCGGCTCCTGTTTTCCAAATGTTCCTGTTTAATTTGGAGTTCCACATGTTGTTCCTCTAGTGCCGCCACTCGACACCATAGTTCCTCCTGATCCTCCGTCCTTGTATTGAGGGTCCTTTCGAGATCGCCCACCCTCGTGCCAATTTCAGTTACGTCTCGCCTGATGTCTCGTAGGCAGGTTTTGACCTCCGCTTTAGGAGAATTGATTTCCGACTTTATTTCCTGAAGAAAATCGACATGAAGACTTGGGTGACAGGGCTGGTATCAGCTGGTTCCGAAGAGGTTGCCATTGTAGAGCCCTTGCGAGTAGGTGCTGAGGCAGTTTTAGTCCACAGGTCTGCCACTGATGCGCCCTTGGAGGCTGGCGTTACCGTGGTTTTCCCCACTTTGGTACGGGGCATGACTTAGATGGAGGCCACTCCCAGCCCGTGGAGGATTCCGCTAGTGTCCGGCACCAGGGTCCCCCCCGGAGCGGCACTATACACAACCGTAAGCCAGGATCGGCCGCACTCAGGAGGAGCTGCTGCTACGGCGGAGACAGTGTAGGGGAACCCGGGGGAGGCCGCCCACGGCACACGGAGAATAGATGAAAGGGGCAAGTCAAACCCCAGGCGCTGGCCGACCAACCAGCCGATCCCCTCACCTCCGCGCCGAGACTGTTCGGACCCCCACGCCTGACAAGACCTAGGCTCACTCCCGACATGGCTACCAAGGAGGGACTTCTATAGGCTCTTACTCCAGCTCTGCTGCCTTCCTGGGGGTAGTCCAAAAGAACCGTCGTTGTTGAGAGCTGCGAACTAGCACACAGCTCACCCTGCGCAGCTCTCCCGGGGGGGCAGGGATACAAGGGCTGGCGATCAGGGGCCGACAGCACTCTGGTCCAGGCCCTGTAGCACAAGTTGATAGGCGGCTCAAGGGCAAGTCCCGCCACGTGGGAATCACTGGCCCAGGCTGGCGCGCTATGTCCTGCCAGGCCCAGGTGCTGCAAGGCTCCGCGCCGGATGCTGTCGAGGTGCCCCCCCCTTAAACCCCCCCAATCCAGGAGGGAGCAGAAGAGGCAGCGCGGCGGTCCCAGCAAGGGCGCCCTCAGAAAGTCCCCATCCACAGGAGTGCGTCTCCACCTGGACGGGCACGATGTCCTCTGTGTTCTACCCCTTGGGGCCGCACCGCCACCAACAGTCTGCACTCCCACAGGGCGGCCCATCGGGGGGGAAGCGATGGTGTAGCAGCTAGGGCACTGGGGGTCGATATCCTAGGTCCTCGCGCTTGAAAACAACCAAATGGAAGGCCTGAGCCCTCCCATCCACTGGGCACAGGCAGGGACGCAGTAATCCACCAAGGCCCCAGACGCAGTGGCACTTCGCTCCTACAGGCGCTTGAGCCCCCCCCACCAAGCCACCTCAGTCCAGGGGGGGAGCGAGAGGAGCGGTAAGAGGGTCCCCGTGTCGGCGCCCCCGGCAGTCCTGAAGGTCCGGGGATGTAACAATGTCCTGATGGGCCAAGCAATGAATGCACTGCTCCCCCGGAGACCACATCGCCGCTCCCTGTCTCTCCACTAGCTCTGCGCTGTTGGGCCCACGTCGCGTCCTCCTTCCCACCAACCTCCTCACCTCCGATGGCGTTTCGTGGCCGAGGGCCACCTCGGCGTGGGATCAGCGCCTGGCTCCGGGCCGCACGCGGTACCCCGCGCGGGCCTCCGTTGTTCCTGCTTGAGGGGTCCCCTAGGAGGCACGCAGGTGGGCGCGGGGGCATCGGGGCTCAGGCAACACCCCTACAGACCCCCCGCACCGCGGCAGCTCGCCCCGCTGCAGGGCCCGGGACTTCTCCGGAGCGAAGGCTCTCCCCGTGCTCGCAGCCAAGATGGCGGGCGGGAATGTCTCGCCAGGCCCCGGGCTCCAACGAAGGACAATCCGGGCTGTAGAGCCCCCGTTCATCAGCTGAAGTGCACAGGGGTAGGGAGACCCTGGGGGGGCACCAATCGCACCCCCATGCCGCTAAAAAGTCAAAGATGCCAACGGCCGGCCTCCGGAGGACGGAGCCTCGCAGCACACGTCCTACTCCATCGAGGTCTCGGCCACACCCCCCCAGGAGCTTATTTTAACAATGTTAGGGTGTATTTAGTACCTCATGTGGGCTTTACTCCGGAGGCAGTCAGTCCCTGCAGCTCCTTCAATTAGAGTAACATAGCCGATCAAGCTCTCAGGACATCCTCAAGCTTATCATCCCTGTGTACATGTCTCATGCGCACCTCTTCCGCAACTGCCCACTCAGAAATGTCTTTCAACCATGCCACATATGTAGGTGGTAGCAGGCTCAGGGAGAAAATCGCGATACTGCGTTTCACCAAAACCAGACCAAGGAGGACAAACTTCCTGCTCAATTTTCTTTTTTTGCAGGAGAAGGAAACAGGCCCAGTAATAACTGGCAGATCGCAAGTGGCATTTCCCGTTCCAAGGCCCTATTCAGATTATGCAGTATTGTCTGCCAGCAGGGGTACAGAGAGGGGCAAGACTATACCATATATATGAAGTCTGCTGTCAGGGTCCACATCACGGGCTTCAGACAAATCTGGTGAGGTATATACCATGTAAGGTTTGCAGAGTAAGGTATGTTTGGTGTATAAAGTTATATTGCAGCAGCTTGAATCATGCATTGGAGCTAAACGTCCGCACTCCCTTATGTACTTTTACCCACTCTTAATGGATTGTTCCCTATTTCCTCCCACTTGGTCTGTATGATGAGTGTCTGTAGCGGTAGGTCTTCACAGCGTGCCTTGTAGGTGTGGGAAATTAATCTATGACCCTGGGCCATATCTAGTAGCATCATCAGGGTAGTGGATTGAGACGGTGCCTCCGGGAAAGTGGGCCACATCATACGGGCCGTAGTCTGAATTTTAATGTATTGGAGGTATTGTCCTGTACCCAAGGAGAAGGAGTTTATGGCTTCTTCCTGTGTGATGAACTGCCCCCTGGGATAGAGATCCCCCATAGTTTCACAGCCAGATCCCTCCATCTTTGCACTAACATTGAGTCGGCGATGTGTAGAAAGGGTTGAACAACCCAAAGTGGCATAGAGAGCGTGATGAATCACTCGTCAGACCACCACCTCCCAAACACAGGCTACCAATCAAATGATATGGGAAAAGATGGAAGGGACCCACGAGCCGTGCATTAGCAGGACCGGGAGGGGTTTCCTCTCATGGGTGCCCTGTTACAGCTGTTTTTCCCCGTTGTCTTCTGGGTCAAGCCAATGAATTGCGTGCTGGAGGTGTGCTGCCACGCAATACATTTCCAGATTTGGAACCTCAAGACCCCCCCAACCCCATGTTCTTTGTATGGTGGCTAACTTGACCTGTCTATGTTTGTTTCCCCGGAGAAGATCCACTATGAGACTATCCAGGGTGCGAATAAACTGTTTAGGGAACACTTACAGTGTGCTTTGAAGAGCGTAGAGGCACCTCTTATGATGACCATATTTACAATGACTATACTACCCATGAGGGAAAGTGGTAAATCTTTCCAGAAATGGATTGATAGCTGGAGCCCCTCCACTACTCTACCCACATTGAGAGCCAGGTAAGTCGGGCTGTGTGTGTCAAGTGGACACCCAGATACACTACAGTGTTGGTCACCCAAGGGAATCCCACCTCCGGAAGTTCTTCTGCGTGAACCCCCACGAGCATCCTCAGTGGAAATTATTTAGATTTCGCCGGATTGACACAAAGTCCAGACAGCCCTCCAAATTTCTGCATGACAATAAGTAGGATAGGTGCTGAGCCAACAGGTTGTCACAAATACACTAGGATGTTGTCAGCATAAAGGGAGACGACCTGATTGGTTACCCCGGTGTTATCCTCCATGGACCCATCTTGCGTTGCAGGATTACTGCTAGGGGCTCCATGGCATGGGCAAACAGAAGGGGCGAGAGAGGACACCCCTGCCTGGTGCTACTACTCAGGCGGAAGGGCTCAGAGACCATGCCACCTGAAAGTATCCAAGCGTAGGGGTCAGAATAGAGAAGACGGATCTATTGAATAAATCTAGGTCCTAAGCCCACCTTACGCAACACTTGCCAGAAGTAGTTTCAATTTAGGGAATCCAATGCCTGCCCAGTGTCTAATAGAGCCAGTGCAAAGGCATCATCACGGAGTTGTGGGGCATGGTAAACATGAGCTAAGCATCAGAGGTTGTGAAGAGTGTTCTGCTTCGGTTTGAAACCCGATTTATCCGTGTGGATCAAACCAGGCAACTGTGGAAGCAGGCGGGCCGCCAGCACACTGCTAAGGAGTTTCACATTGATGTTTAGGAGTGATATCAGGTGATACACTGAGGTAACCATCGGGTCTCTACCTGGTTTCCGTACCATTACAACCAATGCTTCACGCATGGTTGCTGGTAAGCCTCTAGTGCGTAGGGCCTCTTAGTATGCCTCCAAGAGCCTGTCAGCTATAATGTCAGCGTACTTGTGATAAAATTCCAAAAGTAGATCCTAGCTACCCAGAGTTCTTTCAGTTATGAGGTGGTGGATTGCAGCAAGTATCTCTTCTTTAGTGAGTGGGCTATCCAGGGATTCTCTAGCCTCCGGAGTTAGGCCCTGTAGTGGGACATCCACCAGAAATTCCTGAAGTTGAACGGGGCAGGGGCTCAACTGCTCATCATACTTACTACGTAGATGGCCATGAAATACACCAATAATAGCCTTTTGTGTACAGACAAGAGTTCCCGCAGTGTTGTAGAGGGTCAGGATGGGCGACCTGGGGGCTTCCTGCCAGACCTCCCGGGCCAGCAAAGCACCAGTTTTATTGCCCTCCATATGGAGATAGGCTGTGTAAGTGTGCTTTTCAAGTCTACGCCAATCCTCTAGCAACTCTGTTTTGGGTGCACACCACTCCGTAAGCTTGTATGGATGAGAAGGAAGCGACGCCTCCAGCTTCTCTAAGGGGTATTTGTTTTTTTCATATCATTTTCCGACTGATGACGAACCCCATACGATGTTTTAATGCAAACCCCTTGAAGGACAACCTTCATTACTTCCCAATCCAGGGCCCTGGTACTTGCAGAGCCCAGTTGTCAGCAAAGTATTGTACCACCAACGTCTGATTAACAGGTTCCGCCAGAGAGGAATCGCCGGGCGAACGGGCTGAACTCTGAAACTCAATAGGACTGGGGAATGGTCCAAAAGGTAGTGGGCTAAGTAGGAGACTTCCTTAACGGTAGGAGCCAGATTAGTAGAGACAAAACAATAATCAAACTAACTATGGGTGTCTGTCGCAGGGATGTAACAGGAAAACAACTTCTCCGTCAGATGTCTATCTCTTCAGACATGGCATAAGTGCAAGCCTTGTAACACATCATGGAGCGCTTCGGTTTGGCAGGGCTTAGTGTGATTATAGTCCTCCGATAGTGTGACAGCTGCATCTAAATATGGGGAGTCTGCCACTGTGACCTCGGTATAAAAATCTGAGCCTTAGATATTGGGAGCATAAACATTTGTAAGGCACCCATCTAGGGCCCTAAGCAAAATTACATGTTGCCCCTCTGGATCAACATCATGACTTCTGTAGCAGAATGGGACTCCCGGGGCCACCCAGATAAGCACCCCATGGGCGTACCCTGAGTATGAGGTAGCATATATATGCCCTCTCCAACATTTATGTAGACAAGGGTACAGACCCCTTCAACCTGTTTCTTGGAGAAACGCAATTGATATTTTCATATAGGCAAAGATGCATCTTCTCTAATTGGGCAATACCTCTAACATTCCAAGTAATAGGTTTTATTGCAGGAGCAGCCATATGTGATAAGCGCACACATATATTTTTAGAGTCAGTATATTCCCACAGACACACAACCCAGACTCGAGTAACTGCGGACTGACAGGCAGGATCCACATGCACAAGAGCAGAATCAACATTCCCCAAACTACTCGTATTTGAGAACCAGATTTTCCCCGTAACACCCCCCACCCCTTGAGCAGTTTGACCAACCCACCCCATCCAGACATAGACAAGTTGTAAGTCAGCAAATGCTGCCCCATTCCCACAACTTCACATTTCAAAAAAGGGAAAACAGTGCAAAATAAACACCCTGGACTCTCCTTACCTCCCCTCCTCAAACTTGGTGCTTTGCGAGAGGTTAGGTCTTTAGAGAAGGCACAAGGCCTAGGCACTCAAGCTCCTCCTCTGTGGCTACTAGCCTCTGAGTTGCGGACACTTCCACTGTCTTGTTAGTATATCTGGAACAACAAAGACCAAAGTCTTTCCAGAATTAATTTCCCCTAGGATCACATAATTTACAGTATCCCACGTTGTCAATCCCCCACCGGTATCTTAGCTATGTGGCAAAGTGTCCCCTCCACCTCCTCGGCACAGGGAGGGGGACGGGCAACATCACAGATGGACCCAGCCACTTGGGTCCATCCGTTCACTTTGCAAGATGGGGGCAACCGACAGCTCAAATGCGGGTCGAGTTATCACTGGTTGATCCATGATATTTCTGTCATCCCAGGGAGTCTTCTCCCAGGTCTTGAAGTTCTTCTGTAGTTTGCAGAGTTCCATTTGGGCAGACCACAATTTTCTCCCTTTTGCGGTCATCCTCCAACCTCTTCCAGCATTCCCGCTGTTGCTGGGGACGCGCCAATTGTTGCTGTGTATACGGCAAAGACAAGTCCAGCTGACCCGGGCTCAGGCCATATGAGCAAGCCAGAGTGTCCAGCCAGTCACTAGCGTCTCCCGGAGCGAAAGAGAACAGAGCTTTTCATTCGTATTGTATTCTCAGTTTTGCCGGGTCGATCAAACTGTGCTTCATGTTGAGGTCCCGGAGTCTTCACTTGACTGAAAGAAAGGTTTTTCGCTAGTCTTGCCCTCTCTGCATGGAAACATCAGCGGACCATGTGTGTAAAGACTTTGCAAGATGGCATTGCAGTCGCAGATATTAAACAAGAGGGCAATAATTGCTTTAGGAGGGGCTCCAGGTCGTGGCAAAGGAGCTAGGGCCCTATGCCCCCGCTTGACAATGAAAAACTTTGAGGGCCTTTCGGGCATAAGGACCAATGTGATCCAGTCCTCCAGAAAGAGTTTGGTAAATGGTCCCTCCGCCTTCCCTGGGAACCCCACAAACTGTAGATTATTCCTATGTGAGCACCCCTCTGAGTCCTTCATTCTATCTTCCAAGCAGTTTGTCGTCAGCTTCTGTAGGTTGAGGACTGTGTCACGAAGGGTGTAGACCTCTCATTGCAGGGAATCTACATTCTGTTCCGTGGCTGTTCCACGCTCTGCCACCTTACATAGGTCAGTGCCCAGCAAATTAACGTCAATGGCTACAGAGTCAATTTTATGCACAATTTTGTCTCTTGAGTTCAGGATTGCTGCTAACAAGTCCGCCAATGTCAGGGTCTCATCCGCCACTCCATCCACTGTTTCCATAGCGCCAACCATGGGCCCCTCTCGAGTCTGGCCCTCCGGGAGAACTGGCTGCGTGTAGTGGAGGATTTTGTTTTGCTGAGTAGATTTGGGTCCCTTGTCCTTAACTGTTGCAGGGATTATCGCTCACCAATCAGGTAAGGCAAAGCACGCGTTATGAGAAATCTCCAGCTGCCTCCCCCCAAAACAGGCAGGGTGGTCCTCCAGGCCGGGCCCACTATTGCTCCGCACACAATCACGGTCTTGGGCAGCTCTCAGCATCCCATCAGAGCCCAGAGACGTGGACATCACTCAGGGTCCAAGCCCCCAGACTCTGGACCTCACTGTGCAAACAAGAGGGCAAACATGTGTCAATGCAGATCGGTTCCAGAGAGCACCAAACTGCTGCACCTCTGGACTGTCCTAAGTGAGTGGGGGCTCCAACTCTGCACTCACGCCGTCCTTGCAGGTGTCTTCAAAGTCTCACGTGGCCTTGTAAGCAGCATTTAGTGGTTTAGAGCTACTTGTCTCCTTCCCTTCGGATAAGGCCCAGCATGAGGGTGGGGGTCACACCGCAGTTCAACTAGGTGATATCCGGCAGCAGGAGAATAGAAGATGCCACCCATCTCACACGCATCATCTGCCCAGGTGCGTCTGATATTGCCAAGTTGGGGCCAAATAGACGGCACCTAGACGCTCAGGTACACTGGGGGGGCCCACAGCAAGCTGACCCTCAAGTCGTCGGGAGTCCGCATCACTTGCCAGAGCTTCTGCCGCAATCCGCTTTACTTTACTCCCACTACTACCCTAGGGGGGCTCACAGATCCCACCGCAGCTTGCCGACAGCTACAATTGGGATTTCTGCTCGCAGCGGGTGCCACTCGAGCATGGGTGTTAGACTTGGCATCTTTTGGCGTGTTTCCCCTGACTTTTTGCTTTCTAACCTCCCGTTTTTGACTCTGTTTTTGCTGGTGTAATGATTCTGCGCACTTTCCTCACTGCTGTCCAGTGGGAAAGTGCAAGTGCTACTGTATAAAATGTGTATGGATTGGTATTTCCATGATTGGCCTATTTGATCTATGTGTCAGTCCCTAGTAAAGTGCACTGCAGACCAAATGCTGTTGGTGGGCTGCAGCACTGGATTGTGCCACCCACGCAAACAGCCCGTAAAGTGTAACTCTGGCCTGCCATTGCAGCCTGTGCGCAGCCTGGGGCTGCCATGTCGACTTGGCAAGTGCACACACTTGCAAGTCCCTAAACCTTCCCTTTTCTACATGTTAGTCACCCCTAAGGTAGGCCCAAGGTACCCCTGTGGGCAGGGTGCATTGTATGTGAAAGGTAGGACATGCCCTGGTGTGTGGGGCATGTCCTGATAGTGAATTACAGCCTACTTCGTTTTCACTATGGCAAGACTACCTGTTCCCCCTAGGCCAGAATGGGCAGTTTTGATTATTACATCCTATGATCCTAACTGACCCAGGGAACATGGTAGAAATTCGAGTTTAGTATGCCTGAACTCAGAATGATAAAATGCATCTTGTTGTGAAGTTGGTTTTAACATTCTGTGTTTGAAAATACCACTTTTAGAAAGTAGGTATTTTCTTGTCTAACCATCCAAGCCTGCCTCTGCTAGGTTGTGTATTCCTTGTCTGGAGTGTGAGTGACAGGGGCTGGGGGATTCCAGGAGACAGGGTGAGTCAGCACAGGGCTGAATAGCAAGATCTACATGTAGATGGGTGGGAGGAGTTGCACCTGGGACCTGAATAGGGCTGTGCCTTCCCTCCACAATGCTGGCTCCACCTCCTGTGGTGTGTCTGATGTCCCTGGCCTACACTGCAAAAGGAAAGAAGGAGACTTGTCAACAAAGTGCTCCAGGACTGACCAGAACTGGTTTGGACTAGGCAAAGGCCTCTCTGCCTTCAGAGAACAAAGAGAAATTGAGGATAAAAAGGGGGACCCAAACCCCAGAACTTTAGATCTCGCTGGAATCAAGGAACCTGCCAAGACGAAGAGCTGGAAGAGCTGCCAGGAGGAGTACTGCCCCTTTTCTGTGTTGTTGCTTTGTTGGGTTGGCCTGCAGCTGCTGCTTCTGCCTTGGGCAGTGAAAGGACTGGACTGAACTTTCTCTACTTGTGCTGAGTATCTCCAAGGGCCTGAACCGAGCTGGCCTCCTGTTAAGAAGTCTCAGGGACTGCAAAGACTTCACCAACCTCTGGGTACCGCTCCTGGAACTGCTGTTTCAGTTGCCACAGAGAAGAGGGAACCGCGACCGACTCTGTCAACCGACTCCGTCGCTGGCCTTGTGTCCCGAAGGCACCGCAAGCCGCACCGACTCGCCCTGCACCGTAAGCCTTGGTCTCACCGACTCCGACACCGAGCCGCTGCCTGCACCGCATCGAGAGACACCGCGACCTGCATCGCCTCGCTTCACCTCGCTGGCCTGGGCTCACAGACACGGTCGCTGCTGGCTCGACATCCGTGACCGACTCGTCACGCACAGCTGTCCGGCTCGGCCTGCGCCAATTCCCGCCAACCGGGTCTGTAGCTCGCATCGCAACTTGCCAGCACCGCATCGAGCACCGACTCGCCCTGCACCGCAAGCCTTGGTCTCACCGACGCCGTCTGCACGATCGTCACCGAGCCGCTGCTCACACCGCATCGAGGGACACCGCACCTTGCACCGCTTCCACCTTGCACCGTGACCGCGACGAACGCCCCATCCGGCTCTGTCACCCGCACCGCAACCTGCCAGCACCGCATCGAGCACCGACTCGCCCTGCACCACCAGCCACGGTCTCACCGACGCCGTCTGCACGATCGTCACCGAGCCGCTGCTCGCACCGCATCGAGGGACACCGCACCTTGCACCGCTTCCATTTTGCATCGCAACCGCGACGGATGCCAAGACTGACTCGCACACCTGTGTGAGCCGCACTAAGAAAGGTACTGTGAATGAATCTGTCCCGCTGTTGCTGGCCCGTACCGACGCGGTCAGCGGGAACTGCGAGACTCTGTTGTTTTCAGCATCACGGTAGGCTCGGACCGAGCTACCGACTCATACGAACTGTGCTTTTCAACGTATTTTGCAACTTAAAGACATTTTGAGAAGTAACTATTTTTGAAGTACTGTATAGTGGATTTTTATCATATTTGGTCTTGTTTTAAGTATATAAAAATATTGGATATTTTTCTAAACTGGTGTGGTGCCCGTTTGTAGTGCTTACATTGTATCACTGTTGGTTTTGTGCAAATGCTTTACACACTGCCTCTAGAATAAGCCTGACTGCTCGTGACAAGCTACCAAGGGGGTGAGCATGGGTTATTTTAGGAGTGTAACTCCCTTATCCTGACTAGGAAGAAGGGTCCCTACTTGGACAAAGGTGCAAGCCCTTGCCAACTAGAGACCCCCATTTCTAACAATGGGCCTCCAGCGTGAGTGGGCCAGCCTGGCCCGATCACCCGTCTCCTCCTCAAGCTGGCGGCCCTGCTTTAGGGTAGCACACCGTCACTCCAGTCGAAAGGGCACCACAATCGCTCAGTGGCCTGCTGCACCAGACCCCACAATGATATATAGGGCCTCCTCATAGCACCCCTGAGTTGAGTCGGACCCCAATTCTAAATGCCGCCAGCTCGCTCCGATGAAGCCGTTGTGACCTCTATGTCATAGGACGGCTCCAAACTCCGCAAAAAGCCTGCATCTCGGCCAGTAGTGATGTTGGGGTCATGGGAGAGCCACTGAGGGATGAGGCACAACAGGATCACCCAGGATTAGCAGAGGATTTCAATTGCTTTGGCGGAAGCACCAAAAGCAGCATCCATGCGGCCATCTAGCTTTGCCACGTCCTCCACATTGGTTATGTTATGAGGATTTGAAGAGTGCGCTTATCACTTGAGGGGTAGCCAAGCGCTGGAGTAGATGAGTATGTGGTATGGAGAACAAGGGCACCCCAACAATCGAACCTGGGGTGAATCAATATTTTCAGAAGACAATGGTTCCTATGTGGCCAAACGTGGTCCTAGAAAACGACGCAGGAATATGCGTCAGGTATTAGGAACAAAAGCTATGGTTTTAGGGATATGCAATTAATGCTGGAGGGAGCAGTGAAGTATATACACATAGACAAGATTATGATCAAAAAGAAGAACTTTGTAATTTATTTTAAACACAAAAATAGTTCAAGTGCTCACATAATAGGAGTGACAAAAAGCGTGATGTGATAAGTGAGGGTGACTTCTTTTAAAATATATACATCGCAATGACAACACATAGGTGAACTCCTCAGAAACAATTTTTACAAAATACAAGGAGTAGATCAGTAGGCCAATAAGGCTCCTAGTTGAACAGCCAGGTCTTCAGTTTCCTGCAGAACTCGAGAGGGGATGGGGAGGTCCTCATGTGGTGTGGGCGGTTATTCCAGGATTTGGCGGTGATGTAGGAGAAAGAGCATCCTCCTGATTTTCTCCTAATTGGGCGTTCTTTTCGTGAGGTGTAGTGTGGCTGAGCGCATTTGCCTGGTGAGTTGGTGGAAGTTGAGGCAGTGGTTGAGGTAGGCAGGTCCCATGTTGTGGAGGGTTTTGTTTGCATGGGTGAGCAGTTTGAACTGACATTGTTTCCAGATTGGTAGCCAGTGTAGCTTTCTGAGGTGGAGTGTGAAGTGTGCCCTGCAGGGGATGTTGAGGAAAAATCTAGTAGCAGCGTTCTGTGTGGTCTGGAGCCTTTGTACAAGTTGATTCGTAATGCCAGCGTAGAGTGTGTTGCTGTAATCTAGTCTGTTGGTGATTAGGGTCTGGGTGACCGTGCGTCTAGTGTCAGTGGGGAGCCACTGGAATATTTTGCAGAGCAATCATAGGTGAAGAAGCAGGAGAAGGTGACAGCGTTTACTTGTTTGGCCATCGTGAGTCTGTTGTCCAAGATGATGCTGAGGTTTTTGCCATGGTCAGTGGGAGTGGGCATAGGACCCAGGTCTGTTGGACACCAGGAGGAGTCCCATGGAGAGCTCTTGTTCCCAAAGTTCAGGAACATTTTTTTTATCTGTGTTGAGTTTTAGGCAGTTATTTTTCATCCAGTTTTCTACATTTGACATGCAAGTGGTATGTTTGCTCCAGTGAGCTGTCCATCCTCTCTGGAGCCCCACCCAGGACACTGTCTTTAAGGCAGCAAAATGCTTTACAAGCTATTAGAGGCTTTTACAAGCTATTAGAAGCTATCATTCATTCATTCTTGCCAAGAGGAGTGAAGAACCCTGTCCAGTCCATCCAGTTTATTGGAAACTGATGTGGTAACGGAAAAACTGGAAAGTTATTGTATTGCACCATCATGTTGTAAAGGTATTCATTTTCATGTCAAATAATAAGTAGCAACATCTGGATAAACCCCTCCTAAGCCCTCCCTAAATCCCTCCTTACAGCCCCCTAAACCCCTCTCATTGAGTAGTAAGTATTCCCTATTTTCCAGCCACTCCCCTGTTCCTCCTGAATTTACTACTAAAAAGTAGGTTTACGTGTGCGGAGATTTCTACAATCTGGGTGGAGATCTCCGCATACAAAAAATAGCATATTAATTTTGTTGTGCATCAATAGTACTGTTGTAGTAGTACTACGTGTACTACAAAGTGGAGTTTATGGATAGGCTCCTGCGTTTTTAGTTCAAATATTAGTACATGCATTACATGTTTTGTAATTTATATTTTCTTGCCCATATTGGGAGCTGCAGAAGGTCATGTGGTACATCATATTGAGAGTTGTACAGAAAAAATAAAATTCTGCAAGCCCAAGTAGTTTGGATATCACAATCATCTGTAGAACCCATGTAAATAGGTGGTGTGTAGAGATTTTTATCTAGGTAGAAAAAGGAGAATGGGGCAGAAGGCAAATATATGCTTGCATACAGTAAAGGAGGTCATTTTACTCACAGTGCCCAAAACAGGAGCTGTTGGCCAGAAATCTGTGGGAAACTAGATGCCCCTGCTGTGTCTGGGGCCACACTTCCAGGACTATCTTCTACCCTGGTTCCTTATACCCCAGCTAGCATTTCTCACCAAAATATAGGCTTTTTTCAGGGCTGCCATGCTTAGCATTTTTTACACATTCACAGTCTCTTTGCACATTTTGTTGGACTCCGGAAATGTTATGGATTTGACAGAGGGTTAGAATTGATCCACATATCTATTGCAGACCCTGAGAGAGTCATTAATCGCAGATAATTAACATCTGCTCCTTAAACACACAGCGTCTTATCATGATCATTTTAGGAGACCATTCTGAATCATTTAGCTTTGTCTTGATCGAATCCCCCTACTTTCAGGACATTTTAGGGCTGTCCCGGTTGGTGTCACATAACCCTCAGATTAACTGGCAAACCACAAAGGAAAGTTTTACATTACACCATTGCCAGTCCACTTGTATGGCCAAATGAGCATGGATTTACTACTATGCTATAAATAGGATTGCCGTTAGGGACAGGTATCCCCTGCCTCTAATTTTCATGTTGCTTTATTAGATGAAGAACGTTGTGATTCATATGAAACTGGACCGTTATGATTCATATGAAGTTGAATTTGTGTGGTACATATTACCAAGCCAAAAACTTGAAATGGGACGAGTGGAAGATTGCATTTAGGGTCTCAACTAGTACCAAGTTATGCCTTCTGTACTATGTAATGCACCAGCATAATTTCTTTTTATAATTGAAGTGTTATGGAAACTCTTGCATGTTTTGTGCCATTGGCTGCATTGATCCTGATGTATTCCAAGTCTCTTTCTGAGTCCTGAGCAGATATAACATACAAGCTGTTTTAACTCAGTGAAGAAAGAATCATTTATATGCCAAACTGGAGAAATGCATGTTCCATGTCATTACTGTGGAGTTTAATTTATTTATACTTTCTCCCATGGGCATTCATATGGATTTAAAGAAAGTTGAACCAATGTTTTTTTCGGAGTCCTCTAAAACCATTAAGGAATTACGGAGCTTCGTTGGAGTTATGAACGTCTGTAGGAGATTCAGTTCCTGACAACTGTGGATTGTATTCCTATGCAGTTATGTAAAACATTGCCTTCCAATGGTCTACAGAAGTCGAAAATGCTTTCCACATTCTGAAAAGCAAGTTTATCACTTCCCCTGTTCTTAGGCATGTTGATCCTACTTGGCCATGTCTGTTTGAGTCTGATGCTTCTCAAGTTGCTTGGAAGGAGGCTTGTCTCAACAAGATTTGACTTATACATTGTGTTTGGCTAAAACAAAATACTCTGTAGCAGACAGAGAATTATTCCCCATCAACGTGGCATTTGAGGAATGGCAACTTTATCTTCTAGGAGCTGAACACACAGTGCCCATTCTAACAGACCGTTGGAATTTACAGTTCCTAAAATCAGCCAGAGCTTTGTTAGCTTACCAACTCTCCTAGACTCAGTTTTACAGCAATCATTATTTTGTAATTACCATTCAGGACAAAGCTTGGTAAAGCTGACACCTTAACAAGTCATGATGATCTAGACTCAAGTACTACTATACTACTATTGTCCCAGAACCTCTTTGATTATTCACCCTGAGAGATTTGATGGAGGGACCAAATTTGAGAAATGTGACTTGATTTGCAGGGAACAAGCACATCTTGATACTTATAAGGAATGGAAAGAAAAAGAGGGTGACTGGACAAATTATTTTTTATACATACAGGAAGCATTGAAATTTGCTACTCTCGATTTGCAACAAAAGATTTAAGGAATTTTCCTTGACCTGGGTTGAGGTGGAGCTCGCAGCGGTGCCAGTCCCCCGTCCACAACACTCTCCTTCCTCAGCTCCTGTTTACCCACATGGTTAGGCTTCTCTGCTGAAGTCCAAGTCCATAGTCTAACCTCTAAAAATGCATCTTTACGGCATCTAGCAGCTGACAGTTTTGCAAAAAGGGTCCTTGGATCCTCCTTTGGATGGCCTGATTGAATTAAAACTTGAGGTAAATTCTCAAAAACTCAAAGAGTTTTTGGACCTTTGGCAAATCCATTTTACTTTAAACCTCACATATATGCCAGTGACAGACCCAAGTTGGTGTTCATAGACAATAATACTATAGGAAATATAGACCATGCTCAAAGCTCCTGACTCAGAGGAAGAACCAATGGAAGTGAGCTTCACAAGAGGCTCCTTGACTGAAAAGAAAAAGAACAAGACTTTGATTATGCATATACTGCTGTCAGAAAGGACATCAACTAACTTCCTGTCCCACACATCCTTCTCCTCAACTCAAGGACTCTGGAAAATACAAGGCTCAGCCATGGAGAGGAAATAGAGACAAGCTTGAATAGGAACACCCTGATCCACCTTTAAACTCTTCTGGACTTGTTCTGCTTCAAGTCAACATGACAGAGCCCTGCACCAAACTGTTTTCCTATGTATTTTCATAAAGAAAATCCTAAAGCTGGATTCTCTTTTTGAGAATAAAAAATAAAATGCTCCCCTCATGATGGTAGTCCTCTCCCATTGTGAGGGGAGGATTTAGCAGTTTTCACTGCCTCTTACCACCAGGGTTTTCCGGGGAATGATGGGCAGTGAAAACTGACCTCTCATTCCGCCCATCTAAATTAGCTGGACAGAATTAAAGGTATGCCTACTATGGCCCTTATTCCACAGTTGAGTCGAAGGTGTTTAATCACGGC
Source organism: Calotriton arnoldi (assembly GCA_963921515.1). Lineage (NCBI taxonomy): Eukaryota > Metazoa > Chordata > Amphibia > Caudata > Salamandridae > Calotriton > Calotriton arnoldi. The sequence goes on from CAWUFW010000882.1 coordinate 3,405,781, forward strand.
AGAGACGGAGTAGTCTTTGCTGTGAATTAACCAAAGGTTCGCCCACATCTAAATTCTGGGGGCGGACCATTATATTGTTTATAAGCATACTCTGTCCCTGTTTTTATGGAGTATGCTTATCGCAAACCTTTAAATTGGGTCCAAAGTCTGCTGGTACTTGGCTAGTTTACCTCATTCCGTTCTTAAATCCAAGATTTGTCCAAAATTATATGGTCCTTTTGAACTCTCCAAAATCATTAATACCTGTTACTGTAAGCCCTAAGCATTCTGCTTCCTGGAAGGTTCATCTTTCTTTTCATGTTTCCCATTTGAAACCCTGTCTTTGTTATTCGGGTTCTCGTCATAAAAAGCCCAGCACCAAATACTTGCAAATGGTCAACCTGAGTACAAAGTCCAGGAAATGTGTGATTCCTAGAATTTTAAGGTAAAATTACAGTTCCTCTTTGGTTGGAAGCGTTATCAGCCTTGTAATTGTTCCTTGAAATCGTCAGAAGTAGTTAATGCAACTGAGTGCCCAGATGTCCGCATAACGCAGAGATCCCAGTCTTCGCTTAATATAGTCTTTCAATATGTAGTGCGTACAAACTTGCTTGTGACTTCTATAAGGAGGTAGGAGGGACGCAATGTGCCTGTGCCCTGATGAAAGCACAATCCTAAACCACAAGAGAGTGCCAGAAGGAGGTACAGACCATGGCCTACCAGTGCATGAGAGCCTCAGAGGCCTGGCTGCGGCAGTGGCGGCCAGTGAGCCTAAAGCCTCTCCCACAGTCCCCCTGCTGAGCCAGGTTGGTGTATGCAATCACTTCACTAAGGCTGGGTGGGCTGAATTGCTCTCTCCATGGACATGGATGTTTCGGTCTGGCAGTTCCCAGGCATTAAGTGACCAGAGAACGTTGAGGTTGTGTGGAGCGCTGTGGCATGCTCCCACAGGAAATCTATGAACCGGCACCTGGAGACAGGCACTGCGATACATTTCTCTCCAAGCGATCCAGCTGATGCCCTGCCAGGGCCTGGACACGAGGTGAGATGGTGACATTGGGGGATGCATAAATGCAATAACTGACCTTCCACACTAATAGAAGGATGACCAGCTGGATGGGCGTTCAAACCCTTGCTGCGCGATACAGTACAGAGTGGTGAGGCTCCAATAAGATTAGATTTACACTGAGTTGTGCAATATAGGAGAATATTGTACCTGTCAAACTTTGAGACTACAGGGGCTGATATTGACACCTTCGGATGAGCAATGCTTGAGGGCCATGGGAAACCTATCTAAGTGACCACACTGTCAGCCTGTTACCAATTTAAGCCATGCTCCCATCCTTTCCTGCTCAATAGTCAGAACATAGGGGCTCTTTAGACCAGAGTTAGAGGGTCATTAGGATGGCGGTCGGAAAATCACCCCGACCGCCATGGAAGCGGAAAACAACCGCCCGCCGGCACCGTGGAGAAACCGGCGGCCAAATTAGGATCAACCGCCAAAAAACACAGACCGCGGCGGTACGGGGGGAAGAAAAACCGCCCGTAGCGTGCGGAGATGGCCAAAACACGTCCGCGGCAGACGGATCCGCTGCGGAAAAACACCAACCCGCCGCAAGGATAACGGAGACACCGCACGGGAAATTAGGATATACCCGCTGGTCCCGCGGCACGTTCCGCTCTTTCCGACCGCCGCGGTCGCTAACAGTGATGAATGGGAGAGCATGCGGAAGAGCTGCAGAAAAGCCACCGCCGCGGACGCTCCGTGACAAATTTGGCGGACGAATCAAAAATCCCACAATAAGGCCACAAAGTACCCACACCAAAGTAGCCATGCCACCCAAAAACAGAAAACACACCCCAATGACACAACATTGCACACAAAAAAAAAATTACAAGGACAACCCACACAACACACCTGAGAGCACTCCCACATGTGGACACACCCACATAGCAGAGCATAAAACCAGCCCCTTCCTTGACCAAAATCCTCTGCACTAACCCACAACTGAAGGGCCCAACCCCTGAGAACAAAGGATAGGCAAAGCTACACACCATCACCACTCACACCACACACAGCACCACCACCACTTCCACACCTGCACCCCTAACCCCTTTGCACATCACACACCATACACATCACCACCACCACTTACACCCCTGCACCTACAACACCTCTGCACATCACACACCATGTCAACATATAAAATGCCCAAATTCACAGAGAGTGAGTTGAAGGTAATGGTAGATGAGATAGTCAGAGTGGAACCACAACTGTTTGGTAGCCTGGTGCAACAGACACCATTAGCCACAAGGACTCAAATGTGGGCAAGGATAGTCCAGAAGGTCAATGCAGTAGGGACCATCCCAAGATCCAGAAAGGAAATCATGAAGCGGTGGCATGACTTGAAGAGGGGTGTCAAAGAGAGGAGGACCAAGTACCGTCAGCTGGCTGACAAGACTGGCGGTGGCACTCCCATACCACCAAAACCATTCACCCCATGGGAGGAGAAGGTGCTTGCCATACTGCATCCAGAGAGTCTCGGAGGAGTACCCGGGGGAGTGGAGGCTGGTAAGTACAAACAAATGACTACCACCACACTGCTATGTACTGCCTTGCACAACTACAAATATACACCTCCTAGGACCAATTCCATTCATCTGCACCACACACTCACTAAAACATGTCTCACAGATCCAACATCCACCCCCTCCCAAACACCACCAATGTACCTAGCAACATTACTATGGGTGCATGTGCACAGGCAGCCTGCACTGCAACTCCCACCATGCCCCCTTGTCCCACACCTCAGCAGGATGGAGCACTCCCCCACCCAGAAGCATGTGTCAGCCATTACATCCCCAACAAACAAACTTACAGGTAGGTAGCCATCTTGTCATGGAGGGCTGTATGTGGGAGGGAGGCCTGTACTACTACTCCCACCATGCCCCCTGTCCCACACCTCAGCAGGATGGGGCACTCCCCCACACAGAAGCATGTGTCAGCCATTACATCCCCAACAAACAAACTTACAGGTAGGTAGCCATCTTGCCATGGAGGGCTGTATGTGGGAGGCCTGTGCTACTACTCCCACCATGCCCCCTGTCCCACACCTCAGCAGGATGGGGCACTCCCCCACCCCACCCAGAAGCATGTGTCAGCCATTACATCCCCAACAAACAAACCAATAGGTAGGTAGCCATCTTGCCATGGAGGGCTGTGTGGGGGAGGGAGGCCTGTACTACTACTCCCACCATGCCCCCTGTCCCACACCTCAGCAGGATGGAGCACTCCCCCACCCAGAAGCATGTGTCAGCCATTACATCCCCAACAAACAAGCCAACAGGTAGGTAGCCATCTTGTCATGGAGGGCTATTTGGGGTGGAGGCCTGTACTACTACTCCCACCATGCCTCCTGTCCCACACCTCAGCAGGATGTGGCACTCCCCCACCCCACCCAGAAGCATGTGTCACCATTACATCCCCAACAAACAAACTTACAGGTAGGTAGCCATCTTGCCATGGAGGGCTGTGTGGGGGAGGGAGGCCTGTACTACTACTCCCACCATGCCCCCTGTCCCACACCTCAGCAGGATGTGGCACTCCCCCACCCCACCCAGAAGCATGTGTCACCATTACATCCCCAACAAACAAACTTACAGGTAGGTAGCCATCTTGCCATGGAGGGCTGTGTGGGGGAGGGAGGCCTGTACTACTACTCCCACCATGCCCCCTGTCCCACACCTCAGCAGGATGGAGCACTCCCCCACCCAGAAGCATGTGTCAGCCATTACATTCCCAACAAACAAACTAACAGGTAGGTAGCCATCTTGTCATGGAGGGCTGTTTGGGGTGGAGGCCTGTACTACTATTCCCACCATGCCCCCTGTCCCACACCTCAGCAGGATGGACCACTCCCCCACCCAGAAGCATGTGTCAGCCATTACATCCCAAAAAAACAATCTTACAGGTAGGTAGCCATCTTGCCATGGAGAGCTGTGTGGGGGAGGGAGGCCTGTACTACTACTCCCACCATGCCCCCTGTCCCACACCTCAGCAGGATGGGGCACTCCCCCACCCCACCCAGAAGCATGTGTCAGCCATTACATCCCCAACAAACAAACCAACAGGTAGGTAGCCATCTTGTCATGGAGGGCTGTGTGGGGGAGGGAGGCCTGTACTACTACTCCCACCATGCCCCCTGTCCCACACCTCAGCAGGATGTGGCACTCCCCCACCCCACCCAGAAGCATGTGTCACCATTACATCCCCAACAAACAAACCAACAGGTAGGTAGCCATCTTGTCATGGAGGGCTGTTTGGGGTGGAGGCCTGTACTACTACTCCCACCATGCCCCCTGTCCCACACCTCAGCAGGATGGGGCACTCCCCCACCCCACCCAGAAGCATGTGTCACCATTACATCCCCAACAAACACACTTACAGGTAGGTAGCCATCTTGCCATGGAGGGCTGTGTGGGGGAGGGAGGCCTGTACTACTACTCCCACCATGCCCCCTGTCCCACACCTCAGCAGGATGGAGCACTCCCCCACCCAGAAGCATGTGTCAGCCATTACATCCCCAACAAACAAACCAACAGGTAGGTAGCCATCTTGTCATGGAGGGCTGTTTGTGGTGGAGGACTGTACTACTACTCCCACCATGCCCCCTGTCCCACACCTCAGCAGGATGGGGCACTCCCCCACCCCACCCAGATGCATGTGGCATATAATGGATCACTCCAAATAAACAAACAGCTAGCCAGACATATTATTCTGTCTTGTGCCACCACTGAGCAGGATGCAAGCCTCCACCACGCACACACAGATGTGTCCCAAAACAAAGATAAATGCTAACACACAACAGGTAAGTAGGCAGTACGTGCACCTAGCCATTTGACACAAAAAGAATGGTGACATATGACAACACCAGTCCTCTCAATGTACAAATATGCACACCGATCATATTGCCACGCACAGTGTGCACACAGCTAAGCAAAGGAAACTGTCACAGCAACGAAAGTGTGACACACCAATGCACATGTAGAGGAAAGGCTGGGAACAATCATGCACAGCAATGAATGACAGGTTCAGTGCCATGGGGCCAGAGTAACAACGACCATATGAACAGTAAGAAAGCATGGTATGTGGTACCAATCCAGATATGCACATGACAAGACAAAGGTATGCAGGAGATGACAATGGCCAGGACATGCCCAGATGTGACGGCTGACAGGTCATAAAAATCCACAAACAGTCCGCACAAAAATCATATTTAGCGCAAGGCCCTAGATGTCAACATGTCCCTGTAATCACAAATTATGCACGTGGCGCATGGTACATATTGACACCTCACACCATGGACAAGAAATGCATGTACCACCGCAGCATGTCAGGAGGCACAGTAGTGCACATAGGAAACAATGTGATGATCAGTCAACTGTGTAGTGTACTAACAGTGAATGACACACAGCTAACACAAATCTTACGGGGTGCACCCCAATGACCATTTCCCATCTGATCCAAAGGTGACCAAAAATTGACTGCAGAGGACGAAACCAGCAACCTGCAGGGCCAGTCTACCCCCCCCCCCCCCGGAACATCGACTCTCGGATGTTGACTTCCAGGAATCTTCGGACGAGGAGACTGAGGCCGGGCCATCTGGTGTTCCAGGGCGCAACAGGTCCCAGGACCCCATTGTCCCTCCCACCACACCTGCAGCTACAACAACCAATCTGCAGGCCCCTGCTGTTACATCTGGTGCATCCTCCACCACCACCACCACAACCACAACCACCAGTGGTGCCTGCAACACCCTCCCTGTCCCACAGGATGACCACCCCACCCCAGCAACTAAGGAGGGCAGGGAGAGGATGTGTGGTCCGACAGTGGAGAGGCAAGCGGTCTGTGTCAGCAGAGCAGGTGGGAGGGGCAGGGTCACCCACACACGATCACAGCCTGGGACCGAATCCCTAGACCACATCCACAGAGTCCTTGGGGCATATGAACGGGCCCAGGGACAAATGGCCCGGTCCGAACAAGATTCATGTGAGCTCCTCCTGCTGATGAGGTCCATGGACACCCGCATGGGACAAATTGTGGACCTCTTGGGCCAACTAGTGGCGGTACTGAGGGACAGGCCTGCGCCACAAACAACACCTCCCCCTCCCACTGGTGGTCCGTAGGATGACAGTTCACCATCCTCCCCTGCGGCCACAGAGAGTGGTGAGTCCTCAGACCCCACTGGCCCTATAGCAGAGGCCCCCCCTGCCAAACGGAAAAGGGGCCGTCCGAAGAAAACCCTGGGAGTATCTTTTGGCAAAGCACCTGCCAAACGCCAGTCACGCAGCCAGCCATGATGGCAACCCTCTGCACCACTGCATTGACTTTTGGACTGTCCTTCCCCACACTGCCTTGTGAATGGCATCTGTCTGTTGGACTGGGTCACCACACCTATGTGGTGACCACTCGATTATCTCATTTACCATGACTGTCAACTCACTGCTCCACTAATCACCTCACTGTCAATGTACCCCCTCACATGTCACCTTTGTAAATAAACAAATCCTTACACACATGTTGTTGTACCTGCTCCGTCTTTATTCCACTATGTACAATTTTCAACAGGAATACAATGTACCAGGGGACGGAGTGTATGTAGGCAAGGAGAGGTCAAAGGCACCTAGGAAAACACAACAGAACAACATTCACTAGTCTGGGTGTGGCATCACAGACATCACACAACACTTCACAACAAGAACAACCCACATGCACACATAACAATGGGCAACAAGTGCCAACATACACATCCTGTAGATGTTCAGAAATGAACTGTCCCATCAACATTGACAGCAAACACTGAGTCTACAACTGGCTGCTGTCACAAATCTCACTTACACCCTCACAACAACAGCAACATCATCAGACAATGGGTACGTTGTACATTGTCACCCACCTTCAAGTGAAGTAGCGGGTGATGAGCTGTTGACGCAGGTCAACACCTTCCTCCTCTCCACTGTCATCATCACTGGACACGGGTTGGTTTGCAGGCGGGGGCCTTGGCTGCTCATCATCATCCAGGAGCAGGGGAATCTCCTTGCGAATGGCTAGGTTGTGGAGCATGCAGCATGCCACTACAATCTGACACACCTTCCTGGGCGAGTACATCAGTGCCCCTCCGGTCTTGTCCAGGCAGCGGAAACTTGACTTCAGCAGTCCAAAGGTACGCTCCACCACACGACGTGTCCTCCCATGTGCATCATTGTAGCGGACAAAGTGGGTGTCCTGGGGTTCAGCAGTGGGCTCAGCAACCAAGGACGGTTGGGATATGCAGAGTCACCTATGTGTGACACACAAAGAAACATTGCAATGTCGCAGATGCAGAGGACAGCAGGTCACACACACAGCACGCCAAATGACTAGGCATACTCACCCACAATCCATGCACGCTCAGGAAGCAGATTGGCCATCAGCTGGGGTACAATGCTGCTACGCAGGATGTATGAGTCATGGGCCGAGCCTGGAAATTTTGCACACACGTGTGAGATGATCATATCTGCCAGGCATACCTCTTGGACATTTATGGAGTGGTAATGTTTACGATTCCTGTAGATGTGCTCACGGACCTGTGGTGGCACTAGCCCAACATGGGTGCAATCAATGGCACCAACTACATGGGGGATGTGTCCAAGGGGATAGAAATCTCCCTTTACAGCTGCCAATTCTGCCCCCCTGGGGAAATGGATGTATCTGTCCTTGTAGATCATCATGGCGGACAGAACATCCTGCAGCACCATGCTGAACATGGGTTGTGACATCCCACCTGCCTCGGCCACCATGTACTGGAATGATCCAGTCGCAAAAAAATGCAGTGCCGCCATCATCTTATACATTGGGGTGAAAGCTGTTGGATATGTTTGGCGAGGCTGCAGGTGGGGCTCCAACAAATCACAAAGGGTCTTTAGGGTGGCTCTATCCAGACGGCATTTCCGGATGATCGCCTCATCCTCCATGTCTGCCAGCACTGTCAAGTGATAATGCAGATTTGGTCTCCTCCTAGTTGAGATGAGAGTGGACACATTGTAATGCAATATATCATGGGATGTGCACAGCATCTCACATCATGGCTGACACAACGCCAACAAAGAATGTCATATGAATTGAGTCACAGACCAGCTGACATGTAGGGACCCCTTCAACTACACAAATCACACACTTGTCAGATTACACACAGCAAGTCCCCCAAACAACACCTCGGTCAAAGTGAATGGACATTGGGATATGGCCACATTCCCCATGGGCACGCCTGGGAGTCTGTCATCCTGCACATGTGTGACAAGGCAACCCCACGGTATCCTACCTAGCTGCTGTACATGACACACATTCAGGCGTCAATTGAACCTGGCACACCTCAACAACACAATGACCACAGTCTGAGCATCAATGACGAGTGTGTGCATGATCTAACATGAGAGGACATGCTAAAACAAACATCATCAATTGTGAAAAAAAATGCTGTGATTGACAATGCACATCAACACATTGACATGTGTGCACATTGTACTGTCCATACCAACACTGTCCTGTAGTGTAGTGTAGTGTAGTGTACTGTAGGTGCGGTACTGAGAGACAAGTGATGCCCAAATGGCGGTTGGCATGCTCCGCCACCCAAATGGCGGTGCCTCATGTGTGTCTATGGCACCCAAATAGCGGAAACTGCCGCCTGGCACCAGCGGTGTGTGTGCAACACACCCCAATGCACAGGTGCGGTACTGATAGCCCCAGAGACATGGCCAAATGGCGGTTGGCATGCTCCGCCACCCAAATGGCGGTTCCTCATGTGTGTCTATGGCACCCAAATAGCGGAAACTACCGCCTGGCACCAGCGGTGTGTGTGCAACACACCCCAATGCACAGGTGCGGTACTGATAGCCCCCAGAGACATGGCCAAATGGCAGTTGGCATGCTCCGCCACCCAAATGGCGGTTCCTCATGTGTGTCTATGGCACCCAAATAGCGGAAACTACCGCCTGGCACCAGCGGTGTGTGTGCAACACACCCCAATCACAGGTGCGGTACTGATAGCCCCAGAGACATGGCCAAATGGCGGTTGGCATGCTCCGCCACCCAAATGGCGATTCCTCATGTGTGTCTATGGCACCCAAATAGCGGAAACTACCGCCTGGCACCAGCGGTGTGTGTGCAACACACCCCAATGCACAGGTGCGGTACTGATAGCCCCAGAGACGTGGCCAAATGGCGGTTGGCATGCTCCGCCACCCAAATGGCGGTGCCTTATGTGTGTCTATGGCACCCAAATTGCGGAAACTACCACCTGGCACCAGCGGTGTGTCCCCGCCATGGTCCATGCCATTACAGCCAATGGGCTCCGCGATCGCGGAAGCTCGATGCAATTTTGAAAATAGCAGTAGGCGTGCTACACCACCGCGGTGCCGGTCATTGGATGCAATCAAAAGATGCAATACCGTGGTAGTGCCCGCCTGGCCCCTGCGGTGTGTCACCGCCATGGTCCATGCCATTACAGCCAATGGGCTCCGCGATCGCGGAAGCTCGATGCAATTTTGAAAATAGCGGTAGGCGTGCTACACCACCGCGGTGCCGGTCATTGGATGCAATCAAAAGATGCAATACCGCGGTAGCGCCCGCCTGGCCCCTGCGGTGTGTCACCGCCATGGTCCATGCCATTACAGCCAATGGCCTCCGCGATCGTGGAAGCTCGATGCTATTTTGAAAATAGCGGTAGGCGTGCTACACCACCACGGTGCCAGTCATTGGATGCATTTGTAAAAGGCTGACCTGGTAGACCAATTGCAGCAGCCCAGGACTACTGGAACGACACCAGGGGGCTATATATGTATGGGAGAGTGCCCAGAATTTCCACTGCTCACAGAGCCTGCTGCCTGAGACCCTCACCTGCTGCTGCCTCCAGGGACTGCTGCCTGAGACCCTCACCTGCTGCTGCCTCCAGGGACTGCTGCCTGAGACCCTCACCTGCTGCTGCCTCCAGGGACTGCTGCCTGAGACCCTCACCTGCTGCTGCCTCCAGGGACTGCTGCCTGAGACCCTCACCTGCTGCCTCCAGGGACTGCTGCCTGAGACCCTCACCTGCTGCTGCCTCCAGGGACTGCTGCCTGAGACCCTCACCTGCTGCTGCCTCCAGGGACTGCTGCCTGAGACCCTCACCTGCTGCTGCTGTCTCTAACCAACAGTGATGTCAAGGACAGAGAAGATCCGTGCCAGTCGGGGCGCTAGGTGGCGCACGAGCGGAATGGCTGCCACTGTGTGAAGCTCCCGCAGCCCGGCGCCGATATCCTGGCAATTATCCTGTTCCGCTGACGAGGCTCGCCCAAAGCAACATCGGAATGAGAAGCCTGAAACCTGGGGAATAAGCGACCCGAAGTTGGTGAAAGTCCGACGCGGATTGCGGTTGCAATTGCCGAGTGTGGACGTGACCGCGATGTGTCACTGAACAGCGGGGAGCAGCCGCTGGGTGGACTATACACGCAAGCACCGCGGCCCCCATGAGGCTCGTAGGCCGGCCGGCCGAAATGGCGGCGGCTGCAGGGCGGTGAGTGCCTCAGTTATAGCACACACGCACCCACACGCTGGGACGCACACAGCAGCAGGCAAATACCTAACCTTTCTCCCCTGCGAATGCATGGCTGGCATATGGCACTAAAGGGTGATAACACACTGGCTTGAGGGACAGCCATAAGTAGGAGCAGCCCCACACGGATACGCGGCAAGAGCGGCTGTCACGGAGCTGATGCGAGGTGCACAACACACCAGGGACGAATACACCTTGCGCACTGACAAGATTGGACCACATGAGACATTGCCCGCATGTCCTGATAGCTAACCCTGTTTCTTGCACACGCGACGAGAACACAGCTACCTGCTGCCATATTGGAAAGTGGCCGACAGGCCTGCAGAGACATACGGTTTGCGGTAGCAGAGCCGCGCGACACTGAGGTCCAAGCCACACACAAGGCTACGCAGGACGTATTAATCCCCCGCGGCCGCTTTGGGGCTGTGTATACTTTGGAACATCGACGGACCGAGCGCTACCTCCATAAGCGCCATTGCGGACAAATAACGGGCCTGGGACGGTGCCCCGGGACGGCCCCCTTTGGACATCACAACATCCATAGATCTCTCGACGCCACTTGCATATCGAGGCGACGCACGATGGGGAAACCGGACGCGCGCCAACCGCGACTCACCTTTGACGCGAAGAAAAGCACCCGCTTGCAGACGGCGGAGGTGCACGATGGCGTTGAAGGGCAGCTGCAGGACGCACAGCCCCCACAGGGCGACGACATGAAAACAATCCTTATGGAGATGCGGCAGGGCTTCGCAAGCATGGCGGACAAAATGGACACTCTGACCACGCGCATGGACTCGATAGTCCATAAAATAGATAGTCATGAAACGCGTATAAAGGACGCTGAACAACGCATATCAGACACGGAAGACACCACGACACATATGCAAAGCACAGTGCAGCAAATGGACAAGCTACTTAAGATAATAGCAGCCAAGAACGAAGATATCGAAGCGAGAAGTAGAAGGAACAACATACGCGTACTGGGAATACCGGAAAGCACAAACACGGGCAAAATGGAGGAGTATATTGAAAGACTGCTGCTGGCGGTGGCGGGAGCGGAAGCTCTCTCCCTCACTTCATTGTTGAACGGGCCCATAGATCCCTCGGGCCGAGGCCACCCCCGGGAGGCACGCCTAGACCCATCATTGCGCGTCTTCTGAATTATAGGGACAGAGATGTGGCCCTGAAGGTGGCAAGAGAGAAGAAACAACTGCATTTTGAAGGGGTGCCCTTTGCCATGTATCCTGACTTCACGGCACATGTCCAGGAAGAACGGCGCAAATTCCTCCCTGTAAAACAACAGCTAAGACAGGCCCAAGTCGATTATGCACTGCTATATCCTGCACGCCTCCGGGTCACGTACCAAGGTCAGCAAATGTTCTACACGAAGCCACAACAAGCCGAAGAATTCCTAAAAAAGCTCAAGCGACAAAAAACTGCGACCACCACACCAGAAGATTCGCCACGATCACGCTCACCGAACGTAGAATGATGGACCCTATGATAGAAGACCGCCTGCGGTATGTTCCTCGCAGAGGAGAATGGACACCATAACGCTGTAATGCGTCGGACACTAACACAACAGGATTTCACGCTCCCCCAGGGACACATATGACGACGGGGGCGAGGCCACCTTTCTGGCGGGACACGGGGATCAAAGGCAGCCGGGCACCCTCGGAGCCCATCAGGGGGACTGGCTTGACAACACAGACACCCCCTGAAAACGGCGAGAGGTACCCGTGGGCCACCCAGCAGGACTTCCCCCCAAGGGAGATCCCCTTATCAGGTCCACTCTGATTCTAGACCAGAGAGGTTCAAAGTTATGGTTTGTTTATCGGGTATTGGGGAGGTGGGAGGGATGACTGTAACTGGCATGATTGGGATGCTTCAGTGGGAGGGGGGTAGGGGTATGGGTTCATGAATACTTTGACGAGCGTAGCTTGCAGCACTTCTTTCATAAATGTGACTCTCTAAATGTTCGCTTACTACTGTATATAGGGTTGCTATGTAGTAGATACTGCACTACAAGAGGGGATGATGAACCCGGTGGATAAATCCCAATTGAGAATAATGTCCTGGAATGTCAGAGGCTTAGGGGACCCGAGAAAGCGACGACAGGTTTTAGCCTATCTGAATCGGCAACAAATAAGCATCGCTCTGCTTCAGGAAACCCATGTTAATCCACATTCTCCAACCACGTTCGCTAGCAAGTGGGCGGACACCAGGCTATTTTCCTCCTATTCATCCTATGCCCGTGGTACGGCTATATTGATTAAAAAACAGACACCTTTTGCATTGGCAGGTGCGATAACAGATCCCCAGGGGAGATATGTGATCGCATGGGGACGCTTGGGCAGGGATTCGGTCACGATAGCAAATTGTTATGGCCCTAATGTAGATACCCCTGAGTTCTTTAACGAACTCTGGGGAAAAATAGTGAACGTAGGATCCACCCATATACTATGGGGCGGGGACTTTAACGTAGCCCTTGACCCGGAACTGGATCGGTCCAACACAGCCTCATATCATTATAACAACTCTCTAGCGGTGTTGCAGGGAATTTTGGAGGAGGGGGTCTGATAGATAGCTGGCGCTATACACACCCACAGGTCAAAGAAGGCACACATTTCACAACATACGCTGGGACGTGGGCCCGACTAGATTATTGTTTCCTCTCAAGAGGCCTGGGTACGACTATCAGTGACGTCGTACATCCTGCCAGAACATTTTCAGATCATTGCCCCGTAAAGATAACGCTCATACCGCCAGGATATGATAAGCCCAGGCCTAGCTGGAGGTTACAGCCTACTGCCCTGCTGGATGCGGTTTTTCATTATGAACTGGGGAGGAGATCCAGGATTTTTTTCTAAGGAACAAGGGGTCAGTAGATAATGTGGAAACGATCTGGGAGGCCTTCAAGGCCACAATCAGAGGATTCTGTATCTCAAAGAGTTTTGGGGTACTCCGGGATATACAGGGAACGCTTAGGAAACTGGAAGGTGACTTGAAGATGCTGGAGGTTCGGATGGGGATGGGAGAATCAGGACAGGTGCAGGCGGAGTTCCGGGAGAAAATATCAGAATATAGAGATACTGCGACGCGAGAGGCGAAGTTCAGGGGACGATACTGGGTGGCCCGTAGATACGGTGAAGGTGAACGGCCAGGAAAGGCACTGGCTGAAGTGACTAGACGCCCCCGTTTTTCTACTCACATACTTGAAATCCAAGGACCGGGGGAGGTGGTACAGAGAGATACAACTGACATACTCGAAACGTTCACATCGCATTATAATACACTATACACGACGCAGCGGGAGGGGTCGGCGGACCTAGACAGTTTCTTGGGGGATGTAGCACTTGGGTGGCTTAGTGATACACAGAGGGAATTCCTATGCATCCCCTTCGAGATGGACGAAATCAGAGAGGCGATAATGCAGCTGAAAAATGGGAAGGCACCAGGCCTAGACGGCCTACCCGCTGAATTTTATAAAAATTACATCGACATCATGGCCCCAGTTCTTAAAGAAGTCTATGAGGAATCCTTCGAGAAGGGCGAGCTCCCCCCTTCCATGAGGGAAGCGTTAGTTACATCCCTCTTGAAACCCAGCAAGCCCCCTGATCTCTGTGACTCCTACAGGCCGCTGTCGCTTATCAACTGTGACACGAAAATATTAGCTAAGGTCCTGGCCAACCGGATAACTCTTTTAATGGATAAGCTTATCCTTCCCGATCAGTCGGGTTTTGTTCCCGGACGAGCCACCACCCATAATCTTCGTACCTTGTTCTCATTACTTCAGAATGTAGCACCAGACTTCCCACTAGCTGCAGTTTTTTTAGATGCCACTAAGGCGTTTGACTCTGTGGAGTGGGACTATCTCTTCGGAGTGCTACAACGTATGGGCTTTCCCCCTCTGTTCATCTCCTGGATTAGATTACTATACCAACGGCCTACTGCCAAAGTGGTGATTAATGGTCATCTTTCTCCCGACTTTTCCATCACGAGAGGCACCCGACAGGGATGCCCACTCTCCCCACTTCTTTTTGCCATAGCGATTGAACCGCTGGCGTCTAAGATTCGCCAGCACCACCAGGACAAGGCTTTCCACTGCTGTCTGCGCCAAATTTTAATATCCCTTTACGCAGACGATGTCACACTCTATGTCAGAGATCCTCAACAAAACATCAACCCCCTATTACGGGAATTCATTGTCTTTGGTAGATTATCCGGGGTCAATATTAATTGGGGAAAGTCTCAAGTTTTTCCTCTGACACCTGCGGTCACTAGATTTGCACTCGATTTCCCGTTGGAATGGTGTAACACTGATCTTCGGTACCTGGGTATAGTGCTGGCCGGAGACAGAGAAAACATCATACGTCTCAACTATGGCGCGGCTATCACGCGACTCACCAGCAATGTCACGCGCTGGATCTCTCTACCTCTCTCGCTCGCAGGCCGAGCCTCACTGATAAAAATGGTTGTCCTCCCGCAGTTTCTATACCTCTTCATGAATATACCCTACAATCCTGGCCCCCATTTTTTTAAAACTCTTCGCACTGAATTATTGAGATTGCTCTGGGGAGGTAAGCAGCCCAGGCTCAGATGGTCCATACTCACGAGACCCTATGCTCAAGGAGGCTTTGATATTCCGGACTTCGAAGTATATTTCATGAGCGCGCAAGCTCATTACGCTTATTATTGGATCCACCCCCAGATACATGCCGCAGGTGGCTACGGAGGATTGGCTCGCTGACCCTGTACCCCTGGATGGCATCATACATGCCCCTATTCGAGCCCGAGCAACACCACCCACCACGATCACAGGCACGGTTGACGCATGGCACCGAATTACAGACCTTCTTGATTCCCCTTTATTATATTCATCGCGGCTCCCATTGTCCTATCATCCCTGCATGCCGCTGTTGCAGGAAAAGGGATTTCATAAATTGTGTGCACGGATTAATGTTAATAAATGGGGTGACCTCTTTCAAGATGGCATATTCCGCTCTTCAGACCACTTATTCCAAGGGATTCGACCCTCGCCTTTAGAGCTTTTCCTGTACATCCGACTCAGACAAGGAGTGCGGTCGGTGATCCCAGACTTCCCCCAGGAGCCCACGAACCTTGCCCCGCTACACCAAATGTTAGGATCCACGGATGGTAAACACCTGGTATCTAGACTATATGCTAGCATACGCACACAACAAAAGGAGGCCACTAGCCCAGCTCGCATACACTGGAATGTGGAACTAGGGAGAGAGGTGACTGATGAACAATGGACATACTGTTGTCTCCAGACCTCACAGATCTCCGCCAGTTGTAGACTACGGGTCATACACTACAAATTCTTACATCGTTTGTATTACACGCCTGCCAAAAAGTATAGATTTAAACTGGCTGATAACGATCGCTGTGAGAGATGTGGAAGGTCGGGGGCGGGATTCATACATTTGGCATGGGAATGTCCCAAGATACAGGAGTTCTGGGAACAGATCTTTGAGGCGCTTGAGAACATGTCGAATAATACACTAGAAAGGGATCCCCTGATGGCGCTTTTAGGCTATACAGCACAGATACCCAAGGCATATCGCAGGTTCATTGCCGTATCATTCTTGCTAGCCAAACGCAGAGTGGCTTGTAGATGGGGCAGGGGGAGAGCTCCGAAATTCAAGGATTGGATGGAGGACATGCTCCATTGTCAGGAGCAACTAACGGCCTATGCTGAGACGCTTCCACATGCTTCCAGACCCAGGGATATTTGGGGTCCCCTCCGGGGCTATCTCCTCTTGCAAGACCCGGATGGGATGGAAGCCCACCATTTTGGAAATGATGCTTGACCAATATGTAAAACATGATGTTCCTTGTCTCTCGCACTCCCTCCTCCGTGCTACGGTACTGTGACGTACCTCTTATTACTATGGCTGGGTGCTCTGTCAGTGCTGGTTGGGGGTTTAATGAGACGCACTCGCCGCGATATGTGAGTAATATGGCGACGCATGCCTGCTGCAATGTACCCTTGATGTTCCAAATGCATCTTTATCGTACTACTCTCGAACCATGTAGCTTTGTTATAATTGTATGTTAACTGGGATTCACCCATCTGACGTTTTTTGATGATGTACAGAAATAGGAGAGGTCACTAAGCTAGATAAACGCATGTCAACCCTATGGTTATCAGAAAATGTACTGTTTGTTATATATGATGAAAATTATAAATAAACGTTTAAAAAAAAAAAAAAAAAAGATCCGTGCCAGTCCCTTCACCGGCGAGGAGCTTGAGGTCCTGGTGGACGAGGTGCTCACACAGTACCCAAGGCTATATGGTGCCCCAAATGTCATGGTAAGTCTTCCACAGTGGGTGTGAGAGTGCAGGGGGGGCACACATGTAGTCGGTCTGATGCAGCATGTGCATGTGAGTGTGGGTTTGTGTCATGCATTGACTAACTTGCATTCCATTGGGTGAAGGGGTGTGTACCCTACTCCTCAAGTCTCCCTGCCTGCACATCAAGATTTGAGGGACATGTCTTGTCTTGTCAGCCATACAATGAAGCAGCAAGTTGGTAATGGAGGATTCAGGCCAGTCATTGCTAGTGTGCATGTCTTTGCGTTTCCCTGTTGTCCATCTCAGTGTGAGCCCACCTGGCCTGCACAGTCACCGCCCAATCCAACAAGAACACATCACTGACTGTACAGAGTGTGACATGTTCATTTTCAAATTTGACTCCCCATCAATGTGCCATGTCAACCCTGTAGATTGCACACGACTGGCACTGTGAGAAAGGACGTGGGTTTGTGAGATCATGTCCCTCAATGTGATATACATGACACAGTGGGCTACTCACAGTGCATGTTCGTTGACGCCTGTGCATTGTCGGACACAGTGGGTCTCGCCACATACACATGTTGTTTTGTGACGTATGTCTTGCTCTACCTAAAAATGGTTAGTAGATGTGGGCAGAGTACACATGGTCTTCTGTGCTGGCATCCTGCTTGTACATGAGATGTGCAAGTATTGTGTCCCCCCTTATACATGCATGCATTTACGTGTGATTCTCACATGCAGATGTACCATGTGAAAAGCATTTCAGTCTCTGCATGTGAGATATGTGGATTTGTGATTAATCTGTATCATGCTACTGTCCTGAGTGATTTTGTCACATGACACTGTGTCACTGATGTTTGCCCCCTCTTGTCTCCCATGCCTGCAGCTCAAGGTGCACCAGCGTAAGGCCGCGTGGAGGGGCATTGCGAACAAGGTGCGTGCTCTGGGAGTATCAAACCGACGGCGCACCCACTGCCACAAGAGGTGGGACGACATCTCACGGCTGGCAAAGAACATTGCGGAGATGACACTGGGGCGGATCCCTCGCACTGGCCGGATGGCACGGCGCAGCATGACACCACTAATGTGCCGCATCTTGGCCGTGACTCACCCTGAGCTGGATTCACAATTGAAGGAGCATCAGCAGGCAATTAGGGGTGAGTGTACTGGGAAGGGTGACTATGGCTGTGTGTGGCTGCATGTGTGCACAGCATGTGCCAGCGCTGGGCGATGTGATGTTGGTAGTGTGATGCAGGGGCCTGTGAGTGTAAGCTTGTGCCGGTGCTGGGTGCAGCTGTCATGCATGTGTCCTACCTGTACTTAACACTGGGAAACGGGTATGGGGCATTTAAATGGCATTGTGGATGGTGTGAGACAGGTATGAGCTATCTGTGTTGCTGTTGTAACGGAGCCACATGCAGGATGTTGTGCTGTGTGGTCATCACATTGCTCACTTTGTCCTGGTTTGATAGTGCACACGCACTGTTGTGATGACAGAGGTGGGTTTGAACGATGTAATTGCACAGGGTGGCGTGCAACATGTAGATCTAGACATCTTAATGGTTGTCTGTAATGCATATGTTTGTTCTGTTGCTGCCACTGCACTGACCCTACATCTCTCTCTCTCATGCAGCATCTCCCGTGGTCACGGAGGAACATGGGACGGACACCAGTGGTGGGGAAACTAGCACAACAGCTGCAGAGGAGCCCTGTGAGACAGATGTGACCAGCGCCTCGGAGGGGGACAGGAGTCTGCTGGAGGAATCACAGCCCGAGACGCAAAGTACTACGTCATCTGATGCCAGCGATGACGCAGACATGTTGGCGGGCACAGGGAACGGGGACTCTGCATCATCTTCCACCACACAGCGTACAGTGCCCACCCTCCCAGCCACGTCCTCTTGTGCTGCCCGTGTTCGCACCGCTAAGAGGGGAAGGGTGTCTTTCACCCCCGGCACCGCAGCCCCTGCCCCGGTCCCCCCTGCTGCCATCAGTGCTGAGTCTGTGGACCTTTTGCGCCAGCTGTGTGTAGGCCAGACAGCTCTCCTCAATGCATTCATGGACCACGACAGTAAATTGGCTCAGGTGGTTGCATTCATTGAGGGCATACATTCAGACGTGGGTGGGCTGCACCGGACTGTCCAGTCATTGTACACTGCAGTGACATCAGCCCTTCAACTGGCACAATCTGGGAGTCCAGCGAAAGTCCCTTTGTCCACACACATGCCAGTGGCCACGTCGGACGACAGTGACCATGCTCCACAGACCTCTAAGTCACAATACGGCACACGTAGCACACAGCAGCAACAGAAGCCCAAGCGGTCCAGGCCGCAGACACCATCCCCACAGATGACCAAAGCCACCCCAGTGCACACAGACAAGAGCCCATCAGGCAACACCAGGGGACAAAGAGCCAAGAAGCAGGCGTCAGGGTCACGTGCCTCAGGGACATCCCCAGCCAAGGACTCTCCTGTCCCGAAAGCGTCTCCCAAAACCAAACATACAATTTCCATGCCCACTGAGAAGGTGGTGAGTGCCAAGGGTAGGCATAAGAAGGGCTGCAAGTCTGATTCACCCACTACCTCCACTCCCATAGCAAGCCCAGTGAAGCAGGGAATGGAGGGCACTGTGGGGGTACCACCTGGTAGGCAGGGGATGGAGGGGCAAAGCCAGGGCCATGCAAAGCATTGCGCAGGTTCAAGCACGTCACCAGAGGGAGGGCCAGCGTCTGCACCTGCTGCAGCCTTGGTGTTGAGTGAGCCTGATGTGTCCACGCCACTTCCCATTGTTCCCAAGACAGTGAAGCCATTGCGACTCCCCAAGAAGTGGAAAGGCACCCCTCCACAATCTCCCATCCACACTGTGTCTCATGTCTGCATGACTCCACCTCCACGTGCCACTACACCACCTGGTCCAAGCAGCCCTCCGTTTTGCCTAAACACTGATAGGTATACCTCAGCTGTGCCTCCCTCTCCCCAGTCAAGTGCTCCAACTGGGCCCGACACACAGCCAGCTCCCAGTATGACTGACAGCCAAGTCTGAGTGTTGGTCGACCTCACACGCCTGTCTCTCACACAGCGTGGCCTGTGCTGCACATCGTCACACCCCAGACTGTGTTGCTGACCATGCTTAGGGTACAGTTGCAGACATTCCCTGTGCAGCTTCTCATGGACTCACTCTGCACTTTGTCCTGCCCACTGGCCTTGTCGTGCACTGCTGTGTGCCCCCTGCCTGTGCAGCTTCTCATGGACTCACTCTGCACTTTGTCCTGCCCACTGGCCTTGTCATGCACTGCTGTGTGCCCCCTGCCTGTGCAGCTTCTCATGGACTCACTCTGCACTTTGTCCTGCCCACTGGCCTTGTCGTGCACTGCTGTGTGCCCCCTGCCTGTGCAGCTTCTCATGGACTCACTCTGCACTTTGTCCTGCCCACTGGCCTTGTCGTGCACTGCTGTGTGCCCCCTGCCTGTGCAGCTTCTCATGGACTCACTCTGCACTTTGTCCTGCCCACTGGCCTTGTCGTGCACTGCTGTGTGCCCCCTGCCTGTGCAGCTTCTCATGGACTCACTCTGCACTTTGTCCTGCCCACTGGCCTTGTCGTGCACTGCTGTGTGCCCCTGCCTGTGCAGCTTCTCAAGGACTCACTCTGCAATTTGTCCTGCCCACTGGCCTTGTCATGCACTGCTGTGTGCCCCCTGCCTGTGCAGCTTCTCATGGACTCACTCTGCACTTTGTCCTGCCCACTGGCCTTGTCGTTCACTGCTGTGTGCCCCCTGCCTGTGCAGCTTCTCATGGACTCACTCTGCACTTTGTCCTGCCCACTGGCCTTGTCGTTCACTGCTGTGTGCCCCCTGCCTGTGCAGCTTCTCATGGACTCACTCTGCACTTTGTCCTGCCCACTGGCCTTGTCGTGCACTGCTGTGTGCCCCCTGCCTGTGCAGCTTCTCATGGACATGCTCTGCACCTTGCACTGGCCTTGCTGTTTTGCCCCTGCCTGTGCAGCTTCTCATGGACATGCTCTGCACCTTGGAATGGCCACTGGCCTTGCTGTTTTGCCCCTGCCTGTGCAGCTTCTCATGGACATGCTCTGCACCTTGGAATGGCCACTGGCCTTGCTGTTTTGCCCCTGCCTGTGCAGCTTCTCATGGACATGCTCTGCACCTTGGACTGGCCACTGGCCTTGCTGTTTGGCCCCTGCCTGTGCAGCTTCTCATGGACATGCTCTGCACCTTGGACTGGCCACTGGCCTTGCTGTTTTGCCCCTGCCTGTGCAGCTTCTCATGGACATGCCCTGCATTTTGTGCCTTGCTATTATCTACTCTTGTTGCCTATCTGTGCAATAAAGACAGTTGCTCCTGTTGTCTGTTTTGTCAGTGTCCTTACTGAATAAAGTTCTTTTGCTGTGTGTATATGGTTTACTGTGCCACATGCTGTGTGTGCCACTTCAACCTTGCCAATTTCTTTACTCGCTTACTCTATTTTTTGCAGGGGTGAGGGACTTCAGTTTTTCCTGACCCTGATACTTGTGTGGGCAATGTATTAGATTTGAGGTGTGATGCAGTTGTCATTGTTTGTTCATGTTGGCTGTGTTGTACACATGTCAAGTTGTGGTGCACTGCCAGCTCAGAATGGGATTCTGTCCAGAGGATTGCAGGCATGCTGGCCAGGCTCATCATGTATGTGTGTTCTTATTTTGTGTGCCCAGTAGTGTATGTGTGTGGTCATCTTGTGATGGGCAGACATCCTAATCCCATGGGTTTCTTTCAATGTGTGCTCTTGGATGGTCAAGAAGTGTGCAGTGTGAAGGTCTTGACTTTGTCTGGAGTGTTGATATGTGTGTGCCCCTGCATTGTCAACTACACACATGTTTCACCCAGGATGTGTGTGCCTGTTGTTTGGATTGTTTATCCCTGTGGATGTGTTTGTATGCACATGTGTGAGTTGTATGTTGTGCAATGTGCAGTGTGTTTGTGTGTCCATGCAGTTGTGTCTGACTCCTACTTGTTATTTCTGTCACTTGTGAGTATGCAGTGTGTGTGTCTGTCAAGTCAGTGTTGTGTTTTGTTGTTCATCCATCTGTCATGTTACTGTTTGTGGAGACAGTGCAGACCTGCTGATCCACACTGACATTGTGGTTGTGTTTTCTCATGCATTACTGTCACATGGTGCCTGTTTGCCTCCAGTATGTGATGTTGTGTGGGGTGTCTTGCCATCCCCTATCTGTGCTTGGGATGCCTATCCATTGTGAGTCTGCACTCCCTCTATTTGTGTATGGTACACTCCTGCCATGGCACTTCACTTGGATGTCTGCTGTCCCCTTGTTTTACATGTGTGTGTGCCTCCCCATCACTTGATATGTTACACTGTGCTTTGTGGTGCAGTTCTTTGGACAGTGGCAATGTGCCACTCAGGACATTTCCCCAATGGGTTCTGTGTGATGTTCTTGGGCTGTTTGTCAATCATGTTTGCTCATATGCACTTCAACTGTGTGTGCTGCCCAGTCCCCTGGTCAAGTTGTTTCCACCTTTCTGTGCCAGACTTGTGCATCTGTTGGTGTTGTGTTGCATGTATGTGTGTTTGCTGTGGTACTGCTTCACTTCCTGTGTGTGATGTTGTCTTTGTGCTGTGCTGATTGGTGTTGTGTGGGTTCATGTTGTGTCACTCATTTCTGTGTGTGGCTGGTATGCTTGTTGTGCAGACACTGCTTGTTGTGCATGCAGTGCTGTGGGGGTATGTTGCCTTGTCATTGGCTGGTATGCATCCACTTAAGTCCTGCTGTGTTTGCTATGTGTTCTTTTTTTGGCTGTGCATCTGTTATTTGTTTGCTGTGGCTGTGTTTATCTGTGATGGTACACTTCTTGTCTGTGTTGTGGTATGTTGTGTGTGCATTGTTCATGACTGATGGGGTTGTGCACTCCTGTTGTGTCTGTGCTCCCATTGCCTTTCCACATTTTTGCTGCACAGGGCATGTCTGTTCTTGTTGTGGTTCTGTGTGTGGGTCTGTTGGGTTATGTGTTTGTCTGTTGTTTTTGTGCAGACATTGGTTCTGGCATCCCTGTGTGTATGTGATGTTTGTGGCTACCCCCAGGGAGTGTGACTGTTTGTCTGTGTATTGCCTGGACATTATTGCCACCCTTCTGTTTGTTTGACACTGGTTTTGTGTGCTGTAGATGTGAGGGGGGTATGTGTGTGGATTCCTAATAGCGTTTGACAGTCATGGAGTGTGTCAATGGGCCCTGTGTGTTGTGCTGCTGGAGTATTCCTGTGAAGTATTTGTTTACATATGTGTGGCTGTTCACAGTTTGACTTCAGGGCCTTCATTTCATCCTTGTGCCTCTACATGTGTTGCCTTGCTGTCTCCTTGAGTTGTTGCACTGTGCTGTCTGTGGTTTGACTTCAATCACTATGCAAGCCATGTGTGATTAGGTGGGCTGGGGGTGTTGTTCTATGTTCCTTGTCTTGCATGTGCTGTACACATGCTTGGTGGTTGTCTCCTTGGCCTTCCATTTGTGTGCACCTCACTTTGGCTTTCCTGTTTTGTGTGCTCCATTGCTGGTGGCATGTGGTGTGTGTATGTGTCTGTGTGTCAGTGTGGGGTATGTGTGTGTGACTTGGCAGGCTGTGTGTCCAGTGAGATGTTTGTTCCTTGTATGTATGTGTGTCCATTTGATGCTTGTACTGAGTTTACTTGCCATTGGTGTGGTGTTGTTGTGGTGTGTGTGTGTAGCCCTGGCCCTGTGCTTCTGTGCTGTGTGTTCCTGTGCAGCCACTCCTGCTGTGGCTTTGTCCCTATTTGTTTTGTGTGTGGTGCAGGGTGTGGTGTCACCTGGCTTGTTGTTCTGCATGGGGATGCACAGGTGTGGCACATGGCATGTCCCTTCAGTGGGGGGCTAGTGTGTGAGGGTGGAGTAGTGGCCCTGTGGTCTTTGTGCCCTGCCCATGCCTGGCGCTGGCCCAGCCTTCTGCATTGTGCGCATGTATTCCCTTGTCTTCACCGCTGCGGTGACGTGGCCGTGACATTGCCGCACGATCGCGGTCGATGTGTGACCTGGATGCGGAGGGGTGTATTGGTGGCAGCTGGGTCATGTGTGTGTGCACTTGGGGATGTGTTCCTATCCCCACCAGGGTATCTGATGTGGTTAGGGACCCTGTGCCAGTCCATGGTTTGTGTTTTGTGGTTGTGTGTGCGGTTGTGTTATTGCGTACCTGCGGCGGCGTCCGCGATGGTCCATGATTTGCTGGTGATGTATCAGGTACAACACCGGGAAAACGTGGAGTGCTGGGTCCATGGCGGTCGTGTCCTGGTGCTGTGGGCCGGGTCTCTGGTTTCGCGCTCCGCTGTCGAGGTTCCGCCGTGTAGGATTGGCCGGTTTCTCCGCTGCGGTGCGACTGGTTGTTTGGAGCATCCTAATTTGTGGACCGGAGCGGACATCATTCCTCACGGTGGTGTGTCTCCATTGGCTCCCACCGCCGCGCTTGCGGGTGCACTTTGATGGCGGTTCGCGTCACACGGCGGCGGACGGGAAATGGTCTATGTTTGGCCATATTAATATGGCGGACATGAGTACCGCTGCTCGCGGGCTGAAAAATGAATTTTTCCGCACCGCCAGCACCGCGGTGGTGCCACCACCCGACATCCTAATGGACCCCTTAGGGGCCGATTCCGATTCAGGCCGGAAATCACTCCGACCGAGCCGGACCCGGAGAGATTTCCGACCGAATCGGACTCTGGCAGTCCGACCGAACGAGTACGATGCGCACGCATGCAATCGGACTCGAGTCGGTCGGACTCCCATTGAAGTCAATGGGAGCCGGACGTACAACGCGTACGTGGGCTCCCATTGACTCAATGGGTGCGAGGCGAACAAGGGCGTCCCCTACAGCGGGTACGCCTCGATGCGACTCGCGGCATACATGCACAGGTAGGGGGGACCCATGGGTCCCCCCTGTGTGCGACTCGCGCCGCTACGCGTACAGGGGGGTCCGACACGGACCCCCAAAGTCGGGCTCCGACTGCTCTTTCGAGCCGGACGGCACGAGTCGGTCGGACTGCTCGCGGCGCGCATCGTACTCGCCCGGCCGGGGAACGTCTCCATTGCGCGGTGCGAGTCGTGTCCGTGCGAGTCAGTCGGAGCGGTTCGGACCCGCGTACGAGTCGGTCGGCGATTTCACGTGCGCTCGCATCGTACTCGCTCGGCCGGACGCACGTACGAATCGGTCGGGAAAGAGGGCTCCGAATCGGATCCGGTAATGCCGAATCCGATTCGGAGCCCTACCGACCGAGATCGGAATCGACCCCTTAGTCTCTAAAAGGTGAACTTATAGATGCCTAAATGGATTCCAAGATATTAAAGAGTAACAACGTGGAATATTTTCTCAAGTATATGGGGGAAAACAACCAGAAGCAAAGCAAGTTGGTCGTTGAACAGAGGAAGATACTGAAAGGCACTGCCACCAAATCTGAAACAATGGCAGAGGCTACATACTTGGAGCAAGAGGGCCTCGAAGGGGATACCACTGCTATTCTACTGTATCTTAAAGCTAGCCTCAAATCTATTGTCAGTAAGATGGACGTGTTGACAGTACATCTGGATCATATCAAAGTTACCACAGTTTGCAAAAATTGGAGAAGTTTGTCTCCACTATAACAACCAAAAACAAAGACCTTGAAGAAGAATCTTAGGAGTGGCCAAATTGATGAACATGGGACGTGAGGGCACCTTTGTAGAAAGCTACTGTTTGAGCAGTTTGACCACCCCAGTTTTACAGAGACATTGAGTTGAGCAAGCACACTGGACACTGGGCCCCAGGCCCCCATCAGGTGTGGCTCAGAGACCAATTATTTCAAAACTTTTCAATTTCAGGGACCATGATTCGATTCTTAGGAGGGCAAGAGAAAAAGACAAACTGCAATATCAGGGTGTTAGAAATTGAGTTTTTTGGTTGGCAGAAGTATGCTCAAAATCCAAGCAGGAACCACAATCCTAGTCAGGGTAAGTCACAAACCCACCCTTAATTAACCTGTGCTCACCCTCTGGTAGCTTGGCTCAGAGCAGTCAGGTTTAACTTAAGAGGCAATGTATAAAGTATTTGTGCATCACTTCAAACAGCAGCACAATGAAAATACCACAAAAAGACTCCACACCAGGTTAGAAGAATAGAGCTTAATTACAGAGACCAAAACGACAAAAATCCAATAAGTAGAACCAAAGGTATGAATTTTTAAAGAATAAACTGTAAAATAGTGCCTAGAAGCAATAAGCCCCTCTTTGGGATATCTGGTCGCGCTGGACCGTGATAAATCCAAAAGTTTAAGCCGACTGCACTGATGCGTGGGTCGGATACAGTTCCAGGTAAGTCCCGCTGAAGTTTTACCTTAGCAAGAAACTTGGCAAGAGTCCCATTCACGAGGAAACAGCTCACTGGGCAAGGAGAACGTCGCTGGCGACAGTCTGCGGGACAGACACGAAAAGCAGCCGGGTGCCACGGTTCAGTTCTAACCTCAAAATTATGTAGGTATATTTTGCAAGCCAAACTGAGTTTTGTTGTATCACTGCTAGTATTGTCACTACTGTTATTAAGTCTCACTTGTGTAATTTGTATTGTGTTGTTGTTATATTCCATATTCACTGACGTACTGCAGTACTTCATTTAAGTTACAGACGTTAAGGGTTGTGAAGTCATGCAGAATGTCACTACTCCACTATTTTTGCTTTCTTCACCAGGTGATCCACCAACACTGTGGATTAAGTGGGAGAAACCTTTAACCCATTATGTGAGGGTGTGTGGGGCGTCCCTGAGTGCTGAAAGAAGGACCTCGTTATTATTTCACTATCTGGATCCAGAAGGGCAAGATGTATTTGAACATCTTCCTGAGTTGTCGGGTGACGATGGGGCAGATCTGAATATGTTTAAAGAACATTGACTTGCATTATCTTCCTAAAATGAGCACAGTTCTTGAAAGCTACCACTTTGGGAAGCTGATGCAACATCAGGTGAAACTGCAGAAGGCATGTGTTGAGACCATTCACAATGACGTGTCTCATGCAATCAAGGATGAAGAGATTTCTGTTAAGCTTGTACGAGGGAAGTCGATTGCGGGTATGACAACTCAATGCAAAGTGGATACACGATGCAAAACGGTTAGGCCATTTTTTGGCAAGTGCTTTCGTTGTAGCAATGTAGGTCACATGGCAAAGAATGACTGCCTGAGGTGGAAAGGGTGGAAAACTCTGTGCAAGAGTTGCAGAAGAAAGGGGCATTTCACAATATATTGTAAATAGACTCTTAAAAAAGTAAGGGAACTAGATTGTGATGATGGTGATGATGTAGTGGAAGAAGTTGTAGTCATACAGACTAACAAAGATGCATCGGAAGGGGCTCCTGAGGTGGTGCAGGTTAATGTGGATCTGGTCAAGATTGTATTTGACTCAGGTGCCAAGATAAGCTTGATACCAAAAATGTTTTATGAACAAAAGCTGAAGTGGAAAGAAAAACTCTTGAAACCAGACATCAAACCTAGAGGATATGGTGGTCAACCTATTAAGTTATCAGGTTACTTTGGGGGGACAACTGAATTAAAAAATCGTATGATCTCAGGGAAGATTTATGTTTCAGTTAAAGATGATTCCTTAATAAGTTGGTTCCATCAGCGAGATCTTTTCGTATATCTTGACCCTAATGAGAATCCTGCAGTCAGAGTGAGGGATATGCCAGTGATCAGGAGTATTTCAGATGGCTGTGATGGGTCATGGAATGAATTTCCTGATGTTTTTAAAACTAATTAGGGTGCCTCATGAGCTACGTGCACGTGATTAGAGTCAAGGTTAATGCATAACCAAAAATTGCTAGGAGTTAGGAGTGTGCCTTTGTCAGTCAAAGACTGCATGAAGAAGGATAAGTTAAATGACAATGACATAATCTAGGAGGTAGAAGCCTCGGAATGGCGTGTGGACTTGAGAGAGCTCAACAAGTGTGTGGTGGTGGACCACTATCCACTCCCCAGCATCAGTGGAATGCTGAGTTCATTCAATGGTGTCAAGCATTTTTTGTCACTGGACCTTAGCTCAGCACATCACCAGCTAAAATTGGATTCAGCTTCACAAGAATTACCAACTTTTGCCACTCCCTTTGGTACTTATATGTTTTTAAGAATGCCTTTTGGGTTCATATCTGCCGCCTTTGATTTTCAGAGAGTGATAGAAAGGCTATAAAAGGGAGTGGAGAGGGTGAGAGTGGATCCGGATGATGGGTCCACTATAGGTGAACATAATGGAAGGTTGCGTGAGGTGTTGGAGAGGCTGCTGAAAGGAGGGTTAATGTTAAAACAGGGGAAATGCAAATTCAATGATCCAGAAATAGAATACTTGGGGCATTTTATCATGAGATATGGTATATGACTCAAGAGTGATTTGGTGAATTCCATTAAGAAATTACCGTCTCCCAAGTGTAAAGAAGAATTCATGACATTTCTGGGCATGGCGGAATTCTATAATAAATTAGTTCCCAAGTTTGCGGAAAGAACTTAGTGCATGAGATTGCTACTTAAGAAGGGCAAGGAGTTTGTGTGGTGTGATAGGTGTGAAAAAGAATTTTGGGCAACATGCATCAAGCTTTTTTCCGGTCGCAAACGGGCCAATTCGCAGAATTGGCCCGTGTGCGACTGGAAAAAGGCCTTTTCTGATGCATCAAAAGCCTTGAATTCGCAAATTAGGTCATCGCAATTTTTTGCGATGACCTAAATTGCGAATGCATTCAGGGAATCGCAATTTACGATTCCCTAAATGCGATGCAAGTAGCATTTCAAAAATGCGACTTTGCATTTAGGAATTGCAAATTACCATCAACTTCGAGTTGATGGTAATTTGCAAATCCTTTGGAAAATGCACAAAAGTGCATTTTTCAAAATGACATGTGGCGCACACACATCCCCTTAGGGCATGTGTGTGCGCCACATGTGCACACTTACCTTTTTTGGGGGTGCATCAGGGGGGCCTTAGGCCCCCTGGCACCCTTTGAATTGCATTCGCAATTTGCGATTATCAATATGGTAGTCGCAAATTGCGAATGCATTCCCATTCATTCCTATGGGCCTCAAGGCCCATAGGAATGAATGGGAATGCATTCCCGAATAGCAAATTGCAATTTGCAATTTGCAATCCGCTATTAGTGAATGTTTAGGAATCGCAATTTATTTTGCGATTCCTACATGCATGAGGAAATGCGATTCCTAAATAGCGATTCCTTAAAAATCGCTATTTAGGAATCGCAATTCCTCATGTTGATGCATGTGGCCTTTAATGATGTGAAATCCAGCTTAGAGAATGCCTCTAACCTTGGGAGTTTTTACACAATTGATGACACCATTGCAATGACTGACGCTAGCTCCAAGGGGTTAGGGGCTGTCTTGATGCAAAGGTGTGGAGGTGAGTGTAGAACCATTTTGCCCATATCACGTGGCCTGAGGGGAGCTGAAACCCCTAAGAAAGAGGCTTTAGGGGCTTTCTGGGTGATAAAGAAACTGAGAAAGTTCCTTTGGGGATGCAAATGTGAGTTGAAAACAGATCACAAGCCCCTCAAAGAGGTTTTCAAAAAGAAAGGTATTGATCAGATTTCGAGTTACCTTTGCAAATGGGTAGTTGCACTTAAGGAATTTGAGTTTGAGTTGTCTCATGTACCTGGCGTCTGTAATGTGTAAGCAGATTGCTTCTCAAGGTTGTGTCCTGAACCTGTGACTGGTATTGTTATGTATGAGGAGTATTTTTGAGAGGAAAAATTTGATGAGGAAGTGAATGTCTGCCTGATAACAGAAGGAGTGGTACAGAAAGAAGAATGGAAGAAAGAACTCCAGGAAGGTGAGAGTTTATAGAATGTTATCAGGAAGGAATTAGGAGGTTGGGTAGGTAAAAGTAGGTGTGATGAGGATTTTCTGGGATTTTGGCAGGTACAAAATGAATTTGCTGTTGTGGATGGATTGTTGATGAGGGAAGTAAATTTGTGCCTCCACAAAAGTTAATGGAAAAATTGGCAGATTGTGCTCCTGCCAGCCACATGGGTATTTCAAAAACTAAAGAGTGGGTCAGAGAAGGCTACTGGTGGCCGGTGATAGACTTAATGGTTGAGAGGGAAGTGAGGAATTGTGGTGAGTGTATGCGGAGTGACAGGGTTTTGAAGTGCAGAATACAGCCCATGATGATAAGGAAACAAGCTTCAGGACCGTGGGTAGATATCGTACTGGACATTCTGAGCATGCTAGAGTGAGAACTTGTAAAAAGGTATGCTCTGATGTGTATTGATATGTATTCATGATGGCCAGAAATTAAGATGGTGAATTAAAGAGAATCAAAGGATGTGATTTGGTTTTTGGAAGAAATGTTCAAAAGAGAAAGCTTTCCATCCATTAGAAGAGAGGTGTGGTGCAGCTGCCAGGGCGACTGACTCCGAAGCAGGGGGCTCAGGTTTCGATTCCCAACGCCAGAAGCAGATGAGCTCAGCATCATGTGACTCTGGGCAGTAGCTCACTTAATCTTCCTGACGGCCCCCAGCGCCTTGAGACCCTTACGAGTGATTAGTTCGTGCTTTACAAATACTGGGTTATTTATCCATCCTACACACAGATGGTGCACAGACATAATATCGAGTTTTTCTTTTCGACTTACAGAAATATCGAGTTGTAAATATCGGAGGGACAGAATATCGATATCAAGAATATCAGTGACCAGAATATCGACCTGAAGGTAAGAAATATTGTTTTTGTTAATATCGAAGTTAGTAATATCGCTAGCAAAAATATCGTCGTTAATAATATTGATGTTTATATTAGTGTTATGTATTTTAGTATGTATTTTATATGTATGTGCTCCACATTTTTTGTTGTGTTTTGTATTTTTTTTAAATATATGTATTACATTTTTAGATGTTAGTAAAAAAAATTTAAGTAAATTTTGCGTTTTAGTACCGTAGCGGGTTGTGGGTTTATAGGGGAATAGGTTGGGAAGTAATTTAATTATAGTAAATGAAATAATAATTTCTAGAAATTATTATTTATTTTTAATTAAATTTTGCGTTTTAGTTCCATAGCGGGTTGTGGGTTTATAGGGAAATAGGGTGGGAAGTAATTTAATTATAATAAAGTAATTATAAATTTTTATTTTTTGGTATTGATAATCAATTTATTATTAATTAATTGTTAATTGGTAATTAATTTTTATTAATTGATTAATTGATCATTATATTAATTGTGTTAATTTAGTTTAGGAGCGGGTTGTGGGTTTATAGGGGAATAGGGTGGGAAGTAATTTATATTTTATTATAATTAAGTAATTATACATTTTTATTTATTGGTATTGATAATTAATTTATTGTTAAATAATTATTTATTGGTAATTCATTTTTATTAATTGATTAATTGATAATTATATTAATTGTGTTCATTTTTTTTCAGAGCGGGTTGTGGGTTTATGGGGGAATAGGGTGGGAAGTAAATTAATTATAATAAATTAATTATTAATTTTTATTTTTTGGTATTGATAATTAATTTATTGTTTATTAATTATTAATTGGTAATTAATTTTTAGTAATTGATAAATATATTAATTGTGTTAATTTAGTTTAGGAGTGGGTTGTGTGTTTATAGGGGAATAGGGTGTGAAGTAATTTATTATAATTAAGTAATTATTAATTTGTATTTATTGGTATTGATAATTAATTTATTGTTAATTAATTAATAATTGGTAATTAATTTTTATTAATTGATTAATTGTTTATTATATTAATTGTGTTAATTTATTTTAGGAGCGGGTTGTGGGTTTATAGGGGAATAGGGTGGGAAGTAATTTAATGTTATTAAAGTAATTATTAATTTTAATTTATTGGTATTCATAATTAATTTATTGTTAATTAATTATTAATTCGTTATTTAATTTAAAAAACTATTTAAATGATAAGCATGTTAATTTTAACCCTCTGCTATCCAACACTTTCCCTACAGTTATACTCCCTGGAGTGGGAATAGTGATTTTTACCCCTACGGTATCCAACACTTTCCCTACTGTTGCACTCTCTGGAGTTGGAATAGTCATTTTTACCCCTACGCTATTCAATACTTTCCCTACTGTTGCACTCTCTGGAGTGGGAATAGTAATTTTTACCCCTACGCTATCCAACACTTTCCCTACTTTTGCACTCTCTGGAGTGGGAATAGCAATTTTTACCACTTCGCTATCATACACTTTCCCTACTGTTGCACTCTCTGGAGTTGGAATAATAATTTTAACCCCTACACTATCCAACACTTTCCCTACTGTTGCACTCCCTGGAGTGGGAATAGTAATTTTTACCCCTACGCTATCCAACACTTTCCCTACTGTTGCACTCACTGGAGTGGGAATAGTAATTTTTGTCCCTACGCTATCCAACACTTTCCCTACTGTTGCACTCTCTGGAGTGGGAATAGTAATTTTAACCCCTACGCTATCCAACAATTTCCCTACTGTTGCACTGATTGGAGTGGGAATAGTAATTTTTACCTCTTCGCTATCCAACACTTTCCCTACTGTTGCACTCACTGGAGTGGGAATAGTAATTTTAACCCCTATGCTATCCAACACTTTCCATACTGTTGGACTCTCTGGAGTTGGAATAGTAATTTTAACCCCTACGCTATCCAACACTTTCCCTACTGTTGCACTCTCTGGAGTGGGAATAGTAATTTTAACCCTTACGCTATCCAACACTTTTCCTACTGTTGCACTCACTGGAGTGGGAATAGTAATTTTTACCCATTTTCTAACTAACACTTTCCCTACTGTTACACTCTCTGGAGTGGGAATAGTAATTTTTACCCCTACGCTATCCAACACTTTCCCTACTGTTGCACTCTCTGGAGTTGGAATAGTAATTTTAATCCCTCCGCTATCCAATATTTTCTCTACTGTTTTAGTTAATGTAGTGTATAATTTATTTTGAAAAAGATTAAAAATATTGTAAATTTTTAATTTGTTATATATATTTTTTATATTTTTATTTATATTATTGTTGTATGTGTATATATGTATTTATAATTTATAAAATGTTTTTTAACAATTTATAAGTTATTAAAGTAATTATTCATGAATATTATTAAGTAAGTATATATATTATATTTTATATGTATGTTTAATTTATTTTTACATTATATGTATTAGTTATCATTTTTAAACATTTTTAAATATTTTTAACTATGTTTTTTAATTATATGTATTATTTACTTTATTTTACATTATTTTTTTAACAATAAAAAAAACTATGGGGCCCATTACGATACCCGGCGTAAAAAAATCCGCCAGGCATGGAAGCGGCAAAAATCCGCCCGCACACACCGCCTGAACACCGACCACGCCATTATGAGTACACAAACCGAAAACCGCCATCGGCGGAAAAATCACACAAAATACCGCCCGCCATCGTCCGAGTCGGAGTCAAACCGCCCGCCACGGACGGAAACACGCACGACAACACAAAACCGCCCGCCCACACGGCCGACACACCGCACGTGAAATTACGATCGCACCGCCATGAGCGCGGAAAAACAACAAATATACCGCCCGCCAGCGCAAACAACGCCGATGAGAATCGACACGGCAGAAGCCATGGCGCCAACGTACCTGCACAGAAACCATCCGCACACAAAATCAATAGCACACAACATGGCCAATAAGTCCACACAGCAAGGCACACACAAATACACAAGCACAGTACACATCCCGAAAACACCCCCCGGACAAACAAAAAATACAAAGGCCAGAACCCCAGACACAACACACCTGAAAACAACAGACCATGAGGACACACCCACATAGGTGAGTACAAAAGCAGCACTCCCACAGACCACAACCCCTTGCTACATTGCAAACCAGAGAGGAGAGGAGAGGACACAGTGAC
This sequence comes from Calotriton arnoldi, assembly GCA_963921515.1. Classification (NCBI taxonomy): domain Eukaryota; kingdom Metazoa; phylum Chordata; class Amphibia; order Caudata; family Salamandridae; genus Calotriton; species Calotriton arnoldi. Next base: position 3,439,626 of record CAWUFW010000882.1, read on the forward strand.
ACAGCAAGGACAGCAGCACACCACAGAAACGCACACATCACAACCACCACCACCACCACCACCACCAAACACCGGCACCACAAACCCCCTGCACATTACACAACACACACCGCACCAGCACCACAAACACCATGGCACCACAAAGGATGCCCAAGTTCACGCCCATGGAGCTGACGGTCATGGTCGACGAGATCATCAAGGTGTACCCACAAATCTATGGGAACATGGTCCAGCACACACCACTAGCCACCAGAAACAGAATGTGGAACCGGATCGTAGACCAGGTCAATGCAGTCGGGACCCTGCCCAGGAACAGAGTCGAGATAAACAAACGTTGGAATGACGTCAAGAGCCTGGTCAAGAAGAAGGAGGGCAAAAACAGAGAGCTGGCTGCCGTCACTGGCGGAGGGAATCCCGCGCTCTTTAAGACCTTCAAAGCGTGGGAGGAGAAGGTGCGAGTCGTAATCCATCCGGAGATCCTCGCCGGATTAGCAGGGGGAGTGGAGGCTGGTAAGTACAAACTAATGTATACTAGCACACCGCTATTTACTCACATGCGCAACTACCATGCCACAGCTCCCAGGGACAAACACCCCCATGTCCAGCACACAATACACAACACATCACACGCACATGCAACAGACACTACCACACACAGCCCAAACCGAACAACTGTAAGATGCGTGGGGACATGTGTACACTAAGCCAGCCACGTAACCACCAACAGGTCCCCAAATATGCCAGAAGCGCCACAACGAGCACCCACCACACCCATGTGTCTGCCACAGCTGCACTAACCGACAAGTAACAGGTAAGTGGCAGGAACACAAAGTGCAGTGGGTGGGACGGTGGACAGCCCAAGTACAACACACACCAGGCCCCAGTCCCACAGCACAGCAAGGAGGAGCATCCCCCACACCCCACAGCCACGTGTCAGCCACCGCAGTGCACAACGACAGCCGAAAGGCAGACATCACGGTCCACAGCAATCGGTGTCAGTGGGTGTACAGCCACCCCCACGACCCACTACACCCTCCCACCCCCACAGACCTGCAACATGGAGCACCCCCGCTTAGAGCCATGTGGCATCCAGTACAGTGCACGCACGAACAACTTGCAGGTGGGAAACTGGACAGGGCTGGATTACTGGAGGCATGAGGACCATAACACCACCAACACATGGGACATGTCACGTAGCACACGAACACGCAGCACCGCCCACCGTCACGAACAAGTGAACAATGTGCACACGGACATGAACAACAGACTCACACCCCACATGACCCATCACAGACATAGCAACACCCAAGGAGCCACGTCTGCATGCACAAGCCACACTGAATATAGTCCCACACGGCAGCCACTGTGCAACTCATCACACACAACCGAAACACCATTGAAGTCCTGTCCATGTAGCCCCCACTGCCTGTCAACCCCACACCCCACAACTACGCCTATGTAAGACAAACAACACTAGACGCAACAGAGCGGAACAACAGAAATGCACACGAACACCACTGAACCCATCAAACTCACAGACACACCATGCACATACAACATACCATCCATCCCATCCGTCAGCCCCAGTCACATGAAAGGCATGTCATCCGCACAGCTGCCACACATACAGCAGTCACGCTAAGACACATGCCCATGACCAACCATGTGCCAGAAGTCAATTAAGCGCACGACACACTGTGAGCAACAACACACAACATGGGCCACACCCCCCCGAGCACTGCAGTGATGCACATGGCACAGGGCAGCACGCACACCAAGGAGATGGGACAACTGCAATACGTTGGCTGGCACACAACTATCACTCACTCATAACGATGCGTCCAATGCCATGTCCAGTAACCACAACAGACAGCAAATATGCAGGGCATGTCAGGCATGCACACACCTCAGACCATGCACTGTCATGCTGCCACAACACATGTCACGTTCGGCACCCATGGCTCACAGCATGTACCCCAAAAGCATATCCCCTCCCAAATGCGAATCTGGGGCATGGCCCCCATGTTGCCATATGCGTTCCTAAGCGTTCCATTTGAACCCCAAAAGCATATCCCCTCCCAAATGCGAATCTGGGGCATGGCCCCCATGTTGCCATATGCGTTCCTAAGCGTTCCATATGAACTCCAAAAGCAAAGTACAAACCAGACCCAGGATGGGCCAGGAGCCCGCATACACCAGAGTCACAATGAGTAGGGGCACAGCAACACACCCATCGGCATGGCCAATCCGTCCCATGCCACATGTGCACAGCACACAGTCCCATTGCCTAGCACACACAACTACAGATGCCACAGCCACACACTCGCCTCCGGGAAACCCATGTACGAGATTGCACGAACTGCCAATGTCAGACGACTAATACATACTTCGCCAGGTGCAACACAATAACAAATCTCATTCTCTCCACAGGTGACGAACTGCTGGACGCTGGGGATGGAGACAGCAGCCAGCACAGCCAGCCTACAAGCCCCCAACGAGGACACACGGATCTGGAGGATCTGTCCACCTCTTCGGACACAGACCACCAAGCTGGCCCATCTGGCGTGGCAGGGCCCAGCCGCTCCCCAGGACCCCTCCTACCCACCAACCCATCATCCAGGGATGCTGAACAGTCCCAGTCCCCTGCTGCCACTGTCGTTGCGGCCACACCCACGGTCATTGCGGCCACTACCACTGCCGCAACCGCCACCATCGCCGCACCGACCACCACCGCCTCCACCACCACCACGTCTTCGCTGGCACCAGCCCCAGCGCAGGTGGTGGCCCGGCCGACTGGATCCACCCTGGGAGCCACAGCGAGGACCGTGGTGTGCAATGTGGCTAGTGGGCAGGGCCGGTGGCAGCAGGACTGGTAGGAGGAGCAGGGTCAGGGAAACGCCAGCCTCCCCTGGGAGCCATGCCCTGCCTCAAATGGCCAGAGTCCTTGGGGCCTATGAAGAGGCCCAAGGACAATGGGCCAGGTCTGCTACTGACACGCGGGAGGTGCTGGGGGTGCTGAGGTCCATGGACGCCCATATGGGCCAATTCGTGTCCCGTATGGACCAACTCGTGGACCTCATGGGCCAGCTGGTGGTGGCGGTGGGGTCACAGGCAAGGCCAGCAACACCACCTCCGCCACCACCTGCTAGGGCGCAGGGTCGGCCAGCAGTGTCCACTTCCCCTGCGTCCACAGCCAGTGAGCACACCTCACCCACCACCAGCAGGTCGCCACCACACACCCCCCTCCCAAACGTGGAAGGGGCCGTCCGAAGAGGAAACAGATCTCCCGGGAGGACTTCGCACGCTCCAGTCGCAAGTGAGGCAGCCAGCCAGCCTTCCGCCAGCCTTCCTTGACCAGCCACTGCATTGACTTGCTCTACGATCCCACTCCACACAGCCAGCTGGATGGCATGTGTGTGTTGGACTATGGACATAGAACCAGTGGGTACACCCTGATCATCACGCAGCCATGACCGACAGCTCATTGTCACTGCACGCACCACTTTTGTCATCACCTTACACACAATCACATGTCACAGTTTGTAATAAATGCACCTTTTTCACTAACTGCTGTTTGTGCCCTGTGTTTTATTTGTACGGAATACAACGGCCACCTTGGGCGGAAGGGCACCTGATGCGTGGCATGGCAATGGAATCCGGAGGGCCTGTAGGGACCTAGGGGTGGGAGACAGAACAGGAGCACATTCAATGAGTGTGTCACACACCCATCACACAGTACATGTCAACAACTACAAGCAATGTACACACATCGCACGGAGCAATAGGGCACAATGCCACAGTCACCAACAGTGGCATACTACCCTGGCCATGGAGCGTTGACACACTGCACGCAGTGAACATACGGCCACCCTGACACAGCACACACACACCTGCACAGATACAGACACATCATCCGTCGTACATGGACACTCACCGTCAAGTGAAGTAGCGGGCGATGAGCTGCTGGCGCACATTCCCAGCTTCCTCCTCTCCGCTGTCCACCTCACTCGAGCTGTCCTGGTCTGCGGGCTGGGGCCCTGGTTGATCTCCGTCATCCACAATGAGGGGGATCTGCTTCCGAATGGCCAGATTGTGCAGCATGCAGCACGCCACCACTATCTGGCACACCTTCTGTGGGGAGTACGCCAGTGCACCCCCGGTGCGGTCCAGGCACCTGAACCTGGACTTGAGGAGGCCAAAGGTACGCTCGACCACACGTCTGGTCCTCCCAGGTGCCTCATTGTATCGATCGTCTGCTGGGGTGCGAGGATTCCTCAATGGACTGAGCAGCCATGCCCCATTCGGATACGCAGAGTCACCTGGGTGTGAGGGACACAGAGAACCGTAGCTATTCCAACTGGACAGGGGACAGCATCGCACAACCAGCACGCTACACCACTCCACATACTCACCGACAATACAGGCACGATCCTGTTGCAGATTGGCCATCAGTCGTGGCAAGATGCTGTTGCGCATTATGTGTGCGTCATGTGCCGAGCCTGGAAACTTGGCACACACGTGGGTGATCACCATGTCCGCAAGGCACACCACTTGCACATTCAGGGAGTGCGTGTGCTTCCTGTTGCGGTACAGGTGCTCAGTGGCCTGTGGTGGAACAAGGCCAACATGAGTGCAGTCAATGGCTCCCACGACGTGTGGGATTCTGCCAAGGGCATAGAATGCACCCTTCACTGCCGCCAATTCACGAGCCCTGGGGAATCTGATGTACCTGTTCCGGTACAGCATCATGGCTGCCAGTACATCCCTCAGCACCTTGCTGAACATGGGCTGGGACATCCCTCCTCCACTGCCCACTGTGTGCTGGAATGACCCAGTGGCGAAGAAATGCATGGCGGCCATCACCTTAGCCGTGGGGGTGACAGCAGTCGGATACACCCTGCGGGGACGGAGATGGGGCTCTAACATGGCACACAGTCGATGCAGAGTTGGCCTGTCCAGCCGAAACTTCCTGATTACCTCTGTATCGTCCATGTCCGCCAGCAATTGGTATGGGCGGTCAATGTTCGGTCTCCGCCTGGGTTAAATGGCAGAGGACACATGTCAAAGCAACACGGCACATAGCAATTTCGCATACACATCACTGACATGACTGAGCAAGCACATGAGCCACAGCCCAGCTGTCAAGCTGGGACGGCACGGCCACAATACACTTACACAGGTCTCCCAACAATGGCAATGGCAAGTGAGACATACCACTGCCATGTGCATGCACATGGGGATCTAGGCCCCAATGACTTGCGGGGCGTGCTGATGGGGACTGACTGCATATTCGTCAAGCGGCAACGCCACGGCAACATGAGTGTCTGCTGAGCATGGAACTGCTTCCGAGGCTGGATGAGTATGGCACACGACGACGACGATGTGGGCACGGGCTGAGCGGCCAATACAAGTGGGACCTGTGGCACGAGGGGATATGAGACAGTAGTAGGTGTCAGCACTGCACCCTATGTACAGCACTGTACGGATCACAGCTCCCGAAACATTGACTGGTGTCCACATTGACAGCCCCATGCCAAGACGGCTGTGTGCTTGCAGTCACACGTCACAGGTGAGAGGTTACATTGCACGTGCCAGGTGGCAGACGTACATAGTGGGAGCTGGCATGTGTGTGCATGTGTCTCCTGTTCAGGATCCACCAGATGGGCGCTGACTCTGTACTGACCATTGGACACAGCATGTTCCGTGGAAGGCTTGTGTGTGTGGGATGGTGGCACTGGATGTGCCTCCGTTGGGTGGGGGGCCATGCACAGGGCGGGTACGTCGATGATTGCGCATTGTTGGTCACGGTGGGTGCACCAACTAAGATGTGTTGCCCTGTGTTCGATTCCTATGTCCGCATGATGATGGACTGTGGATGTGGGCAGACTACACATTGGTCGATGTGCTGTCTATATGCATGTGCCTTCACACCAGGCACAGCTGCCCCTGCACATGTGACCCCTGCTGGACTCGCTGCTGGGTCTGTGGAGCTGATGCACCTTCTGCGCGTGGGGCGGACAGCTCTCCTCACTTCCCTCATTGCGCATGTCATGTCTTTGCCGCAGGTGACATGGATCATGGAGGGCCCACATGTACGCGTGGGTAGGCTACACATGATTGTTCACTGGTCGCCACCCCCAGTCAGTGTTTCGAATGGGAAGGTTGTCGTGCTGGTGGTATGTTCGATGTGGCGGATGGGCGGGCCTAGGTGCGGGCTTACATTCCGGACATGGGGGTAGTTGGATTGGCGACTAGTTGCAGTACACACGGGACACGTCTCTTCCTTTCCACATCTGGGTCATCCCTTGTACTAACTGACAGTGATACAGTCATCTTCGCCCCAGCCCTCATGTCCTCCCCTCGCCCCCCAATATGCATGCTCACCTGCGAGGCTAGCGCTTGCACAGGCAGCCCCAAGCTCGCACCAGAGAGGGCAAGGAGTGTATGTGTGGGTCCAGGGTATGATGTGTGGCGGGACGCCGTCCACCTGCGTGGTGCCCCAAATGGAGACCCGGCCTGCATGGACTATGCATCACAGTCTTCGCCTTCCGGATCCGCCACCTGCGACACCCAGTGGCTGTGGCTGCCCTTGCGGCCAGGCCGCGTCCGTCTGTGGCTGATGGCCCACACATTCACTCTTTGGCCTCTCTGGGGAGGGCTCGGGGGTGGTGGCGCACGCGCTTGCACTTAGTCGCAATGGCATGTGGCGTGGTTGGTATGATGGGCAATGGATGGGATGGTGCGAGCCACCTCCCG